>CM077163.1:216421779-216878504 GCA_039583875.1 Platanthera guangdongensis | reverse complement strand
TGTTTGTAAGATCTATTTATGTTTCTCTTCTAAATTGGGTGGCGAGATTCAAGAGAGGAGTTACGCTAATCTAGAGTTGAACACTTCATTCTACGCGGCGAGATTCGAGAGAGGAGTCGCGTGAATCTTTAACCAAGTTCCATTTTTACACTACGCTGCGAGATTCGAGAGAGGAGTGGCGTAAGTGTAACATTGATCTCAGTATAATATAACAGAGAGAAAGAGATTTTCTCTTCATATTAGCAATACTGATTTGTGCACTTTTTGTTTGTTTTTTCTTACCTAAGTTAGAGATAACTAAGGGGATGTGGGTGAACGGATTTCTGAGATCGAGAGATAAAGATTTTCACTTTCAAATCGTTGCAAAGTAACAATCAAGTAATGCATAAAGAATCCATTTAAAACTCATCGCAATAGGCTTGAGAAACCAATTTACAAGACTGTCTCTCTTTTTCGATTAAAATACATTTTCATTCTGTTAGAGTTACATAATCGTATTAGTGTCACGTACTTCATTTATTATCCAATATTCACTATAATTAATCTACTTGAATTTAAAGAAAAAGTCAAGCTAGTATTTGCAGGCTTTAAATTAGGGTGCAAATACTAGCATGACCATTTCTTAAAATTCAAGTAGATTAATTACAGTGAATATTGGATAATAAATGAAGTACGTGACACTAATAAGATTACGTAACTCTAATGAAATGGAAATGTATTTTAATCGATAAAGAGAGATAATCTTGTAAATTGGTTTCTCAAGCCTATTGCGATGAGTTTTAAATGAATTCTTTATGCATTACTTGATTGCTACTTTGCAACGATTTGAAAGTGGTAATCATTATCTCTCGATCTTAGAATTCCGTTCACCCTTATCCCTTAGTTATCTCTAACTTATGTAAGAAAAAGCATACAAAAAGTGCACAAATCAGTGTTGCTAATATGAAGAGAAAATCTCTTTCTCTCTGTTATATTATACTGGGATCTATGTTACACTTATGTCACTCCTCTCTTGAATCTCACAGCGTTGTGTAAAAATGGAACTTGGTTAAAGATTCACACGACTCCTCTCTCGAATCTCGCCACGTAGAATGAAGTGTTGAACTCTAAATTAGCGTAACTCCTCTCTCGAATCTCGCCACACAATTTAGAAGAAAAAATATAATCCAACATTCCCAATAAAACAAAACATAGATGCAGTAAAAATAATTTTCAAGCAAACATGAAAGTGTGTTAAATCATAACATCACACAACAGGACAAAGTACTACCAACATACAAGACTCAGAGATTTTAGTTCATGATGGCGGAAAAACACTACAAAATAGGAAAGATCTTACAGCACATGATGGTAAGAATTCAAAATAGTGCAAGAAAATACTTTCCAATTCACGTCCAAGCAACCCTTCTTCAAGATCCGGTTTCACCCTAGTTCCTCTTCTTCTCCAAAGCAAAGTCAATCTCTTTCTCCTTTCTAAGAATGAATAATTGTTGGGTACATTGGAATATATGTACCAGATTTGAAGAAGTCTCACCCAACTCAATGATATACATCAAGGTGTATTTGATGTGTTTTGAGTTTATTTGTGCAGGTTAAGTAACTGTAGTATTGCAGGAAAAGTCTCTAAGTCCATGTGTCGACACCTAGAGGAAAAGTGTCGACACTTAAGTAGGCTTGTGTCGACACCTAGAGAAGCTGTGTCGACACTAGGAGTAATTGTGTCGACACCAGGAAAGGCAGAGTCGACACCAGAAGCAAAGTGTCGACACATACATGCAGTGTCGACACACTGTGAAGAATTGTCGATATCAAATGTGTCGACACTTAGAGGCAGTGTCGACACCCGAAGAAACTTTGTCGACAGCAAATGTGTCGACACCAGGAGGCTGTGTAGACACTCAGCAAACTTCAACAAAGTTAAAGTACATATGTCGACACAAAGGAGATGTGTCGACACTCAGCAAGTTTCAACACATGAAGGCATGTGTCGACACAAAGGAGATGTGTCGACACTCAGCAAGTTTCAACACATGAAGGCATGTGTCGACACAAAGGAGATGTGTCGACACTCAGCAAGTTTCAACACATGAAGGCATGTGTCGACACAAAGGAGATGTGTCGACACTCAGCAAGTTTCAACACATGAATGCATCTGTCGACACAAAGGAGATGTGTCGACACTCAGCAAGTATCTACAACAAAAGGAGATGTGTCAACATAAAGGAGATGTGTCGACACATATCAGAATTCAACTAAGTATCAAAGAAGAAGTACTTGTGTCGACACACTCAATCAGTGTCGACACATTCTACAGAAGGCTTCTGTCGACACACAGAATCAGTGTCGACACATTCTGAATAATCAGTGTCGAGAAGCTGTTGCAACAACACAAGAAGTTGTGTCGACACCATCAAGGCTAGTGTCGACACTTAGTCCACTTGTGTCGACACTTGGTCTATTTGTGTCGACACATAATGACTATCTGTCTCGACACTTTCAGACAGTGACAGTGATTTCAAGAAGTGACTGGATGACTTGACAGCTGCCATTTCAACCGGTCAACTGCAACTATCAGAGCTGCCAGAAGGTTGTTATAAACTGGACCAGCCAGTTACCTTGGAGGAAGACTATTTAAAGACCTTTCTCCTTCGATAGAAAGAATGATCAATCAATTGAAAAACAACACAAAAAGAAGAAGACCTTCAACAGAAGATCTAAGAAGTTGGAGAGAGAGAGAGCACCTTCTAAAAAGAGCAGCTGCTGAACCGTGCTGCTAAGTAAGATTCAGATTGAGATCTGAATCTCAAGACAACAGTTGATTGAAGATCATCTGCACAGGAGATTCAACCCTACTGTGTTCTAATTCAAGAAGCTTTGAAGAAAGCCAAGGGTGGTTGATCTCTACCTAGTTCTTCCAAGAACTCATCAAGAAACCAGTCAATTCATCTCTCTCAGTCAGAGTTGTGGTTAATTACCTTGTATTATTAAATTCTTGTATGATCCTAAGGGATCTGAGTTGTAAGCCTAAACTATAAAGGCTGAGGTAGGGCTTTTGTGTCTGAGTGTAGGAGATTATTCTCTGAGTGTAGGCCTTGATTGAAGGTTGAGGTAGGGTTGTTTAGCCTGAGTGTAGGTCTTAGTGAAGACTGAGTGGTAGGGCTTTGTGTCTGAGTTGTAGGAGTGGGGACACTCTGAGTTGTAGGAACCTGTTTGGGGTTCTGAGTTGTAAGATCTGAGGATCTGAGAAGAAGTGGAGAAGTTAGGCCGAATCTAGTACACTACTAGATAGGCGAAGGGGGAAAGTGGATGTACCCAGACCTTGAGGAACCACTATAAAAATCTGTGTGCACTCTGTGAATGTTAGTTTTTGTGGATGCTGTGTTGTGATAGCTGTAGAATTGCATTTTTTGTTTAAAGTTATTTACAATTGATCTGCCTTGAAAGTCAAAAGAAAAAGAACACCTATTCACCCCCCCCCCCCCCTCTAGGTGGTTAGGCACTATTTCTTTCAATAATCTCCTTTTTTAGCCAAATTCTCCCTTTAATTTCGTGCCTCCATCTAAAGGAATGTCTCACTTCATTTTGTAACCGCAGCAGTTTTTTCAAAAATTCAAAATTTGAAATTCCGCGAGTTGTTATAACAACTGAAATAAGTTGTTATAAAAACTTTCCCAGGCCAGAAAAACTGCTCAGCATTACTTCTTCGCATTGAATTTTTTCGATGATTATGATAAGAAAATTGTAAAATGGTCAAATTAATCAAACAAAGGTTAAATATAAATTTCATTATCTTTTCAGACACATTAAAACACATTTTTCGTCATTTATGTCAAAGAAAATGAACATAGATAACTTCTTTTAAGAAGTTATCAGTCTTCACCACCGTCTAATCGATGCATCACGATCACCGTCATCCGTTACATAGGTAACCACCCACTTATTTATTTAATTAATAGTTTACACATAACAATTATCATGTCAATAGTATATATTCGAAACTATGCAAAATTATGTTCTGCACTCAGTAATTTGTGTGGTTACGTTGTGCGGATAGCAGCGTAACCAATGTAATCACCACCTGGAGGCTATAAAAAGGCCTCAGGATCCATCTCATTTCTAACTTTTCCTCTTCTCGGCTTTCTTCTTCCTCGGGTCGGAGCTCTGCTGAAATCCTCCTATGAGCCTCCTCCTCATGTCGAGCCACCCAAAAATTCGTCTAAGTCCACAACGCTTCAAGGAAAAAAAACGATTGCCATCCAGCCACTCCAAGAAATCTCCCGCGTGCGCAACATTCCGCAAGTCACCGCCACCATGTCGTTGTGTTCAACATACGAGCGGTGTCCAAGAGCATCTGTCACCGCTAGAAAGTGATAGAAAACAAGCTTCATGTGAGGCAGCTTGTCGGCCATCGAATGCACAATGGCGGATCCAGAGGGGGGCCCGAGGGACATTCCCCCCCCCCCCCCCCCGCATTATTTTTCAAAATGGTCAGTATATTTGGATTCCTCTCATCGAAACAATGAATTTTAACTACTTATACGTCAAAAACGGTGGCCAGATAAGGGAGAAGCGGCTCTGATAAGATGAAAACGTTAAAAAAATATTTGAAAGAAGTTGATGTCTGACCCCACATGTTAAAATTTTTAGAACTTAGTCACGCGTTCAAATAAATTCTTTGTGCACCCACATTATTATTTTTTGGATCCGCCACTGCGAACGCACCTACAGTTTCTCTCACCTTCAAGTTGTAACGAGGAACGGCCTATCGCTCTTGATTCTCTTGATAATTTGTAAACTGCCACCAATAGTGAAGTTTGACCTACACCGTTCCAGTCACGTGATTTTTTACCCAGTTGAAGAGTTTTTCCACGTTAAAATCATTGTGTCTGACTCTATTTATTTTATGAGTGTGTGCACTTGACCGCTTCACGGGTTAAGACGACCTAATTTAGTTTGGTCTACCAGGAGGGTTAAGTTGGCCGCAACAGTATTTATGTAATAATGTTGTATTGAAAAGTGATCGTATTTTAGATCAATCATGCGTGGAAATTCGTGCTGGCGAAAATATATGGTAGGATTGGGGGTCTCGTATAGTGATCTAAGATGCGTTACACGCACCAATATTTTTTTCCCTTTTGAACTATCGCACCTCTACTTATATTCACATATATCACGTGCGTGGAAGGATCCTCAGTATCATCTTCACGTCCTTCATCCTCGAGCCTATTGCTACTCTTTTCGGTTGGAGGTGAAGATTATTTGCATCTCTTGGATGTGTGAAAGGACCTCAAAGGGCTGCGTTCTCTTTTTTGTTATGTCATTATATTATTCTTTGTTGATCGTTGTCTCGACACAAAAAATTGTTGGATTTAGGTTCCCTCTAACGTGAATGTGTGACAAAGTTCAAGCACGATTAGATGTTAATTTGGCATTATTGGAGACAATGTAGTGTCACATGCGAGGGCCGTGAGAGGCGTTTGCATTGTAATTTTTTCGCATGCAGTGCTTCGTTTTGTTGCATGCCAAGATAAAAAAAAGGTGACAGATGTTGCCGAAGCTAGGCAGTGATGCTAGCCTGCTAGGGCCGCGATGGCGTGGAAATTGGGGTTTCGAGGGAGCCATGATAGGGCTCAGGATTATAACTGTGCTACATTGATGACCAAATGTGTTGGTTGCCTCGGGCAAAGGGCCATGTTGTGGTCATGCATGTTTTGAGAAATTGTTATTAATTGTTGCGGCCAACTCAAAGTTCTTGATAGATTGGACTAAACTAGGTTGTCTTTACTCGTAGAGTGGTCGAGCGTGGAAACAATCACAGAATAAATAAGGAAGTGCACCAGACGATTTAAACGTGGAAAACCCGTCAATTGGGTAAAAAATCACGTGACCAGCTCAGTGTTGGTCAAAGTTCACTATCGGCAGCAGTTTGCAAATTGTTGTTGGAATCGAGGGCGACAGGCCGCTCATTGTTACAGATTGAGGATGAGAGAGAATATAGGCACGCTTGGTGTGCGATAGATCGCCTTACACGGAACCCTATTTTCACTGTTAATTGTCGGTGGCAGACGTTCTTGGCTACGATTGGGCTGCTTGATTCTGTTGTGAGGTTGGTTACAAAGCATTGGCGGGGATTTGCTGGATGTCGTGCACGTAGGAGGCTTTGTAAAGTGGCCAGCGAAGCGTCTTCTTCCTCGAGGCGTTGTGGACTTGGACAAATAATTCTCGGGTGGCTCGACGGGAGGGGGTGACTCATAGGAGGATTTCAGCAGAGCTCTGTTCCGAGAAAAAAAAACTGAGAGAAGAAAATATTAGAAATGAGAGGGGTCTGGGGGCCTTTTTATAGGCTCCAAGTGGTGGTTACGATAGTTATACCACTATTCGCACATCGTAACCACCTAAATTATCGAGCGCATACCATATTTAATTCGTATAGTTTTTGATGAATATTAATTAATATATTTTATATACGCACATCGTGATTAACTATTAAACATTTCCCCTACTAACCATGACAGTTACGAGGATGGTTACTCACGAAACGGACGACGGCGATCTTGTCGGGATGATCGGACGGCGGAGAGGGTCTCCCTTCGTCAAGCGGCCATCTTAGCGGTGAACGGTCGCCCCACCCGGCCGCAAGCTCGCGGTCGTGGGGGGGGGGGGGAATCAATGTCGTCCAAATTGCACTATTAGACATATCCAATTAAACCATCTTAGCTCGAGAGTGAGTCGAGTGTACACACGAACACAGAAAAGGCCAACGGTTGACCACAAATCTTTTGACATGGAAAAACCCCCCAAAGGGGAAAAATCCACGGGGTTGGATCGGTGTCGTCCAATTTGCACTATTCTTTGGGGGTGTTATAAAAGTTATCTCTCGAGGATGACATGTTGCCACTCGTTACAATGACACTTCTGGACCACATAGGTCGCTTGGAGTGGAGTTGAGGAGCGTGCCCAGAAGCAGTTTGAAATGAGGAATGCAACAACGAGAGTTTGGGCTCGAAGGTCAGAGCTGAATAAGGTCATCGAGCTGTCTTTGAGGGGATCTTTGAGGTGCAAAGGAGATCTTTGAGGCTATGAATGAATCTTCTAAGGATTTTTTAACTATGAAGGAGGCCTTCGAGCAATCTTCAAGGGAACTTCAAACTTTGAAGGAGATCTTCGAGTGCCGAAGAAGATCTTCGAAGGGATCTTAAAGCGCCGAATGAGATATTCGAAGGGATCTTCGAGCGCCAAAAGAAATCTTCAAAGGGACCTTCTAGCGTCGAATGAGAACTCAAAAAAATCTTCGAAGGAAGTATCTGAAGCTCTCGCAGGCACAAAAAAATAGGGTGTCTCTCAAATGAGAGTTCTGAGTCCATTTTATAGCTTCTAAGAAGTGCGTTTTTACAATTATGTTGTTATGGAGTGTGGCTATCTGCAAACTAATGATAGAAGATTTTAATATTCACGCCACCATGATATAGGATTTCACTATTCCCTCTATGACGAGGGCTTTTACTATTAATCGCTCTCTAAGCAATTTAGGTGTAAAAATATGAGAGAACTACTAATAAAACTAGTCAAAATTTTTGAAAACATCACTATTAACTATTGTTTCTTGGGACAATTTTTTAAGAAAATGTTTGACTACTTTTAATGAGTCTTGATGAGGTCAGGTATCATTTATAGGAAAATCGGTGTGCAATTAACTGGACCCCATCATCCTCACTAACTTGGTGGGGGGATCATAGGAGTAACTACTGCGTGTGTGATCGATGCACCCGATCCTTGCACAATTCGAGCACGAAATCCCAACACGCGCACAACTAGATGCTTGCGGGCGGCCGAAATAGCCGGTCGCCACCACCTCTTGGAGACCGACCCATCCTTGGCCGGGGAGCTCCCGGTCAGACTCTCGGTCGGTCGTGCTCGTATTTTGCGACCGCAAATCCGCGGCTGCGATGTGCGCGCGGACGGTGTCGTCTCCGGCCTCCCCAGCCAGCGGGCATGATCCCTCTCGCGGCCAAAAGGCCGAACCTGCAAGTGGCGTCCGCGCACAGCGGCGGCGAGGCGTGGTCGACACCGCCTCGGGCCTCCCCAGCTAACGCACCGGGCAGGGCACGCCCGCTAACCGGCAACCGCGTGGAGTGGCCGGTGCTGCGAGGTGCGGTCGGCACGTCCACTATGGACGGTCGGCGTCGCGGACGCTAGGGACGACCTTGTTAGAAAATATATGTTCGATAGACATAAATTTACTTGGTCTCATACCCAAATTTTCTATCTCTTAGGATCATATCAAATGTAGAAATGAATTAATAATAATAGGAAAGAACTTGTATTTATGTGAACCTTAAGAGTATTAATTATTTAGAGCAAGAGCTGGGACCGTCCCATTAAGCTAATAATCTCTAGCTCATCCATCAAAGATTAGAGATTTGGGCCTTAAGTTATTTATGAGTCTAACTCGTGAAAATATTAAAGACATTAAATTATAATTTATTTAATTATTTCATGTAGATCAAATAATATGAGTCCAACATTCTCCCACTTGGCCAAAGGATATAATTAATTAGATTATATATTTTTCTTTATTATTATTACCGGTAGAATAAATTCCTTAACATAACTAAATTATCTAGAGTACTAAATTGAATCAAACCCAAATCCACAACTTACAATATCATAGAGTCGTTCCTTGGTTACAAATTGGGCACAATAGAAAATATTGGCAAAAAAATTAAATCAATGAATAATAACATAAAATTCATGTGGTCCTCCAAATGATTTGTTTCATAATGCTTATTCAAAATGCGCAAAATAGAAGCAACAAGTCATGAGGTAATTAAGAATTTTTCAAATTACATTATTTGATTACATAAAAGAAAATTAATATCCAAGTCAATAATAGGATCACTCTAAATCAAAATTTCCATAAAGCCCCAAATTATGCACGTGCTCGTGAAATAGTTTAGGGGGCAAAGCTTTTGTTAATGGATCTGCTAACATAGCATTTGTTCTAATATGCACTGTGGATAATAATTGATTTTGAATTCTTTCTTTCACAACAGGTACTTAATATCAATATGCTTGGAAGCATTACTTGACTTGTTGTTATTAGAAAAGAAAACTGCAGCTTGATTGTCACAATATATCTTCAATGACCCTGATATGGAATTTATCACATGAAGCCCTGCAATGAAATTTTTAATCCATATAGCATGACAAGTGACTTCATAACAAGCTACAAATTCTGGTTCCATAGTTGAAGAAGCCGTAATTGTTTGTTTTGTGCTTTTCCACGACACAGGTGCACCAGGCAACAAAAAAACATATCCTAATGTAGATTTTTTTTTGTATCAATGAACCCAGCATAATCTGAGTCAGAGTATCCAATTACTTCAATAAAATCTGTCTTCCCTATAAACAAGCATGAAATCCTTGGTACCCTGCAAATAATACATAAACTTCTTGACATTATTCCAATGATCCATTCCTGGATTTATTTGATATCGTCCAAGCATGCCAACAATAAATGCAATATCTGGGCACGTACACACTTGAGTATACATAAGACTCCCTACAACTGAAGCATGAGGAATTTGCTTCATCTCATTAAGCGCCAGTTCAATACTAGGACACTGTGATAAGCTGAAGTTTTCACCCTTATAGACTGGTGCAGCTGTGGGAGAGGAATTTTGCATATTAAACCTTTTAAGAACCCTTTCAATATATGCCTTTTGGGATATACCCAACATTCCACGAGATCTATCTCGATGAATTTCAATGTCTAATACATAAGAGGCTTCACCGAGATCTTTCATATCAAATTTCTTTGATAGAAATGATTTTGTCTCATATAATAGGTTAAACTCGCTACTCGCACGTAATATATCATCTACATAAAGTACTAGAATAATAAACTTGCTCCCACATATTTTCATAAATATGCACTTGATCTACCACATTTTTCTTGAAGCCGCATTCACTAATCACCTCATAAAAATTTAAGTGTCATTGTCGAGATGCTTGTTTAAGGCCGTATATGGTTTTGTTAAGCTTGTATACCATATTTGTCATGCCCTCAATCAGAAATCCTTCTGGTTGGATCATATAAACATCTTTTTTTAAATGACTATTAAGGAATGTTGTCTTAACATCCATTTGATGTGGCTCCAAATCAAAATGAGCTACTATGGCCATGACTATTCTAAACGAGTCCTTCTTAGATACGGGTGAGAATGTCTCATTGTAATCAATCCCCTCCTTTTGAGTGACCCTTTTAGCAACCAAGCAAGCTTTATAACGTTCAACATTCCATTTAGGATCCAAATTTGGTTTTAAAAATCCATTTACAACCAACTGTTTTGAATCCTTTAGGTAGGTCTACAAACTCCCATGCATTATTTAACTTCATGGATTCCAACTCATCATTCATGGCTTCAAGCCATATAGCTGATTGATTGCAATTTATAGCTTCACTAAAAGATATAGGATCACTCCCATACAAGAATCATAGTCATCTAAATACATATAATCATCTCTAAATGTTGGTTTTCTCACTCGTTCTGATCTTCGCATGTGCGGTTCTCGAACATTTACGTGATCATTAGATTTTACCTCATTAATTTTAGTTCCTTCTACAAAGGTAGGAATTATTGTCTCTCTTAAAATAACTGGAACATGTAAATACTCATGTTCTTCCTTAAGATTAACAAATCGAGATGCGTTATTATCACACGTCCCAACATTTTCCAAGAATATTGCATGTCTAGTCTCGACAATTCTAGTGGTATGAGATGGGCAATAAAAACAAAAACCCTTTGATCTTTCAGGATAATCGATAAAATGACAAATTATTGTTCTATGATCGAGTTTTCTAATATTTGGGTTAAATATTTTAGCTTATGCGGGACAACCCCAAACATGCAAATACCCAAGTGTCGGTTTTCTGTGTCCATATTTCATAAGGTGTTTTAGATACGGACTTGGTAGGAACCCAATTGAGTATATGCATGGCTGTCTTAAGAGCCTCAACTCATAGATTTTTCTGGTAAAGGTGTTTGGAAAATCATACTACGCACCATATCCATAAGAGTACAATTACGTCTCTCAACAACACCATTCTACTGAGGTATGCCCGACATAGAAACACGAGCAACAATGCCACACTCCTGTAAAGACAAAGTAAAGGCATCATGACTATGACCTGAATCAGAGAATTTACCATAGTATTCTCCTCCTCTATCAGATCTTACAACTTTAATCTTTTGATCAAGTTGATTCTCAACTTCAGCCTTAAAAGTTTTGAATGTCGTAAGCACCTCAGATTTTTCATAAATGAGATAAATATATTCAAAACATGAATGATCATCAGTGAAGGTAATAAAGTATTTATGACCATTGATTCCGGGAGCATAAGGGTCACTGATGTCTGTGTGAATCAGTTCTAATAGTCACTTACTTCTAATGAAACCTTGTTTATTTTTTTTGTACAAACTTTTCTTTTATACATTTGAACATGTACCAAAATCAGAAAAATCTAACAGATGAAAAATTTCTTCTTTAATGAGACGTTCCATTCCATCTCTAGATATATGGCCTAAATGTTGATGCCATAATTTTAAAGAATTCTCATCGATTAACTTTCTTTTTCCACTGAATTGAGCTATATTTATTTCATATGTAGATTCCAATGATTCGATAAATGAGGTACTTAAATATAATTTATAGAGGTTTCCCTCCATAACATCAGATCCAATAATTTTGGAATTTAAAGAAATAGTAAAACATTTATTCTCAAACTTAAATAAATAACTATAAGCTTCAAGTTGAGAAACTGAAATAAGGTTTCTAATAATACTGAGTACATAAACAGTATTCAATAAATCCAAACTGAAACCACTCTCCAAAATCAATCGAAGAGTTCCTATTGCTTCAACAGAAGCTTTATTTCTGTTGCTAACCAAAATATTTCGATCTCCTTTATTTAGTTTCCTCACGGTACAGAATCCCTGCAATGAACAAGTTATGTGCACAGACGCACCCGTGTTAACCCACCAAGTATCAGTTGGAACATTTGCAAAAAAGCATTCATAACATATATAATTCAATATTTACCTTTCTCAGCTAATCACACCTTAAATTTAGGACATTCTTTTTGAAAATGATTTTTCTCCTTGCAAAATTTACACTTTGGCGAAGTTTTAGTGCCCGAAGGACCAACCTTCTTACCAGAATCATTCTTCTTACTCTCTCTTATATCTTTATTATGTCATTTCCTTTTGTTCCTGCCCTGACTTTGGATAGCAAAATGGGCACTATCTGGAGTTTTAGCTTTCAGTCGTTCTTCCTCTTAATCACACATACTGATCGAATTCACTCATTTTTCATTTCTCCTTCTGTGTATTATAATTGATCTTGAAATGGACCAAACTTAGAAGGAAGAGATGACATAATAAAATGAACTAGAAAGCCCTTTGAAATCTTCATATCCATAGTTTTAAGTTGAGCAACTATGTCATTCATCTTTAGGATGTGCCCACAAACGCCACCAACAGCAATATACTTAAGAGTGACTAATTTGGTAATTAGAGTTGTAGCAAGCGCTTTGGAAGAGCTTTGAAATTGTTCTTCAATGGAGGCGTGAAACTCCTTAGCATTTTCAAAATCAAGTACGCCTCCTCTAATGTCTTACGTTATGGAACCTTTTTTAATCATAAGTGACAAGCAATTAGTTTGATCCCATTTTTTGTAAGTAATGTTATCATCAGCGGAACTTTTAGATGTTAACAGAGATGACTTATCCTCTCACAGAGCATAATCAAGGTCCATAACACCAAGAACTAGAAGAATATGTTTCATCCATTTCTTAAAATTGTTGCCCTTAAGGGTCTTAATCGATGAGATATAGCTAGTAATAGCACCTGACGTCACAGTTTAATCATTTATCGAAATAATAATTTAGGAAAAACTTTAGTCATTATCATAATGTGACATCAAATAGAAGTACAATAATTAAATATAAAAAGCATACATAAACTTTCTAATGAAATGATTATTTGTAAACTTCAGTTGGGACGAATACAAACAAATATATATATATACGAGTCGCAGGCACGGGCCTCCGGCCCGATGGCAACGCACCACAGTACCTGGCCGCCGACGGCGGGCTTCGCCCGCCCCACCACCCCCGGCAGGCTCCGCCTGCACCCCCCCCCCTCCCGGCGGGCTCCGCTCGCCCAATTTAAATTTACATTTTTAAAATATTTTATATATTAATATAAAATATATTTTATATATTAATAATTTTTTTATAATTTTTATATTTTTATAATATTAATATTTTAATTTTATAAAAAAAATGAAAAATCTGCTCCCCCCCCCCCGCGAATTTGCGGCCTCCCCCACCGCCGGCGGCCTGACCGAGGCCCCCGGCAGGTTCGCCGGAAGAGGCGAACCTGCCGCGGTGGTCCGGTGGCGCTCCGGCGGGGCCACCGCCGGCGGCGGCCCTTACCGTGACGCCCAGATCTGGGCCTCACGGTCAGGGCCGCCGCCGGCGGTGGCCCCGCCGGAGCGCCACCGGACCACCGCCGGCAGGTTCGCCTGCTCCCGACGAACCTGCTGGGGGTCGTCGGTCAGGCCGCCGGTGGCTCCGCCGCCGGCGGAGGCGGAGACCGTGGAAATGGGGGAGTGGATTCAGTGATCGGGGTTTTGGAGAGAGAAAACAATATTTTTTTCTTTTTTTATATATGCAGACCTCTCTGGCTATTTGCAGCCCAGGATCCAACGGCTTAGAAATAAGATAGTCAAATCCGACGGTCCATGTAATTAGGCTATTTTTGAACTCATGCTATTTGCAGACCTTACTATAACTTTTTAAGATAGTATAGATATATATATACATATATATATACTAGCATCTTCGAACGGGCTCCGCCCGTTCTCGATGCGTCGCTGCGGGCGAAGCCCGCAATCAAGCGGGCTTCGCCCGCAATTAAGCGGGCTTTGCCCGCTTGACCCCCCGGCGGGCTTCGACCGCCCCCCGACGGGCTTCGACCGCCCCCCGGCGCGCTTCGCCGGCACCCCAGCGCGCTTCGCCCGCCCCCCGGCGCGCGAAGCCTAATTATAAAAGCATTTAAAAGGATATTAATAATTTTATAAATTAATAAATTAATTATTAAATTAAAAAAGGAAAAAAAAAATGTATCCCGCCACCGCGAAGCATGCCCTTCCGTCGGCCAAATTATAAAAAATCAAATTATATAATTATAATTTAATAATCATTTATTTCGCTTCGCCCGCCAAAACAAAGTTCACCCGCCCCGCGGAAGGTTTCGCCCGCCACCGCGAAGCACGCCCTTCCGCCGGCCAAATTATAAAAAACCAAATTATAATTATATAATTTAATAATAATTTATTTAATAAAAACCAAAAAAATTGAAAACAAAAATAATATTAATTAAAAACAAAACATAAAAATAATAATATTATTATTATATAATTTAATAATAATTAATAAAATACAAAAAAAAAGTGAAAAAATAAAATTCGTGCATTTCGCGTCCGCCTCGCTGCCCGCCCCCGCCGCCGGCGACTCCGCCGCCGCAGGGGGTGAGCCGGTTTTGGAACGGGAGGCGGATTCCAGGATCGGGATTTTTCGGTGGATGAACAGTACCCAATCCGGAGGAAAAGCTATAGGCAGACCTCCAGTTTCGAATCCAACGGCCTGTGCTTGATGGAGCTTGATCGGACGGTCCAAATGCGTTTCATGGTGTGATCCAAATATGCATATTGTATTATATATATATATATATATATATATATATATATATATATATATATATATATATATATATATATATATATATATATATATACGAGTGCCCGACACGGGCTCCGCCCCTACTGCCAATCGCGACAGTACTCGGCCCACTCCTACGGCCCCGCGCGACTGTCCCCGGCTCCCCCTTTTGGCCATGCACGACTGTACCCGGCCCGCCACAATGATCTCGCGCAACTGTACCCGGCTATAGTATATTTATATGTAATAATGAATTATATTATACCTATATTTATATAATTTTTATAAAAAAACATAAAATATAACAATATATAAATAAATTATTTGCATTATTATCATTGTTGTCTTCTTGCCTCATTGGATTGAGTTGTTTCTCTTGTCCTTGAGGTCCTGGGTTCGAAACTTGATAGACGCGTTTAAATTAAAATATAATTTTAATAGCAAACTGCCCAATTTTTTAAGAGTTATAGGAGCAAAATCGTAATTTCACATAGGTTTAGGACACCCTAGTAGTAGGTTTAGGAGACCTAATAAAATTTAGAGAGATGCAATGATTTTATTGTGCTCGATCAGACGGTTGTTGAATTATGAACTCATGATCTGACGGCTTATAGAATTTTGAACTCATGATATTCGCAGACCACAATATTTCTTTATATATGGTAAAGATATATATACGAGTGACAGGCATGGGCCTCCGGCCCGATGGCCACGCGCCACAATACCCGGTCGGCGACGGCGGGCTTCGCCCGCCCCACATCGGGCTTCGCAACAGTACCAAACCGCATGTTTTTTATAATTAATTAAAAAATAAAATAGGTATTTATAATAGTTAAGTAAAAAAAGTAAAACAATTAATCAAAAAAATAAAAAATAAAACATAAAAAAGCAAGCGGGTGAACAGTGGCGTGAGCACTATTCACCCACCTGCTTTTTAAATGATTCATTATAATAAAATAATTTTTATAAAATAAAACAATTAATTCATAATTAACAGTGATGTGAGTACTGTTCACCCGCCTATTATAATCCCACACCGCCTATAGCAAAATGGGCACTATCTGGAGTTTTAGCTTTCAGTCATTCTTCCTCTTAATCACACATACTGACCAATTCACTCATTTTCCATTTCTCCTTCTGTGTATTATAATTGATCTTGAAAGGACCAAACTTAGAAGGAAGAGATGACATTATAAAATGAACTAGAAAGCCCTTTGAAATCTTCATATCCATAGTTTTAAGTTGAAGCAACCATGTCATTCATCTTTAGGATGTGCCCACAAACGCCACCAACACCAATATCTTAAGAGTGACTAATTTGGTAATTAGAGTTGTTAGCAAGCGCTTTGGGAGAGCTTTGAAATTGTTCTTCAACGGAGGCGTGAAACTCCTTAGCATTTTCAAAATCAAGTACGCCTCCTCTAATATCTTACGTTATGGAACCTTTTTTAATCATAACTGACAAGCAATTAATCCGATCTCATTTTTTGTAAGTAATGTTATCATCATCGGAACTTTTAGATGTTAACAGGGATGACTTATCCTCTCACAGAGCATAATCAAGGTCCATAACACCAAGAACTAAAAGAATATGTTCAATTCATTTCTTAAAATTGTTGCCCTTAAGGGTCTTAATGGATGAGATATAGCTAGTAATAGCACCTGACATCACAGTTTAATCATTTATCGAAATAATAATTTAGGAAAAACTTTAGTCATTATCATAATGTGACATCAAATAGAAGTACAGTAATTAAATATAGAAAGCATACATAAACTTTCTAATAAAATGATTATTTGGAAACTTCAGTTGGGACGAATATATATATATATATATATATATATATATATATATATATATATATATATATATATATATATATATATATATATATATATATATATACACGAGTGACAGGCACGGGCCTCCGGCCCGATGACCACGCGCCACAGTATCCGGCCGGCGACGGCGGGCTTCGCCCGCCCCCCGTCAGGCTTCGCCCGCCCCACGTCGGGCTTCGCAGCAGTACCAAACCGCGTGCTTTTTATAATTAATTAAAAATAAAATAGGTATTTATAATAATTAAGTAAAAAAGTAAAACAATTAATCAAAAAAAAAAAAATAAAACATAAAAAAGCAAGCGGGTGAATAGTGGCGTGAGCACTGTTCACCCGCCTGCTTTTTAAATGATTCATTATAATAAAATAATTTTTATAAAATAGAACAATTAATTTATAATTAACATATAATAGGCGGGTGAACAGTGATGTGAGTACTGTTCACCCGTCTATTATAATCCCACACCGCCTATAGATTTCAAAACTTCTTGTTTAAATAGTGTTTTTCGCCATATTTGTTAGAAATCTAGCGGGCTGCTGGGCTGGCCTGCTTGCGGGCTTGACAGACTGCACTTAAAATTTGTGAATTGGGTGTTTGTGCGGGCTTACGGGCAGTGCTTCTTAATTTGCGGGCTTTAACGGGTTTGGTGAGTCTTTTTTGAAATAAACTACATAACTTTAGGACACTTTTAGGACAACTTTAGTAGGTTTAGGAGGCCTATAAAAAGTCTGGAGAGATGGTGCAATTTGATCCTACGGCTGATATAATATCATGCCAGATTGGACGGCCGAAATCGCTCCAATGAGTTTAAAATTCATGCATTTAATATTTTTATTATAGTGGTAAAGGTATATATACACATATATCAGAATCATATCACCGTTGGACAGAAATAATTCTAGATAACAATAAATATTAATGAGTTTCACTCAATAAATTAAATTCACAATTTTTTGTTGGGCCAATTAATGATTCTAATCTAAAGAATATAACGTAAATGTGGTTAAATTATTCATACTTATTCAATTAATAGTCTCTCGTATTAGAGTTGCACATAAAAACCGGTCCCAACCGGTCCGGTTGGGACCGGACAGAGACCGGTCCCAGTTATGGACCGGTCCGGTCCCGGACCGGTCCAGTGGTCCCTTGCAGTCCCTCTTTTAAGGGTAAAAACCGGTCCCGGTCCGGGAACGGTTTCGGGACTGGTCGGGACCGGCTAAAAGAGTCGTTAAGGCTCTTTTAATAGAGCCGTTATCGGCTCTATTAAAAGAGCTTAACGGCTCTTTTAATAGAGCCGTTAACGGCTCTTTTAATAGAGCTGGCTCTTTAATGAGCCTGCCACGTGGCAGGCTCATTAAAAGAGCCGTTTGGCTCTTTTATTTTTTTAAAAAAATTTATTTAAACCCCCCCCCCCCTCTCATTTTTCTTTTACTTTCTCTCTCTCACTATCTCTCTCACTCTCTCTCTCACTTTCTCTCTCACTCTCTCTCTCACTTTCTCTCTCACTCATATTCGTGTTATATGACTTTCCTCCTCCATGCCGGCGTCCTCCTCAGCATCCGTTGATCATGAGATCGTTGAGCACTAGCATAAAGCAGCGGTATGGGATAACTTCGATAAAGTACGGATCGGCGGCGAAATTAAGGCGAAGTGCAAACTTTGCGCGAAGCTTATGGCCGCTAACAGTAGCAACACAACCCTCGCCCGACACAACAAATCGTGTCTTTCCAAACAAGCCCCGTCGGAGGCCAACCAAGCTCAAATTTCGACGACCGGACACATTTGGACGTATGACCAAGCTCGGCAACGGGAGCGACAAATGGAGAATGTCATCAAAAGCGGACTTCCGTTCAACCACTACGACAACGACAAAATGACGTCTTACATACACGAAACACTCCAACCGAAATATCAACAGGTAAGTCGTACAACAACTCGACGTGATGCTTTACAAGCTTACCTACAATCAAAATTATATTTACAAAATTATTTTGAAACATTCGACGGTCGAGTTAGTTTAACGAGCGACGTTTGGACTAGCGGTTTAGTTGACGGACTTTCTTATATTTGCATTTCAAATTATTACATGTTAATATGTTATTTAATTAAATTATTAAAATTGAAATATAATAATATATAAAAAAAATAATTAATTTAATTAACCGGTCCCGGTCTGGGACCGGTTAGGACCGGTTAGGACCGGTCCTTCCGGTCCCAGACGGTCCCGGTTTTCAAAGGAAAAACCGGTCCCGGACCGAGACCGGTTTGGGCAGGACCGGTCGGGGACCGGTGTCCCAAAAGACCGGTCCTGCCCAGGACCGGTCCCGGACCGGGATCGGGATCTTTATGTGCAGGCCTATCTCGTATGTTTGACCATTAAAGGAATAAATAAAACCCACAAAATGAGAATAAAATTTTATATTTAACGCTCAATTAAATGTATTCTTATGGAGCATTACCATAACAGTTTCAAATATTGCATTAAAGGAATAATTAAAAGAAACACTAAATTAAAGAATATTAATTCTTAAATTTAAAATACAATAAATGGTTTTTCCGTTGGTTATGCCAAAAGAGGCCTTTTTTATATTATCAACATTAAAGGATAATTAATGAGACATTAAATAAATAATATGGTAAATAAATCAAGATCGCTTAACCATTTAAATTAGAGTAAATTTGCGGGAAAAAATGCAATAATAATAATAATATGACCGGATTGAAACAATAAAAAATTATGAAATTGAAAACTTCTGGATTCACAATATATGTAAGCATGATATACATATTGCATATATAATTTTAATAATTGTTTTAACTATTAAAAACAAATACAGATTATCCAATTAGGAGGATAAAAGATAAGTTCTCTTTGATTTGCACTTTGAGGTTACGATGTTAATTTCTAATATATACATATAAATATTGTAACAGTTCAATACATAAAGAATTGTGAACAAACAATCAAAATTAATTCAATTCATGCATTTGAATAAAACCTATCCTCTATACCAACTGTTAGGAAATATATGTTCGATAGACATAAATTTATTTGATCTCATACCCAAGTTTTCTATCTCTTAGGATCATATTAAGTGTATAAATTGTTAGAGTATTAATATATGTCCGCACGTGTCGAAACCGACTCGGAACGACCCATTGAGTTTCATGTCACTCTTGGGCAAGGCTCTACGCTGGAGATACTATATAAGATCATTCCACATTGATGAGCCTTAGTGGACTATCTTGAGCAGAGCTTCAACATTCTCAAGATAACTATTTCTAGGTTTTCGATCTCTCGAGTCCGCTCTCTCGTTTTTTGCGATTTTCTCTGCGCCGCTCTTCTCGGTTCATGAAGCAGATCGAGAAGAAGGAATCGCAAAACACCGCCGTTCGAAAATTTCTCGACACCGCTCTTGAGGTTCTTCCGCGAATCACTTTCACTATTTCTTGAGAGCAGATCGGGAGGTGTTTCGTCCTTCCAGCCCGTGAGAGGCAGAATCCCTGCACCGCCCGCCGCCGGGAAACATCCGATCGCCGTCGAGAATCCACGGATTGTTGTCCTCTCCATCTATGAAGGTAAGGAAGATGATCTATAGTCCCATTTCCGGCGCCGCTCATCTATATATCGCCGGTTGTTTCACGCCGCACTCGATCGCAAGGGGTTTTTTCCGAGCGGTCTGCCCGCCTCCGTTCGTTCATCGTCGCTGCTCGATTACCGAGGAGGGATGAGTGGTCGTTTCTCGTAAAGCCTGCAGGTGAATGACCGATTAAATAAAGTTGTCTCGTGTGCGATTTTATTGTGATTTTGCCGGGAGGGGTTTTGATTTTTGCTGCCTATTTTGTCTTCCTATCGTCGATCGTAAAGATCGCAAGGAGCAAATGTTGTTCGTGGATCTGTTAGAGAAATCGTCTGCAAGATTTATTTTCTTGGAATCCTTCTGAAGGACTCTCCTGTCATTGCTGATCGGAAAGAAGGAATTCCTAGTTTTCTGTCTTGATTTTGGAGTGGATCTTGTCAATCCACTTGACATGCAGTCAATCGACAGGCAGGAATTTATGCTCCGTCCATTCCTATTGGTTCTTCTGGTGATGTCATCGTCCTTGAAGGTGGATCTGCACTCTGGTGCAATGGCAGAAGGGGTGCTCACCTTCCTCATCACGTTTACAGTTCTTTGGATCATGATCAAGGGTCTAAGAAGTTTGATCATCAAAACGTTGATACTTGTTGTAGCTACTGTTGCTGGTGAGGAATTTATGCTCACGTTGATACTTGTTGTAGCTACGTTGATATTTATTATAGCTACTTGTTGTAGCTACTGTTCCCCACCCAATGTGGAATGTGGAATTTTTCTCGGATCTGTGTATTCGGCGACTGTGTTCAGCTAAAGAGCAGGTGCAAATAATACTTGATTGGATCTAAAGATTTTCTAACGTCTCGCACGGATCAGGTGATACTGTTCTAATTTTATTTTAGTTTTTTAGAACCAAAGTACGATGTCGAAGAAAGGTGTGCTCGACGTCGTCATGTTGTAGTCTTTTGACGCCACTGACATCCTCAGTTGGAAAATGTATGTCTAACTAGGAATAAAAGAACGTGCAATTTTCTACACCATTCTTAGCGACTTCGCCACTACCCGTGAGGATATGGACGAATATCATTGGAGTAAAGATGGGAATTTGTGCAGGAGTTACCTTCTGAATTCCTTAAATTCTCGTCTTGTCATGACCTACAGAGCATGTAAGACCGCAAAAGAGATTTGTGACCGCTTGAACGCATACTTCCAGTTCCTAGAACTTGAACATTTACGTCACAAGATGGAAGACAAACAGTCTGAAATGGTCGATAATCTTGTTTGTGAGTCTGGTTTTGAGCAAGCTGCCTCCTTATTGGATCACCTTCAAGTCTGAAATACACAGACTGAAGAAGAAGGAAGCCTCACAAAATACTGCAAACATGTTGGTCGATATCTTCGATCCGAAGTCCATCGTGGCTATGATTGTGAGTAATTACTGTAGTGCATATTCTGAGTGGTGGCTAGACAACTGTGCTACATGTCATATCATAAATGACAGAGGTACGATCTTCTCTCAGAGGTCAGGGCAGTGCAAGACAAAGTTAAAAACTGCAATGGAGGAGAGACTGAGGTTACTCATGCTAGGACAGCATAGTTGCTCCTCTTTTCAGGTAAAACTCTAATTTTAAAGCATGTTAGAGTAGTTCATATTTTAACAAAAATCTACTTTTCATGAGTTGTTAGATAAGGTTGATATTTTTTACAACTCAAAATGGTAGAATAACTTAGCAGTTAATTCATACTATTTTGGTTTTGCGTATATGATCAATGATATATATAGACTTAGCCTATAAAATGAGTACATTAATCAAGTGAGTTCAGCTTTTATTGATCCAAAGTTATTACACAAAATACTTGGACATGTGCACTACAAGAAAATGTGAGATCTAGCTAAGAGTCATAACATCCATTTAGATCTTTCTATTCGATTTGATAGGTGTGTGGTTTGTGCCTAAACTAAGATTACTAGAAATTCTTTTAAGTCAGTATCTAGGAAACACACAATTTCTTGAATTGATACATTCTGACCTCTGTGATTTTTGAAGTCATGCCTCAAGAGGGGGAAGAAAGTATCATATTACCTTCATCGACGATTTTTCCAGATCTGTCATGTCTACCTATTGAAATCGAAAGATGAAGTCTTTGAGATCTTCAAGTTTTAAAAACTCATGTTGAGAACTAGTTAAACTTAAAGGTTAAGAGATTTAGAAGTGATCGAGGATGAGAGTACACTGCAACTGAGTTTAAGGACGTTTGTGCCTCTGAGGGTATAATCCTAGAAACCACAGCTCTTTACTCACACTAGTTAAATGGTAATGTTGAGCGTAAGAATATAAATTTAAAAGAAATGTTGAATTCTATGCTCCTCACTGCAAACATGCATAATTTATTTTGGGGGAAGCGATCCTGAGTGCAAATCACATTCTAAATAGAGTGTCTCACTCAAAGCTCAATTTTACTCTGTATGAGTTGTTACATGACCATTCATGTAGATATGACACTAAAAACTTGAGTTTGTATTGCTTATATGAGAATACAAGACCTTAAGAGACCTAAGGTGGAACCTAAAACAACGACCTGCGTTTATCTAGGTAGTGCAGAAGATAGTGCAGCTGACAGATTTCTGGATCTATCCACTAATACAGTGATAGAGTCTAGAGATACTATTTTTTTTGAACATAAATTTATCAAAGATAATGACTTGACTGTCTCCGGGTCTACTGACATGATTTTAGAGTCTACTATAGAATCTGAAGCTAGCCCCTCTCGCACTGCTCCCCAACCTCTAGAGGTGGAAGCTGTTCCTCTTAGAGTATCTACTAGAGATAGAATCCCTAAGAATTTTGGTGAGAACTTCATCACCTACCACTTAGAGGATGATCCATTTTCCTATCAGGAAGTAATGAGATCCAGAGATGCATTAATGTGGGTAGAATTCATCGATGATGAGATGAACTCACTGCTATAAAATAACACTTGACATCTAGTTAACCTCCCGAAAGGAGCTAAAGTGGTCGGATGCAAGTGGGTATTGAAGAAGAAATTGCACAATAATGGTTCTATGACCAGATATAAAGCACGTCTAGTAGCTAAGGGTCATAAACAACAGAGAGAATTGACTATTTTGACGTCTATTCACCTGTATGTTACCCATCCACTTTTAGGATTATTCTTGTCATACCTTTTATCGAGAACATTATAGTTCATCAGATAGATACAAAGATAGCATTCTTAAATGGAGAGCTTGATGAAGAGATCTAGATGACACAACCTGGAGGTTATTTACATAAGGATCAAAGAGATAAAGTGTGCAAGCTCGATAAATCGATCTATGGGATTAAACAAGCACATAAGATGTGACACATTAAATTTGACCAAATGGTAAAGAGCATTGGGTTTCAGTCCAGTCTCTCAGACAAATGTCTCTATCACCGCTCAATGTCAAATAAAACAATCATTATATGCTTATATGTGGATGATATATTGATTCTAGGGTCAGATTTTACTGTAGTAAGGGATACCAAATCCACTATTGCAAAAGAATTTGACATGAAGGACCTTGGTCCCGTTGATACCCTTTTAGAAATGAAAGTTAGAGTAGACAAGAGTTGTATTCCTTTTAGTCAAGCTCACTATATAGAGCAAATTCTTTCTACCTGTGGTTATAGGGACTGTAGGCCTGTAAAGACACTATTTGATCCAAACGTCAAATTGCGTCCGAATGAAGGGACCAACATTGACCAAGTATTCGAAGATCATTGATAGCCTCATGTACGCCATAAGTTATACAAGACCATATATTGCCTTCTATGTTGGCATGCTGAGTCGTTTTACCAGTAATCTAGGCAAAGAGCATTGAGATGCCCTAGACATGCTGATGAGATACACATGAGAGGTACTAAAGATCATGCTCTGTGTTTCACTAGTTACCCTCCTTCCTTGGATGGATACTCTAATGCCTCGTGGTGTTCAGAAGTTGATAAAAGTAAGTCTACAAGTGGATTTATATTCACTATGGGTGGAGCTACTATTGCTTGAAAATCCAAAAGACAGATTTGTGTGGCTTTGTCGTCTATGGAAGCCGAGCTGTTTGCCTTAGCTTCGGCTGGTGAAAACACAGACTGGATCAGGAATTTGATTCTAAACATTCTCATATCTTGGTTACAAGTCAATTCTTTAAACTTGTACTGTGATAATCAGACAGCAGTGCAAGTCGTTAAGAATGTCCTCTTTAATACTAAGAGATGACATATACGACTGAGACACGTTCTATTAAATTATCTAAAAGAACAAGACGTTATTACATTGATCGATGTGTGATCGAAGGATAACCTGCACTACAAGAAAATAGACTTTTAGTGACGAAATATTTGTGACGAAATATTTTTTGTCACTAAAAGTATACTTTTTGTGAAGAAAATATAGGTTGGACACTAAATGATGATTTCCAATTAATTAGTGACAAAAATAAATTTTTGGTCACTAAAAATATTTTTTTGTGACCAAAATATTACTAGGTCACAAAAAATAATTTTTAACAACCAAATTAAATTCTGTCACATCGCTCTGCCAAAAATAAATCCCACCTTTATTTTCATTACTTTGGATCCCGCCCCTTCCGCACATCGCTCTGCCCATCGCACCGTAAAAATCCTAACACACCCCCTCACGGCCTCACACCTCTCATCGCAGTTCTAATCTTGTTGCTCTGCCCCTTTCGCATGTCGCAGATCTTCCACCCTCGCCGTCCTTTGCACGTCGCGGCGGCCGTTGCAAGTCTTACGCAGTCGCAGATATACGGTTGTCGCAGTTCGCCACTACTGGGGACAACTACCACAGCCACTGCTGGGACAACTACAGCCCCCCAACGTGAATTCTGCCTCCCCTGTCTCTCCCCCACCCCCATTTCAACCTTCCCTTAACTTATCTCAAAAATGTTACTCGCAGTATTTCACCCGTCGTGGTTCTTACGCCGTCGCAGAACTACAGGCCCCGCAGTTCAACGTGAGTTCTTCCTCCCCCGTCACTCACCACCCCAATTTTAGCCTTCCCTGTAACAATCCCTTGAATTGACGAGACATCTGCCTTTTTTTACCATTATTCCTTTTTGTACCATTAAGTTCTGTATGCTTGGTGTTATGAGAGTACATCTGTTCATAAGATCTCATGAATAATGACGGCCTAATTTGATGATATCTACATAGAGTTTAATTAGGAGATACAGTTCACGTGTAAAAATTGTTTTAAGAAGCTAACACAAATCACCTAACTGCTTTAAATAACACAACATATCATTAGAAATGTCTTTGAATCAGAAAATCTTGCATTTTAATTCTAAGTTCATTCATAGTTACATTCTATTTTTAGGTTTTATATAAGATTTAAAATAAATATATTTTCGATTATTCAGTCATGGCAACAGATTATGTTCAATAATCTCACCTGCAAAACATTGTGTGGTGTATTTACCTTGCTAAGAAATCATTTTACTGTGTTCTCGATGCCTTGTATTCGAGGTGGATCAGAATTATTATAGTTTCCACTCACATTGGTAGATTTTTGTTCAATGTCACGACATAGTATGTAATTTTTTATGTAAGCAGATTCTTGATATAGGATAATCAATGTGGCATTAAATCATTAATTTATGTAAGTAGATTCTTGATTATCTACTTTATGTAGATGTACAGAATTTCCCATGTCGATCTTCCCTGGACCCTGCATTGATGAGAGTGGTATGCACTGATATCCAGTTTAATTGCCTAATGTGAGCAGTCATAATCGCTCCGCCCGTCCTAATTCTGATCCTGCTTCCTTCGCACATCGGTGTGCTTCGTCGTCACAGTTCTTATGCGGTGTCGAGGACAACTACCGCCGCCACTATTGGGGACAACAACTGCCACACGTCGGTGTGCTTTGTCGTCGCAATTCTACTCGCAGTACTTCGCCCGTCGTAGTCGCGGTTCTTAGGCCGTCGCAGATCTACAAACATCACAGTTCTTCACTGCTGGGGACAACAACTGTCGTCCTCCACTGTGAGTTCTTCCTCCCTCATTTCAGCCTTCCTTTCCATTTCAGCCCTCCACTGTGAGAGGTTTTCATTTCGATTTTACTAATTCACTGTTGGTTTTAGACATGAAATTGCTGGGATGACTTTACTCCTTTTCTACGCAACTTCCCACATCGTTGGTACTGCTCTAATTTTTAGTTTGCAATTTCACAGGATTCTACATACTCTATGACAAATGTAAATGTTTAGCTTTCTTAAATTTTAGATGGTTTAAGTTCTCTTTTGCCATAGTTTAACTTTAAAAGAATCTTATGTGAACTGCTCACAAATGGAACTCAAGTCCAGGTATTTTTTTACTGTTCTAGAAGCAAGTAAATAAATATAGATTATGAATCAAACAAAAGAAAAAGAAATGATAATGAAAGATACAAGATCTCTTCTCACAATGCAATTCCAAGGGTGCAATTAAAAATATATTAAAATCACCTAAATTCTAATTATCTCTTTCTCTCCTCTAATCTTGCAGTGCAATGGATAAGAGTTGGATGGATCTCAATGATCGACGACAACCTGCTTACATCAATGGAGTGAATGACTTCCTTGACTTTGTTGACACTTAAAACTGATTATGGATGGCAGTTAATAATCTCATTCACTGCATGTAGTTTTTCCTTACATTCAGATGGTGCTAATACATTGCTTTTATAGTGCAGGAGAGGGGAGAATACAAAGCATCAATATTAAGAGGACTTAAATGAGCCAGACTTTGACCGTTACAAATAACTTATTTTATTCTTCTTTATTAATTCATTTAACTGCAGGCAGTGAACATGGCCAAACAGCCGGCGAGTTCAATTTCCAATATCTATGATACTGGATCAGAGACGCTGCAAGGATGAAAAATTCAAAGTGTTGCTAAAATCGTGAGCAGTTTTTTGTGATGATGATTTGAGATTATGGATAATGGAGATGAATATAGAAGAACTAAGCCACTGCATCCTTAGCTCAAGACTGTTTTGGCTCTATCTGCATATTCAAAGTTTTGTTCTTTCTTCTGCAGGTGAACTCTATCTTCAAGCAAATCAGATGGCTGAGCTGCTTTACATTGTTGGTGTTTACGGGTTTAGTTGCTGGAAGCTGCTTGACCTTGATTTCCTCCAATACACCTCATAGTTTTTCTTCCATTGCGTTCTTGATCACATTTCACAGTTCTTCTTCTCTTATAATTCTTCATCAACCATAATTTTATAGTTCTTTATCACTGCACATAACAGAACTTCAACATACACAATTCTTTATTACTTTCATTGTTCATCTTTATCGTCACAACATAGAACACCATCACTTCATTGTTTATCTTCTTCATCCTCATAGCACATCACAAATCACTGTTCATGATCATTATCTTTATCTCATCTTCTTGTCAGAAAAGATCCAGATCGGTATCACTTTACCCATTGATTTGGAGGATTGACGCCATTAATCACCTTCACCTCGTCATCTTCAAGATTTTCATCTCCCTTGTCATACATTGCAGAAAACTCCATCGTATTCATAGGTCTTTAAATGCCTCACATCACATATTTCACTATCACTCACTCTCACAACGATCTACAAGGTTTATCGTTTGGTATACTAAACAATAGTGAATGTGAGAAAATAAATTGTTCACATACCTTTAGAAAATTAAAACTAAAAAATTAAAATGTATCGAGTATTATAAAGAACCTTTCTAAACTATAAGGTTTGTTTCATTTGTTCTTGGGGATGTCTGCTAGTACTATTGGCCTTGTTTGAGGGAGCGATGAGAGAGTGGTTGTGATTGCTAACATAGTTATATAAAATGTTTGTAGTCTTAATTTGGATAAGTGTAGTCACTAACAACGTTTTCCAAAACACATATTGGGATAAAACACCATCATAATCAAGCATGTGTGTCTAAGCTTTAGCAGTCGTGAACTCCAAGAAGTTGGTGGTGAAGGCTGTCAAGAATTGCTTCTCAATATGAAACTCATATTGCTATCATCTATATTACTCTTGAGGGTAAGGTTGGCAGCCCTGGTTCTTCTGGTGAAAACATCTATTTTTCTCTCAACTTTATGACACTGCAAGTTTAATTTCTTCATGTTTTTTGTTCAGATCAAGTTGGAAGGGGTGACGAGAAACTTGTACTCAGGTGATTTGCTCTCGTTATGTCAATGATCATGTGAATTTGTGATACGCGCCTCCAAGTAGTTAAAATTTGGACCTCCAAGAAAGATTGAGACGGATCTCGTAGAAATGGCGCCTATGAGGAGCTTGAAGACGACGAAGCTTCTAGAGGATGAAGAAATCATAATATATTTGTTTTTTTTATTGTTGCATGTAAAGAAAGAATTATGTAATGTTTGTTTACTATAGAATTTTTTATGTATTGAGTTTAGTATAGTTAAAAGCTCTATTGGTTTGTACTAAGAGGTTTGGGATATCTCCCACCATTTTTATTAATAATTTTTTTAAAAAAACATTTTCTTTTCTTTCATTAGATTTTTTTAGCAAATGAATATTTTGTTTATTGTTGTATTTAATAATAAAATAAATAATTTCAATAATAAAAAGTTATTATTGCATTGCACAGGTAATGACATAATAAGTTTGGTCACTACAAATATTTAGTTACAAAAAAGTAATCACTGATAGTATATATTTAGTGAAGAAAAATAGTTGCTACTAATAATATACATTTAGTGACGAAATTCGTTGTCACTAAAAATGTATATTTAGTGATGGAAATTAATGGTCACTAAAACAGTACATTTAGTGACGAAAATTTATTGTCACTATAAATATACATTTAGTGACGAAATTTTTTTCGGTTGCTAAACACATTTTGTGACACACATTTTGCAATCAAGTTGTGACAGATCAAATTTGGTTGCAAAATGCTTTTAGTGACCAAACCGTATTATTTTGTGACCAAAATTTTTGTCACTAATTGTCAATTTTTTAGTAGTGCTGGCTGATCCATTTATGAAAAGAATGTCCAAAGACCGGTTAATGAAAATAGTGGGGGAAATGAGACTCAAGACAATTTAAGTTCAGTCTTTGTTCAAGTTTAGGCGATTCTGTTCAACCTTAGTCTGAATGTTTTGATTCTTCCCACTTTCTTTTGTCAAAACAAGTGTGTTGTGCTCCGCTGATGTTTGAGGTTGCTGAGTACGAATCTGGTAAGTTGTTTCATTCCACATCTGATGTTAACAACTTCATCGAGATTCGTCTACCTTACCTTGGAGGAGAGTGTTATTCCACATTTGATAACACGATCTAACTCGGTTTGGCTCTCCTCCTATTGATTGGTTCCATTCCACATTTGATGAGTTCCAGTTAACTTTAGAAGAACATTAAACGTGACATTCCACATAGGAACACAGATACAGCTGCGGTGTCCAGAAGTCCATAATATCGTTTCCTTGAAAACAGATAATGGATTCTGAGATAGAACCTATAATACTCTATGTTAGGTGTCCTCCAGTTAATTATAAAGTACTACGTTCTTATACGTAGAACTAGATATATGTACTTTTTCAGAAGTTAGAATTCATTCTAAATGAAATTCTTTGTTGGAAAATACAGGAGCTACTGATGATGGATGAGTACTTGTTGTTTGGGATTCTTATGAGGATGCCCTACTGGACATCTGATGATGATGACAGCTAGAGTGTTATTTGGTTTCTGGCTTGATTCTGTTTAGAGCATGGTTTAGCTCCTTTGAACACTTGTTGTTTGAACTACTTCTGCTCTTTTGTTGATTATTAGCCACTAGGTATGTTGAGCTTGAGTTATGATCGTACTTTAGAATGCTATGTGATGCTGCTGAGATTTATATTAACTCTTATACATGAATACAATTATTTATTTTTCGTCCAATATATTTTTGACAAGTGTGTCAGACACGGTTGTGAGTGCTTCATGTTCGGTTGAACACTACACACACCACCCTTTTTTCGATGTCGGGTTTACGATGGACAAAGGAGGAGATTGTTAGAGTATTAATATATGTCCGCGCGTGTCGAGACCGACTCAGAACGATCCATTGGGTTTTGTGTCACTCTAGGGCAAGACTCTACGCTGGAGATACTATATAAGGTCATTCCACATTGATAGCCTTAGTGGACTATCTTGAGCGGAGTCTCAACATAAATGAATTAATAATAATCGGAAAGAACCTAGATTGATTGTTGTAGCCTCCATCGTCGTACAACCCGGTCTTCACCTCTTCGCTCTAGCAAGAAGGAGATGGATTCATGTGTACTTCCTTAAGATGAGAAGAATTGTGAGCATTCTCCTCTATTTATGCCAACCCTAAGAGTATTAATTATTTAGAGCAAGAGGTGAGACCGGCCCATTAAGCTAATAATCTCTAGCCCATCCATCAAATATTAGAGATTTGAGCCTTAAGTTATTTATGAGCATGACTCATGAAAATATTAAGCACGTTAAATTATAATATATTTAATTATTTCCTGTAGACCAAATAATATGAGTCCAACAGGCTGACACATATTTTTCTGCTGGGCATGTATGTTTCGCCAGAGCACACATTTTTCTCCCGGGAGCTCATTTTTCGCCAGAACGCGCATTTTTCGCCAGAGCGCACATTTTTTCGCCAGAGCGCACATTTTTCACTCGAGCGCGCATTTTTTCGCTCGGGCACACATTTTTCCGGCACGAATATTTCACCCGGGCGCGCATTTTTCTACCCGGATGCACATTTTTTGCCCGGATGCGCATGAAGTTGCGATATGAAGACATCTTATCAAGGATGTCGTGGGATCAAGAACAAACTTTTGTGCTGATAAACGAATCTAGGGGTGCAAACGAGTCGAGCTCGAGTCGAGCTGGACAAAATTTTCAAGCTCGAGCTCGAGCTTTTCATTTCGAGCTCGAGCTCGACGAGCTCATTTTTCTCAGCTCGAGCTCGAGCTCAAGGCCAACTTTTCGAGTTTTATTTTATTTTTTTTATTATTTTTTTAAAAAATGTATAAATAAAAAGCTCGCGAGCCGGCTCGCGAGCTCATGAACAACATTAGATGAGCTCGAGCTCGACTCGTAATCGAGCTCGAGCGCGTCGAGCTCGAGCTCGAGCTCGACAGGCTCGAGCTCGAGTCGAGCTTTTTTCGAGCCGGCTCATCGAACTTTCGAGCCCGCTCAACTCAAATTGCACCCTAAACGAATCCTTAGTAATTAGTATTGAAATCAAATCAAACACATTTGCACGAAAATTAGGGTCCGGTCACCGCCCAAGCCGAGCGACCACGGCCCCGCAAACATTTAAAACCAGACAGGACATCTACCGTCAGATCATCTCCTGATCAAACGGCAGATCTAGGCCCGCCTGCGCGGTCCAAAACACCGCGGAACAGCACACCCCCTCAGCCGGCCCTGAATAATGCCGGTTTGCCGGACAAAATTACTAGAAATGAGCTACCCGTCTCCGACAAATGTCTCGTGCCAAAATGTGCGCCTTATCGGCGGAACCATTTAAGGGAAGAGGTTCTTGTTAATTTCACACATTTTGGTTGATCTGATGCTCCCCCTCCTTTTTTAGTGTCTGTATTCATTGTTCTCATCTTCGAAGGCTTCGGTGAGGCGCTGGAGTCGGGCTTCTTCTACCTGCGGCGGAGGCGAGGAAGCTATGCCCGACGAGGTATTTTTGCTGCGAATCTCGCTTCTCCCTTCTATGAATTATTCTTCACTGCATTTCGAATCGAAGCCCTAGATCTGCGTTGTAAGGTAGGGATGGGGATGGATTTGGAGGGTTTTCCAGTCCTCGAAGTTTTGGCTAGGGTTTCAACGCGGGTGAGCTGAGTTCCATGATGCGATCTGCGATTTTCGTTGTTGTTTGTATTTTTTCATGAGGGCGTTTGTGGGGGTAATACTTTTCTCAACTGGATTTCAATTGATTAGGCTGGGGAAGGGATATTATATTGAAATCCATGATTGATGGCGCTGGGGAGACTATTTCTTGGTTCGATTTATGAAGCTGTGCTTCGTGGATTGGAAAGTTTGAGATATAACTGATTGCTGGTGAGATTCAGTGTTCTATTTGATTTACGGATTCAGCACTATTTTGTTTATACTTTTAGATGCAATACAAGTTGCATTGTCTCTATTGTATTGAATGCACTACTTATCCAGCTTTTTTTCTTTATGTGCTTATTCTCGTAGAAGGGTAAGATGAGATTTATATTGGAGAATTTCATGTAAAATCTTTAGCGCCTGTTTGTTTGGATAGAATTGGGGTTCTGAAATTAGAATCGGAGGTCAATTTTCATTGAAATTGGACCTCTGATTCCTATTCCAAAGCCCTGATTTGTCTGGACGAATGGACCCTTAGGGTGTATCTTTTTTTCTTGATTTTTTTTGTTTAGTTTCACTGGCGTAGTCTTATTATTTTACCTGAATAGGTTGAACATTTTCTCTAATTGCGAGCAACCTAAAGATATTTATCAGTTACACCAACTTTGCTATGAAAATGTTTGGAAAATCTTATACATGTACTCTTTTAATGATTTTGGTTGAGTGCTGATCTTTTTTTCCCCTTTAAAAAGAGATATATTGACATCTATATCTCTCTCACCTTCCCTAGGCTTTGGTCATCTTCCTAGTGGGCTTAATAAGCTATCTTGAGAAATGGAGGAAGTCTTCTTTTGCTCAAGTTGCTGCAAACACCCAGTCTTTCCATCTTGGGAAGCTTTTGAACAGCGGTTTCTTGTCCTGGGGGGCTCCATTCTCATTGTTTTTTTAAATTTGACTTAGTGGATGGTGCTGCTCCATGAAATTGAAAGGCAACCTGACGAGACTCTTCTGCAGACTGCATTGAATCGGTAGTGTACATTTTGTTTGACCATCTATTTTTTTAATGTTTCATGTTTTTTAGACATTTGTTTTTGAGATACTTTATAGATAAATATATATATTTTTGGCAGTAATTGGCGGTGCTGCTTCAATCTCAACTCTCAAGTAATTTTGAATTATGAAGTACTCAACATGAAGAAATTATGTTGCTTTTTTGCCTTTGTTCTTATTTTTGTAAGGTTTCACTCTTTACATTTTTTTCGTGTGCAGGTTTTTATTGCGCAGCAAGACCTTTAGTTCATCGTAGACTGTGCACTTGAATTTACTGGTTTAACTCAGCATCCTTTTTCTTTGATGGAGTTCACTTGTTTATTGAATAAGTAGAGTTGTGATGGCTTGCAATTTCCACGGAGAAGAGAGAAGCTTCCACAATCAGGCTCGCTTTAGTTGCGTTGAGAAGTGAATACCCATATTGCCTTACACCATGAGCAATTATTTGTTCGCTATAGATTAGTTCCAAACATATGCTTTTCTGCTCAGAGAATGTGAGGTTTTATTTGTCGAATAAGGTTTTGGGTCATACACATCAGAATGACTAAGTGTGGGCTCTTGGTGAACCCTTTATAAATCGGTATTTGCATAAAAACTTGGGTTGTATAAATATAAATCAAGCTCTTGTGACGTGACGCATCTCTCATTCTGGAATTATTAACTTTTGTTAATAAGAATCAGAGAAGGTGTTGAACTTCAAATGGATCGGTGAGTTGTTTTTTTGTAGATCTTAATTATTGCTTCTGAAACCTTCTCAAGTGTCGCAATCTCCGCAGGTATACGTTAATAAAAGAAGTTGGCGATGGAACCTTCGGAAGCGTCTGGAGGGCTATAAATAAGTTGAGTGGAGAAGTGGTATGTTAGTTTTGTAGAGGGATTTGTCTGAATGTTTATATGAGTTTTCCAAAAGCATAAGTGCTTTATAATTTAATACACTATTGTCATCTTGCATAGGTTGCAGTGAAGAAAATGAAGAGGAAGTATTATACTTGGGAGGAATGCATGAATCTTCGTGAAATTAAGGTTGTTTACTTTAATAATATCTACTACATTTTCCGTATAACATCAATTTTATATTACTGAAAAATATGTCCTTTCCAAGTCCCTCCGAAGGATGAATCATCCTAATATTGTAAAGCTAAAGGAGGCCATACGGGAGAATGATATACTATACTTCGTGTTCGAGTACATGGTACATTTATTGATACATTATTTCTTTTCAATATATTGCATAAAAAAATTGTGCTTAATTGGTGTTGTTCTTGGATATTATTAGGAATGCAATCTTTACCAGCTCATGAAGGACAGAACCAAGCATTTCTTGGAAGCAGAAATCCGAAATTGGTGCTATCAGATTTTCCAGGGTCTTTCTTACATGCACCGGAGAGGCTATTTTCACCGAGATCTCAAGCCGGGTATTTTTTCCCTTCTCCTTAACTATGTTTTTTATTACCTAGTAAGGTTTAATAGCTTAATGATAAAAAAAATAAGCACTAAAGGTAATGAGTCTTATCTAGAATTAGTTGTTTTTTCTACAATTAGTTTGACAACATTGATGGAGCATCAACCTCTTATGAGATATTTACTTTGGTCACTTTAAAATTGTTGAATAATAGAAAAGAAATAGATGGTATATTTTATTCATCTCTCAAAGGGGGTTACATAAAGTAAAACTTACAATGTGGAACTAAACATAGGACACATACCACAAAACTTATATGAACTAAAATATTAATATAAACATGCAAACTCCAACACACCCTCTCAAGCTGGAGGGGAAGTTTCTGTTGAAATATTTATTATCATGTGTTACTGTGTAACAATTTTAATATTGTATGCGGGGGCTATATATACCCCATGCTAAGGAATAAACATTTTTAATTTCCTCCCTTATTCACTTTCTAACATGGTATCAGAGGCTTAGGGCTTCCCGATCCCGTCCGCCCCGATCCGCTTCCGCCCGTGCTTGCTCGCTCGGTCCGCCGCCGGATCGGTCTCCCGCTCCGCTCCCGCTCCGCTCCCGCTCCGCTCCCGCTCCGCTCCCGCTCCGCTCCCGCTCCGCTCCCGCTCCGCTCCCGCTCCGCTCCCGCTCCGCTCCCGCTCCGCTCCCGCTCCGCTCCCGCTCCGCTCCCGCTCCGCTCCCGCTCCCGCTCCGCTCCGCTCCCGCTCCGCTCCCGCTCCGCTCCCGCTCCGCTCCCGCTCCGCTCCCCCTCCGCTCCCGCTCCGCTCCCCTTCCGTCGACTACCTTCCGCGGGCGCTCCTCCTCCTCCCTCCAGGCGACTGTGCGGGACTTCTCCCGCGCGGGTTTTTTTGTTCTGGTTCGGTCGGCTGTCGGCACCGTCGGTCGCAGCTCGCTTCCACCTCGGTTTCTTTCCCTTTCTTGCCCAGTCGGCCGCCTAGGGGGAGTCCTTCCTCCTTTTGCCTAGTCTCTTGACACCGGAGATGCCACCCTCCATTTGATGCCATTTCCGGTGTCTATACCTTTCTTTCTCTCCTTCCTCTTTATATGAAGCAGCTCTAGTTTCTATCTAGGCTGTTCCTCTTTGTGTTTCCCGGTGATCTCGATTTATATTCTTGATCTATATGCCCGGGACTGATGGATCCCCCGCCGTCTCTTCCACTACCGGTGCTTCCCTGGCCCCTGTGACCCCCAGTGGCTTCTCCCGTCCTGGCCATGATCACAACACTCCTCAGATTACGACGATTCGCCTGGATGACACCAATTATCTCCCATGGTCTCGGGCCATCACCCTTGCTTTGAAGAGCCGGAGGCTGTTTGGGTATGTCATGGGTACCACTCCTACTCCTACTTCGGATTCTCCGGATTGGGTGCAATGGGAGTCGGAGAACTCCCTCGTCATGTCATGGCTGACGAACTCCATGATTGACTCCATCGCCCGCAACTACTTGTTTCTTGATACTGCTGCTGATATTTGGCGGAGAGCCGAGACTACTTATTCTTGCCGGGGCAATGCTGCCCAGATATTTTAGCTACGCCGAAAGATCTTCCTTCTCCGTCAAGGAGATCGTCCCCCGTCGGCCTACTACCTCGTGTTCACTCAGTTATACCAGGAGTACGATCAATTCGACTCACTCACTTTGGTGTCACCTGAGGATGAGATCCTTGTCCGCGCGCGGGAGGATCAAAATAGAGTTTTTGAGTTCCTCCATGGACTGCATCGGGACTTCGACCAAATCAGTGTGCAGATTCTTGGTCGCTCCCCTTTGCCCTCTCTTCCTGAGGTGTTCAGTCTGGTTCAGCAGGAATTTGATCAACGACAGGCTTGGACTCCTGATCCTTCTCCTGACAGCTCTGCCTTGGCTGCCCAAGTTGGGCCTCGCGGCCTCCGTGATTCCAGACCGAAGCCCAGTGACAAGGATCATCTGCTCTGTGACTACTGCGGGAAGACCCGTCATACACGGGAGACGTGTTTTCGTCTTCATGGGTTTCCGGCACCCCGTGGTGGCTCCTCCTCTCGTGGCGGTCGTGGTCTTGGTCGCCCTTCCGGGCGTTCTACTCCGCCTCGCTCAGCGCATCTATCCGAGGGTTTTGATGAGCCACAGCCTCCACCAGTCGTGTCTGCTCCTACATTGACCCTATCAGCAGATGAGATTTGTTGAAGCCAAATTTGACCTCTGTGGAGTTCGGGGTCCCAAAAGAGGGGTGACCGCGCACCTACTACCCTCAAGCAAACGATCTAGGCATAAGATTAGGAACACAAGGGACAGACCCAAGGTCTCAGCGTGGAGGACCCGCCGCATACCCGGAAGACTAACAAACTCTTCCCCTCCCAAGCCAAAGGCTGAGCTAAGACACCTTCGGAGGGCGCTCTCGGCCGACCGGAATATCTAAGGAGGATCTCGAGATCGACTCTCTCCTATCCAGATGTGTCTCCTTGGGTCTACACAAAATGCTCCTCACCCGCTCTACTAATGGCGCAAACTCACCGAGCAATGCCACGACACGCTGCCCAAACTGGGCCACTAACAGCGTAATTCCGCTACTCTGACTGGCTGTCAACAGGCCATGAGGGGCTTCCCGGCAACTATACCTCGGGGCCCTTACGGGGCGAGCGGTTCTCGAGAACACCGCCTGCCTAATACGAAGAAGAAACCTACACATCCTCAGAGCATCACAGATATTAAAAGAATATTACAGGAATATGAATTCCATACTTCGGCACGCAGGCCGGCAATATAAACAAAAAAGGCCTTCGAGGGCCGGCACAAGCTTGGGCTTAAGCCCGCTACTCCCCGCCTGGTACTGCAACACCTGTACGTCAACGTCTCGACAAGCGGCGGTCAGCTAAACGCCAGTTGGTTAACATAAGCTGGCCGAACACATTGCACATACCCCTTTTTCGGGGCTATGGTGAGCATTCCCTGCAAATGGAAAATATACAACATCCTCAGACTCTTCTCCGGGATCCCCAGAACATCACCAATCCGGCTCACACGTCCGGATGGGCTTCACACAGCATGCCTAAACCCGTACTCACGCTTCCGGGTGCTAACACAGTTAATTGCGGGGACGTACACGTCAACCCGTCGGAGAGCTCCCTTCCTCCACCCGTTGGTGGAGAGGGGCTTCCATGCAAATATGAAAACTGAGGGCTTCACCTGCCCAAGTAGAAATTTCGTTACCCTTGACGCGTGTTTGGCGGGGCCGCAACCGCGCTCATTGCCCGAGGCTCCACGTCTAGCATCCGTAGTGGTTGTCCGTGCCCGGATCCGACCACCGTTAACTGTTGAAAGCTCCGAATGATCTTTCCCCTCCATGGCCGAGCCTCTCCATGGCCGACCGTGCTCCAAGTGGCCGGCCGCTGCTGTACGAGGCCGATCCCGGCTCCAAGTAACACCGAGGAAGTCGATCCCGGCCTCCACGACTTCAGGCGGCGTCGGGGAAGCTGATCCCGACTGGCCTAGCTCCAAACGGCGCCGGGAGAGGAGCTCCCGATCGACCTAGCTGTAGGCGGCGCCGGGAGAGGAGCTCCCGGCCGGCCTTGCTTTGCCCTAGGCGGTGGCGACGAAGAGAGAACTGAGAGAGAGAGAGAGCCGAGGTGGGGTGCTGCTCCAGGCGGCCGGAGAAAGAGAGGGCCGGGGCGGGGTGTTGCTGCTCCTCGCGGCCGGAGAAAGAGGCGGCCGGGGCGGGGTGTTGCTGCTCCTCGCGGCCGGAGAAAGAGACGGCCGGGGCGGGGTGTTGCTGCTCCTCGCGGCCGGAGAAAGAGGCGGCCGGGGCGGGGTGTTGCTGCTCCTCGCGGCCGAAGAAAGAGGCGGCCGGGGCGGGGTGTTGCCGCTCCTCGCGGCCGGAGAAAGAGGCGGCCGGGGCGGGGTGTTGCTGCTCCTCGCGGCCGGAGAAAGAGACGTCCGGGGCGGGGTGTTGCTGCTCCTCGCGGCCGGAGAAAGAGGCGGCCGGGGCGGGGTGTTGCTGCTCCTCGCGGCCGGAGAAAGAGGCGGCCGAGGCGGGGTGTTGCTGCTCCTCGCGGCCGGAGAAAGAGGCGGCCGGGGCGGGGTCGGGTGCTCCTCCAGGCGGCCGGAGAAAGAGAGGGCCGGGGGCGATCGGGGCGGCTCCTCCTTCAACCCTAAAAGCCCGATCTCCTCTATTTCCTTTTTTCTCTTTTTCTCTTCCCTCCCAACCCGAGCCCCCCTGCTTTTCTTATCTTCTCTTTTTTTTTTGTCTCTTTCCCCCCATGTGCCAGCATATGTATATATATATATATATTTATTTATATATATATATATATAAAGATATTAATTCAATACCCACAAAATGCCTTCAATATAAATTCTCCACACGCACGCACAACTACTTGCACGTCCTCGAACGGGGCTGCACCAAAACGTCGCTCATAACACGTCCCGAGCGCGCCACTTGGGGAGGATCCCGCTCGGCCGGATATGGGGTTGTACACAATCCCCGCTCTTTTCGAGGTTGGCACAAGCTCGGAAAGAAATGTCCAACCCCAAGTATCCGGCGAGTGGGAGCCGACCCAAAGAAAAAATTTGAGAGAAACTGAAAACTGCACTCAGAACACTAATCTCTCTATGCTCTTTTGAACTTTTTTGAACCACTCGATACCTGGAAACGCTCCATGCTATTGGGTTGCCCTTATACCATTACTTGCAATAAGAACAAAATTTATCAAGATATTATGAAATAATGAAGCCAAATATTTTGCAATCTCCTGAGCACGCGGAGCTAATCCTTTCCCCCCATGTGTGCCTACCGCCCTGCCCAGCTAATGAGAGCCTGGGCAGCGAGTCTACCCGGGGCCGAGCAGAGCTCGGGGTGCCGATGACGATCTCAAACCAAAACCTATCCCCACAGGCGAGCCTACGGACCTGCCAGCTAGATGAGAGCCTGCGCAGCGGGTCTTCCTGGGGCCGAGCCGAGATCGGGGTGTCGATGACGATCTCAAACCAAAACCTATCCCCCACAGGCGAGCCTACGGACCTGCCAGCTAGAGGAGAGCCTGCGCAGCGGGTCTACCTGGGGCCGAGCCGAGCTCGGGGTGCCGATGACGATTCCACAAACCTAACCTAACCTATCTTAACCTATCCTAACCTATCCTAACCTATCACCCACAAACCAAACCTATCCCCCACAGGCGAGCCTACGGACCTGGCAGCTAGATGAGAGCCTGCGCAGCAGGTCTACCTGGGGCCGAGCCGAGCTCGGGGTGCCGATGACGATCTCAAACCAAAACCTATCCCCCACAGGCGAGCCTACGGACCTGCCAGCTAGATGAGAGCCTGCGCAGCGGGTCTACCTGGGGCCGAGTCGAGCTCGGGGTGCCGATGACGATCTCAAACCAAAACCTATCCCCCACAGGCGAGCCTACGGATCTGCCAGCTAGATGAGAGCCTGCGCAGCGGGTCTACCTGGGGCCGAGCCGAGCTTGGGGTGCCGATGACGTTTCCACAAACCTAACCTAATCTATCCTAACCTATCCTAACCTATCACCCACAAACCAAACCTATCCCCCACAGGCGAGCCTACGGACCTGCCAGCTAGTAGGAGCCAGGCAGCGGGTCTACCTGGGGCCGAGCCGCGCTCGAGGTAGTGCAGAACCAAGAACCAGGACCTCTCCCCCACAGGCGAGCCTACGGATCTGCCAGCTAGTAGGAGCCAGGCAGCGGGTCTACCTGGGGCCGAGCCGCGCTCGGGGTAGTGCAGAACCAAGAACCAGGACCTCTCCCTCACAGGCGAGCCTACGGATCTGTCAGCTAGATGAGATCCTGCGCAGCGGGTCTACCTGGGGCCGAGCCGAGCTCGGGGTGCCGATGACGATCTCAAACCAAAACCTATCCCCCACAGGCGAGCCTACAGACCTGCCAGCTAGATGAGAGCCTGCGCAGCGGGTCTACCTGGGGCCGAGCCGAGCTCGGGGTGCCGATGACGATCTCAAACCAAAACCTATCCCCCACAGGCGAGCCTACGGACCTGCCAGCTAGTAGGAGCCAGGCAGCGGGTCTACCTGGGGCCGAGCCGCGCTCGGGGTAGTGCAGAACCAAGAACCAGGACCTATCCCCCACAGGCGAGCCTACGGACCTGCCAGCTAGATGAGAGCCTGCGCAGCGGGTCTACCTGGGGCCGAGCCGAGCTCGGGGTGCCGATGACGATCTCAAACCAAAACCTATCCCCCACAGGCGAGCCTACGGACCTGCCAGCTAGATGAGAGCCTGCGCAGCGGGTCTACCTGGGGCCGAGCCGAGCTCGGGGTGCCGATGACGATCTCAAACCAAAACCTATCCCCCACAGGCGAGCCTACGGACCTGCCAGCTAGATGAGAGCCTGCGCAGCGGGTCTACCTGGGGCCGAGCCGAGCTCGGGGTGCCGATGACGATCTCAAACCAAAACCTATCCCCCACAGGCGAGCCTACGGACCTGCCAGCTAGATGAGAGCCTGCGCAGCGGGTCTACCTGGGGCCGAGCCGAGCTCGGGGTGCCGATGACGATCTCAAACCAAAACCTATCCCCCACAGGCGAGCCTACGGACCTGCCAGCTAGATGAGAGCCTGCGCAGCGGGTCTACCTGGGGCCGAGCCGAGCTCGGGGTGCCGATGACGATCTCAAACCAAAACCTATCCCCCACAGGCGAGCCTACGGACCTGCCAGCTAGATGAGAGCCTGCGCAGCGGGTCTACCTGGGGCTGAGCCGAGCTCGGGGTGCCGATGACGTTTCCACAAACCTAACCTAACCTATCCTAACCTATCCTAACCTATCACCCACAAACCAAACCTATCCCCCACAGGCGAGCCTACGGACCTGCCAGCTAGTAGGAGCCAGGCAGCGGGTCTACCTGGGGCCGAGCCGCGCTCGAGGTAGTGCAGAACCAAGAACCAGGACCTCTCCCCCACAGGCGAGCCTACGGACCTGCCAGCTAGTAGGAGCCAGGCAGCGGGTCTACCTGGGGCCGAGCCGCGCTCGGGGTAGTGCAGAACCAAGAACCAGGACCTCTCCCCCACATGCGAGCCTACGGACCTGCCAGCTAGTAGGAGCCAGACAGCGGGTCTACCTGGGGCCGAGCCGCGCTCGGGGTACCTCTACCCGGTCAATCTCTACCCACTACGGGGCACATCTACCCGCTACATTCACCCTCCTGAGAACGAGGGTCGATCATATAATATTCTCCTTAAGGCACGTTTTGATCTCCAGGACCGAACATCCTAGCGACAAGAGGGGAATGGGAGGGGACTTCTTTCATCACTCGTCACATGACCCTGGTCGTCACTTGGTTCCTCTTCCATAGCCATGACGTTCGCCTGAGTTTTTCTGTACTGGTCACTCTCCACGCTCACCGCACCATAACTGTTGAAGCCAAATTTGACCTCTGTGGAGTTCGGGGTCCCAAAAGAGGGGTGACCGCGCACCTACTACCCTCAAGCAAACGATCTAGGCATAAGATTAGGAACACAAGGGACAGACCCAAGGTCTCAGCGTGGAGGACCCGCCGCATACCCGGAAGACTAACAAACTCTTCCCCTCCCAAGCCAAAGGCTGAGCTAAGACACCTTCGGAGGGCGCTCTCGGCCGACCGGAATATCTAAGGAGGATCTCGAGATCGACTCTCTCCTATCCAGATGTGTCTCCTTGGGTCTACACAAAATGCTCCTCACCCGCTCTACTAATGGCGCAAACTCACCGAGCAATGCCACGACACGCTGCCCAAACTGGGCCACTAACAGCGTAATTCCGCTACTCTGACTGGCTGTCAACAGGCCATGAGGGGCTTCCCGGCAACTATACCTCGGGGCCCCTACGGGGCGAGCGGTTCTCGAGAACACCGCCTGCCTAATACGAAGAAGAAACCTACACATCCTCAGAGCATCACAGATATTAAAAGAATATTACAGGAATATGAATTCCATACTTCGGCACGCAGACCGGCAATATAAACAAAAAAGGCCTTCGAGGGCCGGCACAAGCTTGAGCTTAAGCCCGCTACTCCCCGCCTGGTACTGCAACACCTGTACGTCAACGTCTCGACAAGCGGCGGTCAGCTAAACGCCAGTTGGTTAACATAAGCTGGTCGAACACATTGCACATACCCCTTTTTCGGGGCTATGGTGCGCATTCCCTGCAAATGGAAAATATACAACATCCTCGGAGTCTTCTTCGGGATCCCCAGAACATCACCAATCCGGCTCACACGTCCGGATGGGCTTCACACAGCATGCCTAAACCCGTACTCACGCTTCCGGGTGCTAACACAGTTAATTGCGGGGACGTACACGTCAACCCGTCGGAGAGCTCCCTTCCTCCACCCGTTGGTGGAGAGTGGCTTCCATGCAAATATGAAAACTGAGGGCTTCACATGCCCAAGTAGAAATTTCGTTACCCTTGACGCGTGTTTGGCGGGGCCGCAACCGCGCTCATTGCCCGAGGCTCCACGTCTAGCATCCGTAGTGGTTGTCCGTGCCCGGATCCGACCACCGTTAACTGTTGAAAGCTCCGAATGATCTTTCCCCTCCATGGCCGAGCCTCTCCATGGCCGACCGTGCTCCAAGTGGCCGGCCGTTGCTGTACGAGGCCCATCCCGGCTCCAAGTAACACCGAGGAAGTCGATCCCGGCCTCCACGACTTCAGGCGGCGTCAGGGAAGCTGATCCCGACTGGCCTAGCTCCAAACGGCGCCGGGAGAGGAGCTCCCGATCGACCTAGCTGTAGGCGGCGCCGGGAGAGGACCTCCCGGCCGGCCTTGCTTTGCCCTAGGCGGTGGCGACGAAGAGAGAACTGAGAGAGAGAGAGAGCCGAGGTGGGGTGCTGCTCCAGGCGGCCGGAGAAAGAGAGGGCCGGGGCGGGGTGTTGCTGCTCCTCGCGGCCGGAGAAAGAGGCGGCCGGGGCGGGGTGTTGCTGCTCCTCGCGGCCGGAGAAAGAGACGGCCGGGGCGGGGTGTTGCTGCTCCTCGCGGCCGGAGAAAGAGGCGGCCGGGGCGGGGTGTTGCTGCTCCTCGCGGCCGGAGAAAGAGGCGGCCGGGGCGGGGTGTTGCCGCTCCTCGCGGCCGGAGAAAGAGGCGGCCGGGGCGGGGTGTTGCTGCTCCTCGCGGCCGGAGAAAGAGGCGGCCGGGGCGGGGTGTTGCTGCTCCTCGCGGCCGGAGAAAGAGGCGGCCGGGGCGGGGTGTTGCTGCTCCTCGCGGCCGGAGAAAGAGGCGGCCGGGGCGGGGTGTTGCTGCTCCTCGCGGCCGGAGAAAGAGGCGGCCGGGGCGGGGTCGGGTGCTGCTCCAGGCGGCCGGAGAAAGAGAGGGCCGGGGGCGATCGGGGCGGCTCCTCCTTCAACCCTAAAAGCCCGATCTCCTATATTTCCTTTTTTCTCTTTTTCTCTTCCCTCCCAACCCGAGCCCCCCTGCTTTTCTTATCTTCTCTTTTTTTTTGTCTCTTTCCCCCCATGTGCCAGCATATGTGTATATATATATATATATATTATATATATATATATATATAAAGATATTAATTCAATACCCACAAAATGCCTTCAATATAAATTCTCCACACGCACGCACAACTACTTGCACGTCCTCGAACGGGGCTGCACCAAAACGTCGCTCATAACACGTCCCGAGCGCGCCACTTGGGGAGGATCCCGCTCGGCCGGATATGGGGTTGTACAAGATTCTTGCCTTCCGTCGCCTGATGCAAGGACAGTCGCCAGAGCCTCCTGCCGCCTCTTCCTCCTATGCCCATCAAGGGCCTCCAGGTGCTCATGCTGCTTCCACTCGTCCACCTACTCATTGGATCATCGACTCTGGAGCGACGGATCATATGACCGGCTCCTCCTCAGGTTTTGTGTCCTACCTTCCGTTGTCTGGTCGGGACAAGGTGAGCATCGCCGATGGATCCCTATCTCCCATTGCCGGAAAGAGTTCCATCCCGTGCTCCTCCCTTCCTCTTTCCTCTGTTCTTCACGTTCCAAACTTCACCCGCAATCTCCTTTCCATTAGTCATTTAACTAATTCTATGCACTGTTCGGTAACATTTTTTCCTTCTTCTTGTATCTTTCAGGACCTGAAGACGGGCACGGTGATTGGAACTGGTAAACTGGTGGATGGGCTCTACGTGTTCGATTCCTCCACTCCGCTCCCTCCTCCACAGGCCCTTCATGCGGACCAGACTGCTACTTTGGAGTCCTGGCACTGTCGGCTGGGACATCCCTCTCCCCTTTATATGAAACGTTTATTTCCTGCTTTCTCCTCTGTTGTACTTGATAAATTTCGTTGTGATGCTTGTGATCGTGGTAAACATCATCGCAATTCGTTTCAGCACGTTTCTTCTCCCAGTACTGCGCCTTTTCACTTGATACATAGTGATGTTTGGGGTCCCTGCCAAGTTGCGTCTATTTCCGGTTGTTGTTGGTTTGTGACATTTATTGACTGTTTTTCGCGTACCACGTGGGTTTACCTGATGCGAGCAAAAAGTGAAGTGTTCCCTTTATTCCGCCGTTTTCACAGAATGGTCTCCACCCAATTCGCAACCCCTATCAAAATTCTCCGCACTGATAATGGTCGGGAATTCATGGATTCTGCTTTCGAGCAATACCTGGCTGATCACGGGATTATCCATCAAACATCCTGTGTCTATTCCCCTGCTCAAAATGGGGTTGCTGAACGAAAAAACTGCCACCTCTTGGACGTTGCCCGGTGTCTTCTCCTTCACATGCATCTCCCCCAGTACTATTGGGGTGATGCTGTGCTCACCGCGGCGTATCTTATCAACCGCATGCCTTCCCGTGTCCTGGATTTCAAAACTCCTCTCACCATGCTGGGCGTACCACCTACTACGCTTCACCCTCGTGTCTTTGGATGTGTTTGCTTTGTCCACATCTACTACCGCTCGAAACTTGATGCTCGTGCCCACAAATGTGTGTTCATAGGATATTCTCCTACCCAGAAAGGGTATAAATGTTATGACCCTATCGGTGAAAAGGTCTTCATCACCATGGATGTCACTTTCCGTGAATCTGAGAGCTATTACGGGTCCCCACTTCAGGGGGGGTCTCCTGATACATCGGAAGTGAGTCCCCTATCGTCGCTTGACACCGTCCCTCTTCTTATACCTCCGGCATATCACCTCACTCTGCCAGCTCCCGCTAATCCCACTCCTCCGTGTACCCCACCTGTAGAGGCTCAGGTCCCTAAACCTTTACAGGTGTACTCTCGTCGCCCCAAGGGTTCGAACGCGCGGCCCGCCATCTGGATATCCGACCTCCCACCGGATCCGTCGTCAGGATCCATCATCCCTGCGGAAGGTACTTCTATTCGGCATCCTCTATCTCAATTCGTATCTTACTCTTCTCTAATGGCCTCCCATGGAGTTTTTGTTGCTTGTCTTCTGTTTCTATCCCAACTTCGTGGCAGACAGCTATTTCCGACGACCGGTGGAAATTATCCATGATCGAAGAAATGCATGCCCTGGAGAAGAACAACACATGGGATCTGGTTCAATTACCTCCTGGAAAGAAGGTGGTCGGATGCAAATGGGTGTTTGCTGTCAAACAGAACCCCTCGGGGGTGGTGGAACGATACAAGGCAAGACTGGTGGCGAGAGGCTACTCTCAGACGGTGGGCATTGATTACCAGGAGACTTTTGCTCCTGTGGCCAAGATGAACTCGATCAGGATCCTAATGTCCCGTGCTGCTTGCAAAGGGTGGCAACTTTGCCAATTAGACGTGAAGAATGCCTACCTTCATGGCGATCTAGAAGAAGAGGTGTACATGACCCTTCCTCCGGGGCTCACCCCACGTGGATCCACAGGGAAAGTGTGTAAGTTGAGGAGGCCACTATATGGGCTGAAACAATCAGCCAGAGCATGGTTTGGAAGATTCCACAAAGCCATGTGTGGGTTCGGGTACACCCAGAGCAATGCCGACTACACTCTGTTCTTTAGAATCAACAAAGGGAAGTTGGCCGTCCTAATAGTTTATGTGGACGACATTATAGTCACTGGAGATGACAATGTGGAGATTCAAGCCCTTAAAGAAAAATTAGCTAAAGAATTCGATGTGAAAGATTTGGGGAACCTCAAATACTTCCTTGGTATTGAAGTTGCGAGGTCAAAGCACGACATTTTCTTATCTCAAAGGAAATATACACTCGACCTCCTTGATACTACCAGGATGAGTGGTTGTCGACCAGCTGATACCCCGATTGAGGCAAACCATAAACTAGGCAGGGATGATGACGAGGCGGTTGGCGATGTCACGGGCTTCCAAAAGCTTGTTGGGAAATTGATCTATTTATCGCACACCTGACCTGATATTTCTTGTGCTGTGGGAGTCCTCAGTCAGTTCATGCACTCTACAAAGACCCGGCATGTTGTCGCTGCACATCGTATCCTCCGATACCTCAAATCCTCACCAGGGAAAGGCATTCTATTTTCCCCAAATGACGAATTGACTATTGAAGTCTATACGGATGCGGACTGGGCTGGATCGCCATCAGATAGACGGTCCACATCTGGATATTGTTCCATGGTCGGGGGAAATTTGGTTAGTTGGAGAAGCAAGAAGCAACATGTGGTTGCTAGATCGAGTGCTGAAGCTGAGTTTAGGGCGATGGCTCATGGCATCTGTGAAGGTGTATGGATCTCAACCATCCTGGGGGAACTTGGGCTAAAGAGAAGTGAGCCGGTCAGGTTGTATTGCGATAACAAAGCGGCTATCTCTATCGCTCACAATCCAGTACAACATGATCGCACGAAGCACATTGAGATACACAGACATTTCATCAAGGAGAATATAGATAGAGGGATGGTAGTTACCCCATTCGTGCCGTCCGATCAACAGTTGGCTGACGTCCTTACGAAGGGTTTGAGCGTCAATATGTTTACTCATCTTATCGGCAAGTTTGGCATGACTGACATTACACGCCCAACTTGAGGGGGGTGTTGAAATATTTATTATCATGTGTTACTTTGTAACAATTTTAATATTGTATGAGGGGGCTATATATACCCCATGGTAAGAAATAAACATTTTTAATTTCCTCCCTTATTCACTTTCTAACAGTTTCCAACTTGAAAACATCATAAAAGGAAAGGTAATGGTGGTAGGCTAAGTGAGACAAATCAACAGACGAACCACCAAAAGAATCTATCAAGGATAATTCACACAAATGACGGTCTCACATGACACTGTCCCACATGTCATGATCCATCAACCATGAACTCGCTGCATTGAATTCTCCCACACGATACAACTCGCTAGATAGAAATCAACAAACGAGTCACCTGAGATACTTCCACATGATATAACCCGCTGGATAGAAATCAACAAAGACCATACTACCTACCCAACAACGAATAAAATTGGGGAGACGCAAACAACACAAAAAATTAGCCAGAAGGCCATGTGGGAGGACTAAGATGAGGGTAGGAAAAAATATAACCCAAGTTGTCTTCATCCCAAACACTCCCCCTTACATGAAATACGTACAGATAAGCATACCAAGACCATACTAAACAAAAGAGAAATTTAGGAAGACACAAACAACACAAAAATAAGTCTGGAGGCCACATGAGACTAAGATGAGAGTCAGGAAATATCATCTGAGTTGCCTTCATTCCAAACACTCCCTCTCGTGATACACACGTGTATATGAGCATACCAAGACCATACTTAACTAAATACGAGCACCAATCAAAATTAAAGAAACAAAAAATGACTAAAACTACCACGAAGCTTCATCATTGGCGAGAGATTAACACCCCGGAAGGGGCTCCAATAGGTGGAATTGATAGAAACTCGAGGGGCAACGACTGGAGTCGATGAGATCTGGAGTAGTCGATAGAAACATTAACAAAACACCAGTAGTAAAGGAAAGCAAGTCAGCAACAGTCAAAAAATGAATATTGACTGAAATGACAATGAGATCGCCGACTGGAACGTCAGAGAGAGCCGTTAACAAGGACATCGTCGATAGGACTGGAGGGCTCGCTAAGAACATCTTCTGCGCAAGCGGGGAGCAGATCGTGTGAGAAAGCAACAAAATCTATGACGAGAGGCACAAACAGCAATCAGGCTCGTTGACGAGCTAAAGTAGAAAAAACACAGACATCAAGAGCACGTAGAAGGGATCTTCGATGGGATCTTTGATGGGATCTTTGATGGGATCTTCGATGGGATCTTCTCATGAAATCGAGACAGGAATGCTCACCGGAGAGTTCGTTATTGGATTGGAGGTAGCTCGACGTGACAAGATCTCTTGATTAAGAGGAGCCGCAGTCGACAAGCCGAAAGACACTTTGAATGGATCTAGGCGAGCTCGTCAATAGAAGCGACGATGGATGAAGACGTTCCCACGACAGAATCAACAGGTTGGAGCGTCCTGCGGGATCAACGATGGGATAAATGTGGCCTAGAAGGGCTCAACGAGACCAATGACTGGAAGCTCTGGAAACCCTCATCTTCGTCGATCAACAAACGAGATCAAGAGAAGTTGTTGCTCCTTCGTTGATGAGAATATGAGCACGCAAACGAGTGTCTTGCGTGAACATCAAGACCACACAGAAAAACCCTAGTCCCACGGGAGCGGAAGCGGGCAAGTGGATCGCATTAGCTCTGATACCATGTTGAATAATAGAAAAAAAATAGACGGTACAATTTATTCATCCCTCAAAAGGGGTATATAAAGTGATGCCGAGCAGAGACGAGCACGAGCTTTGGGCCCGTTCGGGGTTGATTTGGCGACTTACCATATATGGCGTGCCCGGATCGACGATCGGACTCCGCGGTTGCGTCTGGCACGCCGCCACGAGTCAAAAAGATATATTAGTTTATTTTTTTTGAGTTTATTGTCATGTATTTAGTGGCCGTTCCCACCGGCCAATCATAGCCTTTGATGGTGAAACCCTAATTTGTTCTTTTCTTATAAATATTGGTCTAAGTGGCTGAACCAAGGCATTGCAGATTTTGGAGGCATTGAATCCCTCCCCGGTGCCGACGCCGTGGAATCCTAGGTGACGACTCCTAGGCCTTCAAAATCCTCCCCAAGGTAATCCCTACCCCCACCTTCATTTTCCATGCGTCAAACCATCGTTTTACCCGCTGTAGCCCGCCATTCCAGCCCCCGAAAAACAGCCGGCCTGCTGCCCCTTTTCCGCTGCCCAACCCACCTCCTCCCCTCAAACCCGCCGCCTCTCCACAACCGCTACAGGGCCGCCTCCACCTCTTGTCCCCTCCCCACTGCTGGCCGACCAGCCCCCATCTCTTACCAAATCCGGCCACCCCAAGGGCCTCTTTGCCCTAGCCGACTACCCCCACATATCCCCTCCGTGGATCCACCATCCTAATAACCCAAAATTTTAGATCAGTCCAGATCTAGGATTATAGCCACCCGATCCGTTATTTTCACCGCACAAACTTTCCATTTTTGCCCGGATCCGACCCTAAATAGCGGATCTACCCACCCCCGGCTCAGATCTACTTATTCGTGGCCGCATTCACCATTTTATTGTCCGTTCGCACCGTTCTCCGCTGAGGGCAGCCACCGTCGCCTCGCCACCGGTTCCATCTCCAATCGCCGATCTACACATCCGACCATCCAAATCTTCAGTGTCTCGGTTCAACCCTCTACTTTGTGAGCGTTTGAATTATTGTACTATTTTGATTCGCATTTGCATTTGATAATTTATTATATCTTGTAACGATTTCTGTTCGTGGAAATTTGTTTTTGTGCACTAATAACTTGCAGGAGGGGGCATTCGCCGCGCGCTTTGCTTTCACCCTCCGAGCGGAGGAAAGTCATTCCAATTGCCTAAATAAATAATTGCTTTTCTATTCAAATATCTGTGTGGTGCTAAAACTTAAATTGCTTAAATTATTTGTCAAATACCGGTCATTGCATTACATGTAGAGTTCGATTAGCGTGTCACCCTGGCACGATCACATAGCGTTGTAGGTTTTGTGCACCACTAGCCTACCCCTACATCATTTTGGTATCAGAGGGCAAGGTTAGGCCATTTGCATGCTTTGTAGTGGTAGGTCATATAAAGTCTTTATGTTCATCCATGACTAATTATTGTCGTCGTTACTCTCCTCACTTTGGGGATTCTGAGTCCGCCTATACCCAATCTCATAGAGCGACTTCAGAGAAATCCTCACGTTATCATGATGATTATTATCGTCTGTGGCACACCACTTCTCGAGATCGTGTCGACCCACCGACACAACCTCACTATGCCAGAGACGATCAGTATGATGATTGTCGGCGTCCATATCTTTGCACGCAAGCGGATCGTGTTGATCTTTCGAGTCGACTCGATTACCTTAGGGATGACTATTATGAGGATCGTCACTTTGAGAGAGATCTTGAGAGTCAGTTTCTCCATCCTTTGACGGCTCATCGAGTCCCGAGTCTTTCAATTATTGGCTCGTGGATATTGAGTATTATCTTCATCATTTTGAGTTATTCGGTGAACGTCGCGTTAAGTTTGCGAAACTTAGACTTTTAGATCATGCAAAGACATATTGGGCTAGCGTTGAGAGGACCCGCGAGCGAGACCGTCTTCATCGCATCACTAGTTGGATGGACATGAAGCGTACATTGTGTCAGAGGTACGTAGCTTCATCATATCGGAGTCGCTTGCTAGATCAATTATTTTCCCTTCAACAAGAATTCATGTGTGTCGCTGAGTACATGGATTGCTTTGATGAGTTGGCAGTGAGGAGCGATATCCGAGAGGAGTCAGCCATGACCACTTGCAGATTCCGGTCTTGACTTCGATCTGACATTCGTACTAAGGTGGTTTATCGTAGCTCGAAGTCCGTCAAGCAGACGTATCAGCTTGCCCTTCATTACGAATAATCTTTGAGATCCGCCAGAGTTGGTCGGTTGGACCCTCACCTTGACCTCCGCAGTACGAGTCCTTCTCATATCGAGGTCGCCACGGTGCCTACCACTGTCCTACCACCCACGACGGAAGTGATACTGATACAGATTGCTCTCACCCTAGCGAGATGCTTAGCCCCGTGAGTGACCTAACTCTTGTTTCTGACCCGTCTCTTGTGACTCCGACGGAGGGTGAGCCTGAGCGACCTATTGAGTCTGCAGTGTTGTGCCCCTCACCCACACCTCCACTTTTGACATGTCCGGGGTTGATTGACACAAATACCCTAGACTCATGTCGTGACACCGCAACCGCAGACCCATTCTTGAGCGTAGGTCTATGTCACTTTTCCCTTGGCATTACCCTGAGCCACGTTACAATCGAGAGCTCAGAGCTTGGTGTTGATCTCGTAGTGGCTATGTCACCCATGCACAGGGACACTACCCCTTTCGATTGTACTCATCGGGTGGACCTTGACCCTAGTGACGAGCCCTATGACGAGCCCCCTGTTGAGCCTCCTGATGATCCGCCACATCTTGGTGAGGTTGAGACTCAGGTGAGCCACTCAAGTATGACACCTCTTTCATTTTCATCTCTGACCTTTCCCCAGAGAAGGGACATTGAGTGGAGCATGACATATGTAGGGCCTACCTTGAGTCCACTTGAGTATACTCATATTGTGAGGACCTACCTTATAACGCCTCACACTCTGGATGAATTTTGGGACATGCCACCCGCTGAGCCACCCGGTAAGTTCTTTCTTGTCTGGGACGCTCACCATATTTTAGAGTCACGACTTCGAGTCGGTGTACACGATTTTCACTCAGGTGGTTGTTTCCTTCGTCATGACTTTTCTTACACACCTCTTGGGGATCCCCCTGATGTGCTACGTTCCCCAAGAGACATTTGGCTATTTACGAGCCAGTATTTGAGTATAGTTGCCTCTCATGGTCATCTGACAATCGTCACACAAGGGATGAGTTTGTCTACACTCCACCAAAAGAACCTCCTGATAGGCCACCCCATTTTAGAGACATCTCAGACATTATTAGATTTTCCTGTAAGAAGTGTACCGTGTCTATCGTGTTGTCTTTGCATCATTTGCATTACCTGCATGAGTCTGCTGAGTATTTTACACGACATTTGCATGAGTTGCATTAGTCGGTTTGCCGACTAATAATAACAAGCAATGAAAATTATAAAGCCCATGCAGATAAGCGAAGGTGAGAACAAATATTTAATGAAGGCAAAAGGGTAATGATACGAATCTGCCCCGAGAGGCTCCCTTCGGGGCCTGCCAAGAAGTTAAGCGCTAGACGAATGGGTCCGTACTATGTTATTAGTCGCAGTGAGACAAATGCCCACCGGCTCGATATCCTGACTAGTATGGAAATTCACCTGGTGTTTAATGTTGAGGATCTGACTCCATACTACGAACCTCACGAGTATGTGGATCCGAGCAGTGGAGATACCCTACCACCCCCACTCCCACTGTCGTTACCTTACCACCATCCTACGTCACCACCGTCTAGTGGCCACTCCAGTCCACCCACTGTTGACACCCACCCACCTGGGGACTCGTCTTCTCTGGTTTCACCACCGACACCACCGATCGCACCGGGACCCACCTTTCGAGAGATGAGAGATGAGAGCATCATAGAGTTCAGATTCCACCAGCTTGTTCCTACTTCAGATGGACCGCGCTGTCGCTACTGGGTACATAGGCGGGGACGCCTCGACACAGTTGACGCTAGGATACTTGCAGCAGAGCTTGATCGATTTGCCCCTGGACTTCGACTTCAGCATGACCGTCTCCATTCACCGGAGATGACAACTTTTCAGTCAGGGGGAGTTGATGGGCGAGGACACTCTTCCGTTGACGACACTTGGACGACTCTCAGCGGACCTCTTCGTGTTGTACCTGACATTCATTGAGAGAATTCTGATCGCAATTCATCGGGAGATGAATCCTTTCAAGTCGGGAAGATTGATGCGGAGCAGAGACGAACACGAGCTTTGGGCCCGTTCGGGGCTGATTTGGCGACTTACCATATATAACGTGCCCAGATCGACGATCGGACTCCCGGTTGCGTCCGACACGCCGCCGAGAGTCAAAAACATATATTAGTTTATTTTTTTGAGTTTATTTTCATGTATTTAGTGGCCGATCCTATCGGACAATCATATTCGTTGATGGTGAAGCCCTAATTTGTTCTCTTCTTATAAATATTGGTCTAAGTGACTGAACCAAGACATTGCAGATTTTGGAGACATTGAATCCCGGAATCCCGCGATCCCTCCCCGGTGTCGACGTCGTGGAACCCGAGGTGACGACTCCTAGGCCTCCAAACTCCTCCCCAAGGTAATCCCTACCCCCACCTTCATTTTCCACGCGTCAAACCATCGTTTTACCCGCTGCAGCCCGCCATTCCAGCCCCCAAAAAACAGTCGGCCTGCTGCCCCTTTTCCGCCGCCCAACCCGCCTCCTCCCCTCAAACCCGCCGTCTCTCCACCGCCGCTACAGGGCCACCTCCACATCTTGTCCCCTCCCCACTGCTGGCCGATCAGCCCTCATCTCTTACCAAATCCGGCTACCCCAAGGGCCTCTTTGCCCTAGCCGACTACCCCCACATATCCCCTCCGTGGATCCACCATCCTAATAGCCCAAAATTCTAGATCAGTCCAGATCTAGGATTATAGCCACCCGATCCGTTATTTTCACCGCACAAACTTTCCATTTTTGCCCGGACCCGACCATAAATAGCCGATCTACCCACCCTCCGGCCCGGATCTACTTATTCGTGGCCGCATTCACCATTTTATTGTCCGTTCACACCGTTCTCCGCTGAGGGCAGCCACCGTCACCGTCGCCTCGCCATTGGTTCCATCTCCGATCGCCGATCTACATATCCGACCCTCCAAATCTTCAGTGCCTCGGTTCAGCCCTCTACTTTGTGAGCGTTTGTATTATTGTACTATTTGATTCACATTTGTATTTGGTAATTTATCATATCTTGCTGCGATTTCTGTTCGTGGAAATTTATTTTTGTGCACTAATAACTTGCAGGAGGGGCCATTCGCCGCGCTTTGCTTTGGCCCTCCAAGCGGAGGAATGTCATTCCAATTGCCTAAAAAATAATTGTTTTTCTATTCAATTATCTGTGTGGTGCTAAAACTTAAATTGCTTAAATTATTTGTTAAATACCGGTCATTGCATTACATGTAGAGTTGGATTAGCGTGTCACCCTGACACGATCACCTAGTGTTGTAGGTTTTGTGCACCACTAGCATACCCCTACATCATAAAGGATTACAACAAACACATAAAGTTAAACTTATAATCTGGGACAAAACATGTGACGTGTACACAAGATTTATATGAACTAAAATATTAATATAAACTTGCAAACTTCAATAAAAATAATAATATAATCATCCCTTTGCATATATAATGAGACTAGATAATTCAATCATTGGTTTTGATTGTATAATGTGTTTTGGTTGTATTCTTTCGCTTCTTTGTTTGTCCTGCATGTTTATGTGATTCAACAACATGGATTGTTGTTCTTTGTCCATGAAAATTGATACTTAGCAGCATGTGTACATTGTCATCAATTGGTCGTCTTATAGAGTTGTTCTATGATGCATGGATACTTAAAAATGACTTATGTATCGACTCGAACGCGTATCAGATATGAGAAACGATCGGAAACACTCGGAAACACATATCCAAAATGCCAAAATGTTATTAATAAATAAAATTAATTTAGGAGTTACGTATCCCGCATGCTGGATACGCGACTCCCGCTTATTGACCGCAACTCGTCGCATATATTAGGTTAGCGATTATTTTTTAGGTTACGCGCTCGACAAATCTCTGCCGCTCGCGTCGAAAGCTGTGCCGCTCTTGACGAAAGCTTTGCCGCTCTCAACGAAACCTCTACCGCTCGACAAAATCTCTACCGCTCTCGATGAAAGCTCTGCTGCTCGACGAACCTCTGTCGCTCGACAAAAGCTCTTCTTTCAGCGTGTTGCTGGTAAGCTCCTCTCTTCTTCTTCCTCCTCCACCTCCTCCTCTTCTTCTTCCTCTTCGTTTTCTTCTTCCTCCTCTATTTCCTCTTCCTTTTCTTCCTCTTCTTCTTTCTCTTCTTCTTCTTCTACTTTTTTCTCTTCTTCTTCCTCCTCTTCTTCTTTTTCTTCTCCCTCTTCTTTTTCTTCCTCTTCTCGCTAAGGGTTTGAAACTCTAGTATATTTTTGTAAGAAGATTTCAATTTTGTTACTCTTGATTGTTTTCTTAGATGATCAAACAATTGGAAATGCTAATTGGAGGGAATCATATTCTTTGGGCTAAGCACCCAATTAAAAATGTTTTGCATATTGTATTTTAGTACTAAGCACCACCTTAATTTAATATTTACGGTCAAAATGCTAATATTAAAGTTTATTTATGGTGCAATTTGCAAAAAAAAATCAGATTTTGAAGGTGTTTAGCGGAGAAATCCAATGTTTATGGTACCCAACCTGATTTCAATTTTGTTTCTCCATTTGTGTATGTATGTTAAACGAGGGAGGGGTAGACCAATAGAGTCACCTGTTAGGCATTGTGAGAGTCTAGTCACTAGACATGTTAAACGAGGGAGGGGTAGAACAATAAAGACTTGGAATGAAACTGTAAGAAAAGACATGATGTACTTAGACATTAGTGAGATTATGATAAAAGATAGGGCGCAATGGCGACAAAGGATCCATATAGCCGACCCCACTATAGTGAGATAAAAGCTTGAGTGTTGTATTTGTGTCAAGGTTGTCAGGATCGAGATCCTAGGTGGGATCGTTTAAGGGGTTGGATCGGATCGGATCGTAGGATCGGATCGTGGATCGGATCGTGGATCGTAAGATCCCACTATATTCTTAAAACAAGACTTAAATGAGGAAATTGAATTTGATATCAATAATATCATACAATTACACAAATATTTTATACCAAGAATCATATAATTAATCATTTTCATTTGTTTACTAAGAGTAATAAGACTATTATTACGAGAAATCTTGAATAGATCATAAGTCTAAGACAAAATAAGAACATGTATAAAAAAACAGTTATGATTGTAAATGTACCTGAGTAGTGTAACTTCGGACTCTACGTTAGCAACTCTAAAGCCAAGATGAGTAAGCATTTTTGTCGTAGCTGTCCGTCTGTCCCATCTTCGTCAAACTATCATCAGTAACCAAATTATGAAGATAAACATATAAATGAGAAAACAAAAATCACAGAGACAATCAACCCAAATAACCCTTTTGTAAGTTATAACAATGACAAATTAAGTAATTAACAATGCTATAAGTCTATCAGATCGTTAAATTTGAAGTGTAAATAAAAAAAAATAACAAATTATTAACAAACACTTCAAATATAATTCCTCCAGCATATCAAATATGAAATACAAAAATAATGTTTAAAACAAAATAAATTGAAGAGTAGCTTCATGGTTCATCTAATGGTCAATGAAAACCATCAAAAATCAGAACAAATCCTTAATAGGTATGTCGACCATGTCCTCATCATCAAGTGTCACATTTTCCTCAACACCACTGACATTCTCGTCATCATCCCATTCACCCTCACTAATGTATTCGATAGCATCGTGATCACTGCCCTTATGGTGAGATCTTCAACTCCACCTACAAAAAGAAGAATTTAATTAAGAAAAGAGAGCACGATGCAAGATCTATTAAGAAAAGAGAGCCTATCAGATCTATTTTAAATTTAATATGAAACTAACATTCTTCATTCATTTCCGTAGTAGTTTGTTCAACATTCCTTTCAATGCTATCATCACTATATGTTTTCTGATCATCTTTTTGTTGAATAATCCTCAACCAGTTGCCCTTGCGGGGAAGAACTGGATCTTCCATCTTTGTGATCCATTCATCATCACGGAGATGGAAAGTTGCCCTTGCGGGGAAGAACTGGATCTTCCATCTCTGTGATCCATTTATCATCAGAAGCAATATCCTCAAAATTAAAAAACTTTTCCTTTAACTGCATATCCCTTTTATCTTGTCTTTCCATCAACTTTTTGTTATACATCACAAACACTAGATCATTCATCTTCTTTTGATATAGCCGATTTCTTTTTTTTGCATGAACCTTTGAAATAAAAATTATAATGTGTTAATGACAGTAAGAAAACGCCTGAGATTATGCTTTTAAACATACAACAATAATTGAGGCATTGAGCTCACCATCTCAAATGCACTCCAGTTACGTTCACATCTGGAAGAGCTGCATGTTAGACTTAGAACCCGAATTGCAAATCTTTGCAATTCGGGACAGTTGTCACCGTATGAATCTCACCAATCAGCTGTAAATTTGAAAATTTTGCAAATACTTAAGCAGAAAAGTACATTACATGCTTATTGATTAATAATTTAAAATATTATAAACATAATTTGTCTCACCTGGAGATCTTTTGTTCCTAGTGGCTTTTGCAGACTCTAACCCAAATAACCCTTTTGCATGTTTAAAATCATCCATTTGAATATCTATTTTCGTTCTCTCCTCTTCATTTGGAATCATCCGTTGGAGACAACTGTAAAATCCCAATTTTACTTCAGCATCTGCCCTAAATGATGGGCTAAAGTGGTAATGGGGATTCAAATAATAAGCTGCAGCATGTAAGGGCCTATGAAGTTTGCTTGCCCATCTCTCATCAATGATGGCCCATATTGGTTTATATCTACAACATAACACATAAAATAATAATTGCATGTTATGATATAAATACAAAACACAATGAAACTTAAAGTAATAAGTAAGCTATAACTACTTACTTTCTCTTGATGTTTTCAAAATTATTTTGAATTTTCTCCTTAGCTCGATCCATCTGCTCATATATAAATTCCATCATAGGGGCCTCTGAATCAACCATTCTAAGCACATTGATGAGTGGAAATGCTGCTTTTAAACATGAAGTGACATGAGACCAAAATTTAGTTGTATTTAAAATATTTTTTTGAATTGATTTCCCCTCCTTTGAACCGGCAAACCTACTAGACTTCCATTTGGCAGACGTAAATATCGTCATCAAACCACCCTTATTCTCAGAAAGACATCCCAATGTCAAGTAAGCTGTGGCAAATCGGGTAACTGCAGGGCGGATCAACTCTCTGCCCTTTGTAAAATCAAGCAGCCAAGTATGTAGCAAAGTTCTGGAGTAGATGTATGATGTTATCTTTCTACCTTTTGCTATTGTTAATTTATGCAATTCAATTTTTTTTTTAAAATCTTCTAAAATTAAGTCAATGCAATGCGCAACACAGGGTGTCCAATATATATGTTTTCTCTTCTCCATTAACATTTGTCCGGCCGCCTTGTAGTTTGAGGCATTATCGGTTACCACTTGGACTACATTCTCTTCTCCAATTTTCTCCACAACTTCATCTAGCATTTGAAAAACCTTATCTGCAGTTTTGGAGAAATCCGATGTATCTATTGATGATAAAAACACGGTACCTTTCGGGCTATTTACCAAGAAGTTACATATGGATCTTTTTCTGTCTGACCATCCGTCTAACATAATAGTACAACCAACTTTCTTCCATTCCAACTTGTAATCCTCTAGCAACTCAAGAGTTCTGCTCACCTCTTGGTTTAGATATTTTACCCTAATATCATTGTAAGATGGTGGTTTCATTCCGGGGCCGTGTTGTCCGATTGCTTCAATCATGCTTAGAAATTCTGTGTTCTTAACACAATTGAATGGAATTGCGCTTGTATAAAAAAACCGAGCAATTTGTTGACAGACTTTTTCACGTGCATCTTTTTTGAAAATATGACTTATAGTTGCTTGACTTGATTTTCTAACAAAAAGATCCATTGTTTTTTTTCCTTTTTGCTTGGTTCCTATACCCACTTCTACTTTTTCGTCATAATGAATAGCCTCCTCAATATTTCTTTTCTTTTTAACAATCTCCTCCCCATGAGCTTGAAGAATATTCAAAAATTGTATTCTAACATTTTCAGGTACTTTAGTGCAAGGTTCTACGTTAAATTTAGTTCCGGGTAGGTGATGTTTCAATCTATAAATTCCACCGGATCTAATCACTAAACAGTACTTACATTGCACTTTTTTGTTTGTACTATCAATTTCAATCTCATGCTCCCAACCCGGATCACCTCTCGAACCTGATGCATTTTTTCGGGACTTTTTTCCAACTGACTTTGAACCGGACCCAGATGCAGACATCTACAAAGTCAAGTAAGCATTTTAAAAATATAAGCATACATAAACAGAATCCAAATAAGGCTAATAAGCATAAACATAATTCTGGGCAGAAATCTAGAGATAATTCTGGGCATACATAAACAGAATTATGCCCAGAAATCTGGACAGATTTCTGGGCAGAAATCAGATTTCTGCCCAGAAATCTGGACTGATTTCTGGGCAGAAATCCAGAAATCTGGACTGATTTCTCGGCAAAAATCAGTCCAGAATTCTGCCGAGAAATCTGGACTGATTTCTGGGCAGAAATCAAGATGTTTCTGCCCAGAAATCTTGATGTTTCTGCCCAGAAATCTTGATGTTTCTGCCCAGAAATCTTGATGTTTCTGTGCATACAACACATAGAAGAAGGATAAGAAATGTCAGTCCAGATTTCTGGGCAGAAATCAGTCCAGATTTCTGCCCAAAAATCTCGATGTTTCTGGGCAGAAATCAGTCCAGATTTCTGCCCAGAAATGGACTGATTTCTGGGCAGAAATCAGTCCAGATTTCTGCCTAGAAATCTCGATGTTTCTGGGCAGAAATCAGTCCAGATTTCTGCCCAGAAATGGACTGATTTCTGGGCAGATGCCCAGAAATCAGTCCAGATTTCTGCCCAGAAATGGACTGATTTCTGGGCAGAAATCAGTCCAGATTTCTGCCCAGAAATCTCGATGTTTCTGGGCAGAAATCAGTCCAGATTTCTGCCCAAAAATCTCGATGTTTCTGGGCAGAAATCAGTCCAGATTTCTGCCCAGAAATGGGCATATAACAGAGGATATATCAGGGCATATAACAGAGGATATATCAGAGCATATAACAGAGCATATATCAGGGCATATATCGAAGAAGAAGCATATAACAGAGCATATAATCTAGAAGAAGCATATAATCTAGAAGAAGAAGAAGAAGAAGAAGCAGAAGAAGAAGGACCTGGAGCAGCAGGGAGCGTCGGGCCTGGAGCAGCAGGGAGCGTCGGGCCTGGAGCAGCAGGGAGCGTCGGGGTCGGGGAGGGGAAATAGGGTTTAGGTCGGGAATCGGGATCCGTGGTTGCTTTTAACCATTCCGCCGGATCGTGGAATCGTGCTTAGGATCGCGATCCTAACGATTCCACGATCCGGATCGCGATCCCGCGTGAGTTTAACTTGATTGCGATCCGGGTTAAGATCCGGATCAAAATGTAGAATCGGGATCGTAGGATCGTACGATCCTACGATCCGGATCGCGATCCTGACAACATTGATTTGTGTATGTATGTTGTTAAATGCTAATTCTTGTCTGCGCATTGTCATTTCAAGATTGTGTACATCGATGCACAACCCATTCAGATTCTCCTTGAATCTGGCAGTGACGATCTCAATGTTTTTCATTAATATTTTCATGCGCTCCTCAAGGTTCTCCATTTTTACCTAAGGATTTAAAAATAATATTTATATATATATAGAGAGAGAGAGAGAGAAATTCTAAAAATACTTTAAAGCATCATAATTAAATTTCAATTGGTTTTTTAAAAAGGCTCAAGTAAAAATTTTTGTTTTGACTAAATGAGAATAAATTTTTTTCCTTAAAATACCGGATCGACCGATTCACGGTAGGAGTGAATGGAAACCCCTCTGATACCAAACTGATGTAAACTTAATAGGGTTTTGCAAAATAACTATTTTTTCCCGTCCAATTTTTTTTTTGCAAAATAAAAATATGTTTTTAAAATGAAGTTGATTTTAATTTTTTAAAAGGCCGAGCGGGCGAAATCGAGGTTTTCACGCGTAAAGCACTCTTAACTTTTGAATTTCACTAATTCGTTAATCGTTATCCAAAGATATTTCTTTGAGCGGTTACCGAGTTGAACCAAGCGAGATTCATACATCCACAAACAAGTACACAAATAATAATATATGGATAGCGAAAATTCAAGCAGTTGGAACGTTCGGGCAAGCTTAAGTTAATTAATTAGAATGCATAAAAGTAACCTAATAAGGGAAGCAAGAGGTAGTGAAGCTACCGAGGATTTTAGTCTCGTCCAAAGCACAGAGCACAAGAGAAACAACCCCATGAATGACCACCACAGTTTGGCAGAAAAAAGCTGGCGTTGACGACAAACAAGCGTTGGACGGAGTGGGGCAAGGTTGCTGGAGGAGTTGCCGATGTCAACAACAACCACGTGCTAGTCGGAGCAGGGGCTGGGTTGCTGGAGGGGTTGACAATGTCGACAACAACCCGCGCCAGAACAGGAGCAGGGGCTGGATTGCTGGAGGGGGTGCCGGCATTGACAACGACTAGGGCCGGAACAGGAGTTGAGGGCTTCCGTCGGGAAACCTGGCAAGAGAGGTGGCGGCGTTCCAACAGGGAGAAAATGATGTTAGAGATGCAGCGACACTGGAGTTAAACAACTCTTGGCGGAGTCTTGCGGGCGGGGGTTCCGGCGAATGGAAGACGTGGCTCCTCTGATGTTGCTGGGGTTGGAGGAGAAGGTCACAAGTGTTGACGGGAGAACAAGGCGGAGGAGGCTTTCACCGGTATTTCAGAGGGGCGGATGAATTCCGTTCCTCTGCTTTACCCTACCTCCTATTATTTTCTGAACCAGAGTATTAATAGCCACCTTTGATTTGATGAACAGGAAAATTAATAGCAAGATTTGATTGCACAGTTACTTCTTTCTAATTTGTATTATTTTCCTTCAGTAAAATTTCCAAATATGTTCCTCTATAAGACTCGACCGACCCTTTATTTTAGGCTCTTTAGTTACTTTCCAAACATAGTTTACAGGGCATAGTTTCCTAAGTTTCTTGACTATGGATAGCTGAATATATATTTTTTTCCATTTAAATTTATGCGTATTTTTATTGACTTGATCTTGCCTCTACCGTCCTAACTACTTAAATTACAGGACCTATTTATTCAGGGTCTCATCAGCCGGTCAAACCGACAAGACAAACCATTTCAAAAAAAAGGTGCCCAAACTAAAGAAAATACATGACAATCAAAAAATACACCACAATAAATAAATGCATGTTAAATAAAACTCCACGGCGCATGATGACATCATGAAAATTTTAATGAGACGGAGGATGCATCAGTTATTAAGGGCGCAAGGCGCAAGGAGCACCAAAGCGCACCAAAGCGCAAAATGGTCTTGAAGCCTAGCACAAGGCTTAAGGCGCAGACGCGCGCCTGACGGAGACAAGGCAGAACCACATCCATTTTAAATAATCAGCATCAAACATCATTTCAGTTTCTTGATCAAATTCTTCATGTAGTTTGCAAATTAATCATTCATTACTATCATTTATATCTCTTAAAAAATAGAATCAATGTGACCACGTATCATATCTAAGGCTCAACACACAATTATGTTTCACTTACACCAAATAAATAAAAAAATTATTGAGTTTTTACATTATTTTTTACTTAATTTTTTTAAAAAGTTTACAACAAAATTTCACTCAGGTGCTCCTTTTATATTCTAAAGACGCAAATAGCACAGAGACGCAAACCTCTGAGCCTGGAGCCTGAGGCGCGCATTTAATAACGTCTTTGGAGTGTTCACATGTGTCACAAGAAAATGACTTAATTAATGAATTGAAAGTAGAAAATAGTTTAGTAAAATATAAAGCAGAAGGGTGGCCAAGACGCTGATGCTAGCGCCGGATGTCGTGTAACGTCGGAGATCTGGTGGAGGAAAGAGCACTGAGAGATAATGACTGGTTCAGCAAGTACAGTCCACCAACGTTCCTACCACTGCCAAGCGTCCGATTTGTATGCAGATCCTGAAACACACAAACATCAGGGAAAAATGTTGCAGAGCAATTTAAAAAGATAGTCAAGTGGCTAATGGAGAGAAGATTACGAGGAAATGAAGGGACATGTAGAACCGAGGACAGTGAGAGGTCAGGAGAACATGCAATGATTCCTTTACCATTGATGGAAGAGAGAGAATCATTCACAACAATGACATTATCACGACCAAAAAGAGGAGTATAAGAGGTAAAACCTGAGTCAGAGTCAGTCATGCGATCTGTCGCACTCCAGTCGATGATCCACTCGAAAGGAGATGGAGACACAGCATGAGCACTGAAGTGACCTGAAGTAGGAAACGCAACAGTAGAATCAATCGGTGTAGAGTCAGTCTGGGAGTGCAACATGCGGCGAAAAGCCTCTAACTCTATAGCAGACAGGCCCCCAGAGGTTTCCTCCTGAACCTCAGTCGAGTGCGCAGAATACTGAGTGCGATCACCAGTCTGATGGCCACCACCACGGTACCCACCTCTCACACGAGCACTAGAACCTTGGCCAGAGGGAGTAAGTTGAGGATGCATATGAAAACAGACGTCCTTGGTATGTCTTTTCTTCCCACAGTGGTTGCATACAAAAGGAGGTCCTCGAGAAATCCCTGCTAGCGCAGAGTGATCAGTAGAGGAACCAAGAGAGAAATAACTATTCTCATCACCGAGGAGCATACTGAAGGCATACCAAAGAGAGGGAAGAAGCTCACGGTGGAAGATATGTAGGTGACGTCGTCAAACTTCATGTTGAGCCCCATAAGGACGACATGAACCCGAAAACGGTCTTTATCCTTTTGTAGAGCTTGCGCATCAGCAGTGCAAGCAACAGTAAATGTGTTGAAGTAATCCAACTCCTGATACATACGCTCAAACTCAGAATAGTAGGCAGAAACGGTCATGGTACCTTGCTTCAGCTGCAGAACACGTCGAGTGAGCTCATAAATTTGCGTCGAACTGCCTGCCTGAGAGTAGGTGTCACGAGCCATTTTCCAAATTTCATAAGCATAGTCCAACAACATATAATTGCGATACACCTGGGGGGACATCGAGTGAAGTAACCATGAGTCAACCAATGAATTGTCTGCATTTCATTTTCTCCATGATGGATCGGTACGTGGTGGTTCAACAGTGATACCATCAATATGTCCGTATAGCTGGTGACTGTGAATAGCATGTTGTGCTGCCCTGGACTATTCTAGATAATTTGTGTCATCCAAGACAACAATAGTGATCTTCAACGAGCCAAACTGGTCGTGGCTCCGAGGAGGATCTGCAGAGGAACCGTGAAGGACATCAATGTGAGGAGCCGAGGAGATTTTAGAGGAAATACCAATCAAAGAGAGACTGAAGAAGACGAAGATCTCAAATCAGAGAGAACCACATCCTACAAGTGCCCCCATGGAGGACAAAACGACCAGAGACAAAAAGGTCACCCAAAACGACCGGGCGGAGAAGACCGCCAAAGAGGAACGCCGCTGAGAAGAGGAGACGCTGAAGGGAGCCGGTCGAAAAAAGAAGAGCGGCGAAACCGGGGGCTAGGGCGCAAGAGGCGCGACTGGACGCCGGAACCGGACGTGGCCTTGGAAGGCGGAACCAGACGCGGGAGGTGCGACGAGACTTCCTGGTGGAAGCGAAGTCGGGCGGAGCACGCATCGATGAGCGGGATCTCGAACGCGGGCGGAAGGGGACGACGAGATCGGTAACCTGACTCTGATAACAAGTAGAAAGGAGGATTGAATTATTCAAATGCCCTAAAACGGGCAAAGCTTACATATTAATAGACCGAAACACACGTGACATATCACGTGAACAATTAAATGAGAAAACATAAAACGTAAATTAAATCGCGTGTAACACGTATTTTCAAATGTTTTTGGGCTACCATTGGGCTTTTGTAGTGTTGATTGTTTCCGATTTTTCATCTTGGATTAGATAATTGAATTGAAGTTTCAATTTAATATCAATAGATTAGTTTCTTATGTCCCTATTTTTCATCTTGTATTAATTTGAGCACTAATATATTTAATAGTTATTAATTTCTATCATTTAATAAATGTGTCAAGTTGTTTTTGAATGACAAGTTGTTTTTGAATGAATGCCTACATACCATCTTTTGTCATCAAGGGATGTTTTTTTTATTCTTTTTATGAAGTTGATGGTATTGCAGAGAATTTATTGGTCACCAAAGAGATTATAAAGATAGCTGATTTTGGCCTTGCTCGTGAATCGTGCTCTAAACCACCATATACAGAATATGTCTCCACCCGCTGGTAGTTCTCCTGAAGCTGTTCTTTGGATACAATTTTTTCTCGAATTTACTGCATTATTAGTTTGCATGATGTTTCTTTAAATATTTAGGTATCGAGCACCAGAAGTTTTGCTGCAATCTTCTTCTTATGATGCTGCAGTTGGTGAGTAATTTATTAACGTAGAATATGTAGGACACATTTATGCTTTAAATGTGATGGTGCTGATGATTTACATGTTTTATTTCTCTAGATATGTGGGCAATGGGTGCTATAATGGCTGAACTTTTCACTCTTCATCCTCTTTTTCCAGGCTCCAAGTAATCCTATGATCTGATATATTTCCAAACGAATATCATATGGCTGTTTTAAAAGAGTTGGCATGTTCCGGTTATAGCTATTTTTAAAAAGTTGCAACTTTGATTTCGATCTTGCCGGAGCTGATGTTATTTATTGGAGAGCTTTATGTTCAGGAATCATTGTCATAGTCTTTACAACCGAATGTGTTTTAATGATTTCATGCAAAATTTGTACCATTCCATATCTTAAGACATCCTAATATCATTATCACCATAATGATTTTAACCATATAGTAGGCTAAGATGTTTTTGTTGCTATAAAGATCCACTAACTCAGCGGTTCTTTGGATTCTGCAGTGAAGTAGATGAGATTCACAAAATTTGCAGTGTAATTGGCAGTCCTGATCAGGCCACTTGGCCCGATGGCCTCCAACTTGCCGAGTCAATGCGTTACAAGTTTGCACAGGTTGTTTCTTTCGTTCATTTTTTTAAAAAATGTTGCTGTCTGATTTTATCTACTCAACTGTCTTAAACTTTCAACACTTAGGCGGTCTGCTTTATTACTTTTAGGACTCATTTGATTGCTGGTAAATGAAAACTTGTCTTAGTAAGTGATGATTTTATTTTTGTTAATTTTGTTTTTGAAAAATTATCATCATTTGTGAGAGTTTTTTGAGGTATTCCGGGAGTTTATACTCCATATTGATTTTGAACTACATCTAACAAATAATTGGAATCTAGTTAACTCGCTGATGGAGATCGATAGCAGACTACGAGTCACCTGTCGATGGGGACCACTTTTGTATATTCGCGCAGGAGACGATGATCGATTCGATGATCCGAGGCCGTGAGCGCATTCGGCTCGTCGCGCTATTATTTTTGTGTATTTTATTTATTTTTTGGATTTGTTTTTGGTATTTTAGGGTCTCGGGCGCAACGACCGATCATAGCCATTCAGGTGTTCACGCCCGGTGCCTAACCTCCCCCTCTTGTTATAAATAGGGATGGATGCTGCAATTTACATTGATTGTTGATTTGTGAGAGATTTCAGACCGACAATCATCTGTTGTGTGACTCCGCGATCCCCGGGATGCAACGTCCCGATTATATGTACATTTATTTCCCGTAAATCCTACATCACCACACGATTCCCTTCAATCTCAATCGGACCCCACTCCACTTCTTCTCAACTTCTCCTCAGAGCCACTCGGTTTTTGAAAGTACTCGACATAACCGCAAAGAAACTCCCCGTCGTTGTCGCTAGTCGCGTTCATCCTCGCCCTTACCGCTGTGTCCCCAAAAGCCTCCCAGTATTCGACTATCGGCCACCACAAACCTCCAATCCCCCTTCCTTCTACCCCTGTTCCGATTACTACCCTCCGTTCCTGCAACTTGGCGCAAACCTCTAGCCGCTTCATCCTGCCATAAGTTCTCCACACCTCCATCACAGTCAAGCTTCACCTTCCTAGTGTCGATTACCCCTAACACCCTCGTACCTGTCCGAAAATCCCTTTCCCGTTTTCGTCCCAGCCAGCCGCCAATCCCATTACTGCACCACGATTTTCCTGTCGCTCTCCTATGGCCGGTCAAAGACAACACCCAGTCTCTTAGACGATGACTCAGTTCCGCTCCCGTCTCCCGTCTCGATCTTGTAAGCCGCCGACTAACCTCGCAACCACAGTACTTCTTCCCTTCCCATTCCTCTGTTGTGGATCCATCGTCTAAGACAACAACACCTCCCTGTCATGAAATCATCAGCAGCCAAACCTTCCCCATTTCCTGATTCCGACACAGCCATATCCATCATCTCGTGGAGCCACTCCCGCCGCCGCTGCAAGATCTTCTTTGTTGCGTGAGTATTATTGTATTGTGCTTATTTTTTATTGAATATGGGAAAACATTTCGTACTTATTTGGGTATTTTGATTTCTTAGTGCATTTGTTCATTATTGTCTTTGTTCTATAAAGCTTAATTGTGAAAGTTGTGGTTAATAACACTTTGTGCAAATGTTAGCGTGATTTGTGATGCAGTGGTAGGTCGACTCGGGATAGACGCTCTAAATGCAATCCTAATTCCTAAATGTGATGAGAATGATGACGATGCAAGAATTGGTCCGCTAAAATTTGCAACAATAATTAATTATTTTATATTTTAGCAGAGGCACAGATAGGGGTGCAAGTTAAGTTGAACTGGCTCGAACGCTCGATGAGCCGACTCGAGCTCGAGCCTGTGGAGCTCGAGCTTGATGAGCTCGAGCTCGAGCTCACTTATTCTTGTTCGTGAGCTCGCGAGCGGCTCACGAGCTTTTTATTTATATATATATATTTTTAAAAAATTAAAATTATATAAAAAATAAGGCTCATGAGCTAAAAAACTTGTGAGCAGCTCATGCTCGCGAGCTCGAAACTCAAGCCCGAGCTCGATAAGAGGGCATTGAGCTCGAGCTCGAGCCAACATAAAATAAGCTCGTCGAGCTCGAGCTCAAAATGATAAGCTCGAGCTTGAAAATTTTGCCAAGCTCGACTCGGGCTTGGAAATTTTGCCAAGCTCGACTCGGGCTTGGAAATTTTGCCAAGCTCGACTCGTTTGTACCCATAGGCACACGAATTCACAAATTTCTTTAATTAAAGAGAAACAAATGTATTCATAAAACGAACGTGGCGCAAATATTTTTAAGTACTCACAAAATAAACCCTGCAAATCATGCAATTGCAGGTACTAGTAACATAAAATAAACATCTTCAGGTTTGGTGCCAAAATAAATAACAATAGAAAATTAAAACTCCAAATACAATTTGCACGTGCATCTGGCAAATGAACACTTAATTGTAGGCTTCCAAGGTTGCTACTGGATGAGGGAGAATGCTAATAAGGGATTATGGATGAAGGCTCCGGTAGAGTAGGGCTGTGTAGAGGTGGTTGGCTGTCATTGGGAGTCACTGTGAGGGAGTATTTGAAGGCTATGGTAGAGGAAGGGGCTTGGGGGAGTGATTGTAGGTTAGGAGTGGGTTTGGGGAAGTCAGATGCAAGGGGGCTAAGTAGGGAAAATGATCCCTGGTTAGGGATGAGGCCAGAGGGAGAGAAACAGGGGGGGGGGGGGCAAAAATAGAAGGAGGAGGTCGGGGAGACAACTAGCAAAAGGTTCTAGCACGACGGGGCTTTGCGTCGACGAGACTGTTGGCAGGGGAGGGGAAGGAGTCGCAGAGTACTTTTCTGGGGGGAAGGCAGCAGAATGACTGAAGGGGATGGAGAAGCGACATGGGATGTTGTAGGGATTGTGGGGAAGTATCAAAAAGGGTATAGATGGTCTACAGTGGTCTGACGGTGGAGGAGGAAGGGGGAAGTCACCTTGGAGTCACACCAAGGAGGGAGCGTGCCACGTTCTTCCAGCGTCGCACTGGAAGGGGCGTGGAGACCAACGGTTGTCCAAGAGCAACTGAATCATTGATCCCTGTAATGAACCGTTGCCTGCCTATTTATAATTCTAATTTCTAAAATCACTTGGAGCGCCCAAATCGGATGGCTCATAATGTCCGGACCGATCGGGCGTCAAATACAACTAAAAAAACATTAAATCGACTCGTATCGACCATCCGAACGTAACCATAGACTCAGATCGTTCGACTGGGTAGCGAATCACAGCCTCCTACGAGAATACATCTGTGTCGGGCTTTGCGCACCATGAATTTGTTTGTGCGCCGAAAAATTATTAATCAACTTTGGTTAATTTGCCTCGTATAAAAACATCACCACAAAATTTTATTTTCGGATTAAAATTTTTTAAAACTCATTTGCATTTCATTCACTTTTATTTGAATCCACATTGCATCACGAGTACTTAGGGTCATATTAGTGTATGAACACCCTTGTCATACAACCTACCCTGCGTCAAATTTGGTATCAGAGCCCAGGTTAGGACTGTTATATTATGTAGCAGTAGGTCTTACTATTAAACCATGTTTGACTCGAACCTTACCGCTGAGAGTGCCACCAACTCCAACTCGGTGATGACATTAGCGGAATTCCAGTAGAAATCGGGATTAAATATTTCACACCCTAAACCTGGCACCACATACATGTATATATGTACAATAGCACGTGACATATCACGTGGAATACATAATCTCAATACGAACTAAAAGCGAATATTCAACTCTCCCACTCAAGTTGGGAATATATATTGACCATTCCCAACTTGTCAGTATTGTTCTTGAAGTTGTCGCTGCATAGCCCCTTGGTGAAAACATCGGCAAGCTGATCAAATGAGCTCACAAACGGAGTGCAGACATTCCCCTTGTCGATGTGGTCTTTGATGAAGTGCGTATCAACTTCCACATGTTTGGTCTTGTCACGTTGAACTGAATTGTGTGCAATGATGATGGTCGCCTTGTTGTCATAGTAGATAGTAATTGGTTTGTTCACCTGTAGGCCCAAACGCCTTGAGCCTTAGCTCTGTATTCTGCTTCAGCACTTGAGAGAGCTACCACGTTCTGCTTCTTGCTCTTCCATGAAACCAGGTTGCCTCCCACAAATGTGCAGTACCCCGTGGTTGACTTTCTGTCATCTTGACTACCAGCCCAATCAGCATCAGTAAAAACCTCAACCTCTAACGACTGATTAGCCTCGAACAGAATCCCACGCCCTGGTGTTTTTTTGAGATATCGCAACACCCTAAAGGCAGCCTGCTGATGAAATAACGTAGGAGAGTGCATATAACGGCTTAGGACACCCACCGCATACGTGATATCCGGGCAAGTATGGGACAAATATATGAGCCTCCCAACCAGTCGTTGGTATTTTGAGGCATCCACTTTCTTCCCACCAATATCTGCATCAATCTTATGATTAGCCTCAATTGGAGTGTGAACAGGAGCACATCCAAGCATCCCAGTCTCCTCCAGAAGATCAAGAGTATACTTCCTTTGGGAAATAAAGATCCCCTGTCGGGACCTCACAACTTCAATTCCCAAAAAATATTTCAGCTTTCCTAGATCCTTGACTTTAAATTCTTCGACCAGTTGTTTTTTCAAGTATTTGATCTCATCCAAGTCATCTCCGGTAATGATGATGTCATCCACGTACACAATAAGGATAAAAACCGAAACACCCTTCCTCTTGATGAAGAGGGTATGATCAACTTGACTTTGAGTATATCCAAGTCGTAGGCATGGTCTTGTTAAATGCCCAAACCACGCTCTCGTAGACTGTTTCAGGCCATACAGAGATTTTAGCAGGCGATAGACCTCCGGTTGGACTCTTTGACATCAAGGCCAGGGGGAATATCCATATAGACCTCCTCTTCCAGATCACCATGCAGAAATGCATTCTTGAAATCGAGCTGCAGTAGCTCCCATCCGCGAATCACAACACAAGAAAGAAGCACCCGGATTGAGTTCATCTTGGCAACAGGAGCAAAGGTCTCCTGGTAGTCGATGCCCTGAGCTTGGGTATATCCTCGAGCCACTAAACGAGCTTTGTATCGCTCCACCTCCCCATCTTGGTTCTGTTTAACAGTGAAGACCCAACGAGATCTTACCGTTCGCTTCCCAGGGGGAAGGCTAGTGAGTCACCATGTTTTATTTTTATCCAAGACACTCAGTTCCTCCTCCATAGCCTGTTTCCATTCATGTATCTGAACAGCCTCCCGCCATGTCTTAGAAATCACAATAGATGAAAGAGAGTAGATAAAGGCTTTATGAGGCTGAGATAGATGAGTATAACAAATGTAGTTGGCAATGAGGTGTTTGGTGCCACCCTTTTTACCTATAAGACGTGCAAGAGGAACATGGAGGTCATCATCTGAATTTGGAGCTGAGGCGGTCACTGGTACTGGCGAAACATTCACAGTCTGCACTTGCTCAACAGTCCTGGGACGACGTGAGTACGTGTATAATATAGGTGGAGCGAAGGTGGAAGGAGGGGAACTGGGAAGCGACAACAATTGGAAGAGGAGATTCAATGTTAACAATTGGAAGAGGAGATTCGATGTTCTCGTCACCGTCACATCTCGTCTCCCCATGACGAGAACGGAAGTACGACTCCCCCTCACGAAATGTGACATCCACAGTGCAATAGTAGCGCCGAGTCGGAGGATGATAACAACGATCCCCTTTGGTGGTAGGGGAGTACCCAACAAAAATACACCGCAGGGAACGCACATCAAGTTTATCACGATGCGGGGTATGAACATGAACAAAACATTCGGAGCCAAAGATACGAGGAGCAAGATGAGAGGTGTGGATGATGTGTTGTTTGGTAAGACACGATAGGGGTGTATCCAATGAGAGGACACGAGATAGAAGACGGTTAATGAGATGAGCAGCTGTGAGAACTGCATCACCACAGTAGGATTTGGGAAGGTTCATAACAAGGAGTAAACACCGAGCCACCTCCAACAAATGTCGATTTTTCCGTTCGGCCACTCCATTTTGGGTGGAAGTGTGGACGCACGCGGTTTGATGTATGATGCCATTATCAGATAGATAGGACCCAAAAACACCCCGATCATCATATTCCCCACCATTATCACTACGCAACACACGAATTTTGCAACCAAATTGTTGGTTCACCATCTTATGAAACGTCTGAAAACAGGAAAAGACATCACTTTTCTTTTTAAGCAAATAAACTCACGTAACGCGAGAGTGACAATCAATAAAAGTAACAAACCATTTATAACCAAAAAAAGATAACACTAGAGACGGACCCCAAACATCAGAGTGAATAACATCAAATGGACAAAACTAGTGACAGACAAATGACTAGTACTCTGACGGACATGTTTAGAGCATTCACATGCATCACAAGAGAAAGACCGAATTAAAGAGGTAAAAACAAGAAACAATTTAGTAAGATAAAGAGGCGAAGGGTTGCCAAGGCGCTGGTGCCAGCGTTGAATGTCATGTAGAGTCGGAGATCTGGTGGATGAAAAGACACTGAAAGAAGACTTGTCCAGCAAGTACAGTCCACCAACGTTCCTACCCCTTCCAAGCGTCCGCCTCGTATCCAGATCCTGAAATACACAAACATCAGGAAATAAGGTCACAAAACAGTTTAAAGAAGTAGTTAAGTGACTGATGGAAAGCAAATTGCGAGGAAAAGACAGGACATGCAGAACAGAGGACAGTGATAGGTCGGGAGAACAGGTGACAGTTCATTTGCCAGCGATGGCGGAGAGTGAGCCATTAGCAGCAATAACCTTATCACGAGCAGAAAGAGGAGTATAAGTGGTAAAACCTGAGGCAGAACCAATCATGTGATCGGTCGCACCTGAGTCAATAATCCACGCGGAAGGTGAGGAGGACACAACATGAGCACTGGAGAGACCCGACGTAGCAACAACAGCATGAGAACCGGCAGCAGGAGAGTCAGTGTGGGAGCGCAACATGCGCCAGAGAGCATCTAATTCAACAGCAGATAGGCCGCCAGAGGTGTCCTCTTGAAGCTCAGTAGAGTGTGCAAAAAACTGAGTACGATCGCCAGACTGACGGCCACCACCACAGTGCCCACCGCGACCCCGAGCACTATAACCCCGACCAGCAGGGGCAAGGTGAGGGTGTAAACGAAAACAGGAGTCCTTGATATGTCCCTTCTTCCCACAGTAGCTACAAAGAGGAGGTCCGCGTGAAGCCGCGGCAAGCGCAGAATGATCAGTAGCAGGAGCGGCACCAAGAGTACGACGGCGATTCTCATCATTGAGGGGCATGCTGAAGGCCTCCCGAAGGGAGGGAAGTGACTCACGATGGAAAACATGCAAGTGAACAACATCAAACTTCATGTTGAGCCCCATAAGGAAGACGTGGACACAAAAACGATCTTTGTCTTTCTGAAGTGTCAGCGCATTAGCAGTACAAGCAACCGAAAAAGTATTGAAGAAATCCAGTTCCTGATAGAAGCGCTCAAACTCGGAATAGTAGGCAGAAACAGACATAGTGCCCTACTTCAGCTCCAGAACACAGCGAGTGAGCTCATACACTTGCATCGAACTGCCTGCCTGAGAGTAGGTATCACGGGACCGAGTCCAAATATCATATGCGGAGTCCAACAACATATAACTGCGATACACCTGAGGGGACATCGAGTGAAGTAACCACGAGGCAACCAACGAATTTTCCGCATCCCATTTTTTCCATGTGGGATCGGTACGTGGTGGCTCAACTGTGGTACCATCAACAAGTCCATATAACTGGTGGCTGCGAATAGCATGCTGGGCCGCCCTGGACCATTCTAGATAATTCGTGTCATGCAAGGCAACAGTAGTGATCTTCAACGAGCCAGACGGGCCATGACTTCGAGGAGGGTCAGCAGACGAATCAGTTGCAACACCGGATTGAGGAGTCATAGAGATAGTGGACTGATCATCCATGGAGAAGAGAGATGGAAGAGCTCCAAATCAGAGAAGACGGCCTCCAACGGGTCCCCCGTAGATCATGACGCCGGAAGGAACACCAGAGGAGGTGAGCAAGGTGTCTCCAGCTGCCCCATGGAGGACAAAACGACCGGAGACGCGGGGGTCCGCCCGGAAGGCCGGGCGGAGAAGGCCTCTGAAGGCGGAGAGCCGCTAAAGAGAGACGGAGAGCCGCAGAAGAGAGACGGTGGCGGCGGACGGACGAACAGGCGAGCGGAAGAAGCCGAGCGGGCGAGTGGACTGGCGATGGCTGGCGGACTGGCAGAAGAAGCCGAGCGGAAGGAGGCGGACTGGCGAAAGAAGCCGAGCAGAAGGAGGCGAGCGGGATGGAGGCGAGCTGGATCGACGAACGCGGAAGGAGGCGAGCGGGATCGACGAATGCGGGAGCGGCGAAATCCCTAATTCCTCTGATACCAAGTAGAAATCGGGATTAAATTTTTTCACACACCCTGAACCGGGCACCGTATATATATATATATATATATATATATATATATATATATATATATATATATATATATATATATATATATATATATATAGGTACAATAGCACGTGACATATCACGTGGAATACATAATCTCAATACGAACTAAAAGCGAATATTCAAGTATTCCAATGATTGATGTTTGATCGATTTGATCAAATGACTGTACTTATGGAGATCTTTGCACCCGTGTAGGCGCCCTTGAGAATCAGCAAGAACAATCTACTTCTCAAAGCTAGGATAATTCACCCACTTCACTTGATGTTCCCTTTGAGGAAGAATGAGTTGCCCTCCCACCACAAGACGTGCGTGTTAAAAATCCACCACCACGAGAGGTTGCTCCACTTCGAGAGCGTGCTCCACACCGAAGGGGACCTCTCAATTACGTTCTAGTCCGTCAGCCTGCACCTACTCCCCCAGGACGTCCAGTTCCATAGGATAGAGCTCAGGACCGTTATGATTATGGACCAGACGATTACTTCGATGATTATCTTGAGCCACGACAAGCACCACACGTTGAGTACGATATTACCTGTCACATACACATTAATGCCCCCACCTTCGATGGTCAGCTTGACCCAAAATTTTTTATCAATTGGCTTCAAGAGATGGAGCACTACTTTGTATATGATATGAGTGATGAGCATTGTGTTAAGTTTGCAAAAATGAAGCTGGTTGGTTCAACCTAGATTTTTTGGATCAATCTAGAGAGGTCTCTGCAATGAGATGGGTACCGTCCTATTATCCATTGGGAAGACATGAAACGCCGACTGGAGAAGAAGTACCTTCTCGCTTCCTATCAAGATTAGTTGCTAGATCAACGTTTTGTGTTGCGCCAGGTCACACAATCCGTAGTGGAGTATATATCTTGATTTGATTAGCTAGCAGTGAGGAGTGATCTGCGAGAGGACACTAGTGTCACCGCTTCCCGATTTCGTATTGGATTGAGATCAGAGTTAGTAAGGAGCTTATTCCCCACCGGTTAGACACGTTAGAGCAAGTTTATCAGATGACCCTCGAGTATGAGCAGTACCTGTGACTCGCTGGTACCCGTCAGACTTCTGGCAGGTCAGACGGGTTCACATTTAGGAGGCCACCACCGACCACTCCCACCTCTGCAGGTCCCTCTCATGTCCCCCCGAACACGAACGACAAGGTTGTCACCAATGGACCTTCCACGACCCCCAGGTTGGGGAACATCCAATGCTATCATTGCTCCGGTAGGGGCCACATGACAGTCCAATGTACTACGAGAAATCTCTTAGTTGAAGAAGGTGAACCCAGTGCTAATGAGGTTGTTGCTACCGTCGAGGATGGTTGGTTGTTGAGCCCTCTCTAGAGTTGTGTTATACGATGTCTCCTCTATCCGGGTACTGATGATGATTGACACTGTATGACGATCTTTTATACTTACTTTCCCGGTACAGGCGGTCCCTGCAAACTAGTCATTAATAACAAGAGTTGTGTGAATATTGTAGCCCACTGAGCATTAAAGCTGATGCAAGTGACCCTTGTGCCTCATCCACATCTTTATAGAGTCGTTTGGGTCGATAAGACAGCTATTTAGGTCACCCATAGGTGTCTAGTTACAATCACTCTCGCTTTATTTGAGTACTGTACTTGGTGTGATGTCATCCATATGGATGTTGCCCATATTCTTTTAGGGAGGCCCTGACTATATGACCGTGATGTCACATGTTTCGGTCGCTCGAACACACATGTATTCTACGATAAAGTCGTAAGATCACGTTGACACCCTGATGCAACCTGCGTCGCATCTGTTTTTATTATTATGGTACTTGTCTTTATTTGTGTAGCGCATGTTTTGGCGTGTTTGGCTTTGTTATGTATTGAGTTGTATCGCGCGTATTATAAGCGCTTGAGTGTTATTTTGTATCGCGCATGTTGTTTGTGCATTTTTTATTTGGCTCGTTGGTGTGATCGGCCAACGAAACCCTAAATGCATAGGTCTGGTTGTTTTGGAGATATGTTAATTTTGGGCAAGTTAAATTAATTAACTAATTTTAAAAGTAAATGTCCCCTATTCCTATGGCCGACTCTCCACCATTGAATTTTCCTCTTCACATTTCCGTTTATGTGCCAATAGTAATAATCTGCCAATTTTAAAAAGAAAATCGTGGGCTGCCTTTACTAATGTCCTCGTCAAATCAACCCAAAATCCCTATTTTAAAAGGAATTCCCCATCACGTGAGGAGGTCGGGCTGGAATAGAACTGACAAACCAATTTTAGGTTTCGTCGATTCCCCATTCAGCGCCGCTCCCTACCAAGGCTCGACCACGCCATTTTTCTCCTCTTGCCAGTCACGCTGCCAATGTTGGACCCTCTCCAGGGAGTCAGCAACTTCTCCTGCCGTTTCCATCTTCCCCAACGACATCCTCTGACAGCCTCTGCACCTTCCAGCACCCCTCTACATCTACACCACCATCTGAGGAGCCCTCTCCAGCCGCCGACGAGTTCTCTAGAACCACCCTAGGCCTATACTGACCCCTCCTGCAACATCTTCCGGCTGTTCCAGCAATTCACCGACGAGCTCCTTCCTTCCAGCCGAGCGCAGGATTTGTTCTTGAGCCAGTTGTTTTTGCCAGTGCTCCCGTCAATGCCATGTTTCCTTCCAGTGCCGGACTCCGTCATTCCCAGAGTATTCCAGGCTGACCCGAGCCCCAGTTGAACCATCTTAGGAGTCCTGAGCCCTGCAACAATCAATAATTCTCCCCGACCAATTAACAGAGAACGTGTTGGTCTCTGCCACCCCTTTCCTATGGTATACCTCGTTCTTCTTGCTCCCGAACATTAGTTAATCTTATGTTCAAGTTTTAAATGAATAGCTAATTATTGGAGCTTGCCCTAATTTTCCGGTGCCTTCTAATTATCATAAATTACATATTCATGTTGCCACTCTCTTGAATCCCATGCATGTGGAGTTGTGAGTCACAACGTGATAATGTGCGTGCGGTAGCTTTACGAGTGTTTGCGATGCCTAGGTCGTTTTATCCATTAAAAATAGCCCACGAAGTTGCCTCACGCCAAAATTATTTAAATAGATCGCATGAAATATCATATTAAAACTACATCCCTAGTTTCAGATGACATCAGTTTGGTGTGGCTACTGGGATATCTCACTTCTGTTGTGAGATAGTCGAGCGTCGGCCGTTTTCAAAATTCCAAGTTTATGATTTTACGTTAAAAATATGGAGGATTTTGACACGCGTATTAAAACTTTGTTGAAAAATGCTGAGCGCGTCATTGCAGACGTCCGACAGAATCTGAGTGGGTTATCCACCTCTGTTCACAACCTTGAGGTGACAATGCACATGCATTATGCTGCTCCTGCATACTTCCCCACTTCATATCAGATAATGGAACCCAAAGTTAGGTCTTTCGATAGTCCTCTTCCTCTCCTCATCAGTTTCACGACGAGCACTTTGGTCCCACCCACCTCCACCGTGACACTCACTTCAGTCAAGAAGATTCTTCCCGAACTCTTGCTCTAGGAAGAAGTGTTTTCTCCTATTTTTATCACCCCGACTGAAGTCGTGATTTCATTTGTCTCCACTATAGCACCCCCTTCGATCGAGAAAATTCTTCCCGAGCCCCATCTCCAGGAAGATGACTTTTTTTCCTCCCCATCCCTTCATCCCGACTGGCATGTTGTGTCCCCTTGCTCACACTGAGCCACACCCTTTAGTCATTGACTTACTAGTGATGTGTTACTCACCTCGGATGACACATCACTGCTCTCTCTTCTCCTAGAGGAGAAGTTGGCTAGTGATGAAGCCTTATCTTAGGTGACATAGAATCGTTCGTCATATGTCTTGATTTTCGTATCCCACTACCGCCACAAACCCTTGATGCCACAAACGATGTGCTTGATTGCTTGGTGGCCACTCGCTAGTGTCATTAGAGTCACCACCTTATATTGATTTTGTTTTTGGTGAGCACGCGTTTTGTTCACATCACTTCCCTTTGAATGTAAGCGAGCATGTTGAGTCACTACATCACTATCGTTTGACTTTTGAAACTCTTAGTTTTAGCCGTATTGAGGGAGTCGTGACACTACTTAGATTTCTATTCCTCATAGGAATTATGTGACATGAGTGGAATTTTGACGAGTAAAATCATAGCAATAGTCGATCTTGGTGTAGCAGACGTTCGTAGGTGTCTATCGGGTGCGCGCACGTTGCGTCATGAATTGCAAATTCCACGGATTGATATCACTTGTTTCCTGTTTTTCCTCCTGCTTCATGTTTGCCCCACACGCCACCTCCATCTTCTGAAAGCTCTAATAATTACTACTCATTTAAATATTTGGCATGAAATTTTGATTGATGGTTTACGAGCCTTTTTGGGACTTTGTAATTCCATGGTTGATTTCATCAACCTGGGTTATAATTTTTCAAATGAGGTTAGTTTCCCGTCTCTTTCAGGGATGAGAGGTTACCTCCAGGTTATTAGTTGCAGCGACGACATCCATAGGACTGTATGCAACATTTCTCTGATCGATATTTGGACTTTCTACTTGCAGGTTACATCGAGTCTCGTCGGGGTCGAGCTCTTTCAACCCCGGGAGAATTGATGCAATCTACGTCGCTTCTGTTATTATTATTATGGTACTTGTCTTTATTTGTGTAGCGCATGTCTTGACGTGTTTGGCTTTATTATGTGTTGTTACATGTCAGACCGCAAAGGGCTCAGAACAAAATACTGGACTTTATGCTCCTCTTCCAATCCCACGCCAACCATGGGTCGACATTATTATGAATTTTGTATTAAGACTGCCAATGCGGCTTATATGGCGGCCCTTTTCATGAGAGACATTTTTTGGTTACACTGATTACCTAAATCCATAGTGTCTGGCCGTGACGTTTGATTTCTGAGCTACTTTTGGCGAACGTTATGACATAAAATGGGTACGGCTTCGAAATTTTCTGCCGCTTATCATTCATAGACTAACAGTCAGGAATTTATTACGGTGTCTAGTTGGTGATCACCCGATGGTATGGGATTTTGTGTTACCTATATCAGAGTTTGCATATAATAGTTCCATCAACAGGTCTACTGGCATGAGCCCATTTCATATAGTGTCATGCTATGAGCCTAGGCAACCTGTTGATCTTGCCAGACACGCCCTAGTGAGTCCGTCGAATCTTTCATTTATCACATACATGAATTGCATGAAATGATCCGGAAAAAATTTCTAACAATAATGAATTATATAAAGCATAGACAGATGAACACAAGCGTGAGCAACATTTTAGGGTAGGCAAGTAAGTCATGATTCGACTTCGCATGGAGAAACTCCCAAAAGGAGTCGCTAAGAAACTACAACCAAATCGAATAGACCTTTATAGGATTCTAAAGAAAATGGGGACAAATGCCTATGAGGTCGACCTCCCAACAGATATGAGTATTCATCCCGTATTTAATGCCAAAAATTTAACATTGTTCTTTGAGCCTCTCGAGTATAGGAATCCATACCTTGATCCACTTCCTACATCGCCTCAGTTACAATCTGACCCTTCCCCTGGCCACCTTGGACAGAAACCTACGGACTTTCCCACCCCACCTATGATTCCACCGGTTCTTCTGGATCCACCAGCACGAGTGGTGAGAGTGGATCGCATTACTGATATTGTGGCACATTAATGCATTTTCATAGCATACGACCCTTTTTGTCGTTACTTGGTGCACTAGAGCGGATGTCCCATTTTTGATGATACATGGATGCCTGCCGCGGATCTTGTTAAACATGCCCCCGATCTTCGACATTCTATTAGGGGGAGTTGATGGAGATCGATACGGGACTACGGGTCACCAGTCGACAAGTTTCACTTTTGTATATTCGCGCAGGAGGCGATGATCGGATCGGCGATCCGAGGCCACAAGCGCGTCTGGCTCGTCATGTTATTATTTTTATGTATTTTATTTTTTGGATTTGTTTTTGGTGTTTTAGGGCTTCGGGCTTAACGACCAATCATAGCGGTTCACGCCCGGTGCCCAACCGCCCCCTCTCGTTATAAATAAGGGTGGATGTTATAGTTTACATTGATTGTTGATTTGTGAGAGATTTCAGACCAACAATTATCTGGGGTATGACTCTGCGAGCCTCGAGATGCGACGTCCCGATTATCTTTACAGGTATTTTCCCGTAATTTTTACACCACCCCACGATTCCATTCAATCTCAGCCGGACCCCACTCCACTTCTTCTCAACTTCTTAGAGCCACACGATTTTTGTAACCACTCGACATAACCGCAAAGAAACTCCCCGTCATTGTCCCCAGTCGCGTTCATCCTCGCTCTTACCACTGTGTCCACAGAAGCCTCCCAATATTCGACCATCGGCCTCCGCAAACCTCCTCCCCCTCTACCTTCTTCCCCAATGTCGGCTATTGCCCTCCGTTTCTGCAACTTCGTGCAAACCCCCTAGCCTCTCCATCCAGTCGTAAGTTCTCTGACTCCGCACCTCCACCACAGTCAAGCTTCACCTTCCCAACGCCGATTACCCCTACCACCTGCGTACCTCCTCGAGGCCCACCCCATTATTGCGCCCTGATTTTTCTGTCGCTCTCCTCTGGCTTGTCAAAGACAGCGCCCAGTCTCCTGGACGGCGTATCAGTTTCGTTCCCTTCTCCGTTCTCGATCCTGTCAGCTACCAGCGAACCTCACAACTATAGTACTTCTCCCCCTCCCATTCCTCTGTCGTGGAGCCACCGTCTAAGTCAACAACAATAACACCTCCCTATCCTGAAATCAGCAACAGCCAAACCTTCCCCATTTCCTGACTCCAACACAACCATGTCCATCATCTCGTGGAGCCACACCCGCCGCCATTGCCGGATCTTCTTTGCTACATGAGTATTATTGTATTGTGCTTATTTTTTTTTATTAAATATGGGAAAACATTTTGGACTTGTTTGTGTATTTTGATTTCTTTGTGCATTTGTTCATTATTGTCTTTCTATTATAAAGCTTAATTGTGGAAGTTATGGTAAACAACACTTTTTGCGAATGTTAGCGCGATTTGTTTGTGCGCGGAAAAATTATTAATCAACTTGTGTTAATTTGCCTCGCTTATAAAAACATCACTGCAAAATTTTGTTTCTGGATTAAAAAATTTTAAAACTCATTTCCATTTCATTCACTGTTATTTGAGTCCACCTTGCTTCACGTGCACTTTGGGTCACATTAGTGTCAGGACACCCTTGTCATACAACCTACCATGCGTCACTCAGTCATTCTTCGAAGCATATTTTCTAACTTCAAGTAACCAAATAAAACTTGTTGCTTACATTTATTGTAAGCATGCTTGTGACATTCTTGAGAGCTTGTTTTCTAGCGTCAAAATATTAGATACCTAGAGAAGAAAGTAACATGAAGAACTCATGTCCGCACCTATTGATTTGGAGTTGAGATTGAAAGGGAACACAAGGAAGATTTGTGTTGGAGAAGAAAGCCACAGAGACAATGCGTGGAATGAAGCTTTCTTATAGATCAGTAAAATGGACAAAGCCCTCGACCAAGTGGTACAGTGAAGATAAGTCAAAGACCACCTTTCCTGTCTACTATAGTATGGTCTCATGGGACTATGGAAGTGAGTCTTTTTCTCAAATGATTTGATCTACGAGCCAAGAACTTCAATATTTCATTATTTCAATCTGATTTATGAAGCAACAAATGTAGTAGGCTCTAAATCAGATCAAAAAATTTTCTTATAATGCCCTTATATTTGTGTTTGTGATAGACAGGAAGATGACTTCCGGACCATCCACGCGTCCCCCGATCTAACTTGGTAGCCTTAAGGCATTTCCACAATTATCTATGTCTCACTTTCTCTTATATAAGGGAGTGCTAGTGAGTCTTTGGGCATTTTGAATCATTGTCTTGTTTTAGCCTCTGTTAGTAGAGAAGAACATTTAGAGGGATACTGCCTTCAAGAGTGGAAATCAAGCATACCTCGATATTTTGTTATCGTGACTTGCATCAATTTATTGGATCAATGTCGAGCTTTTATCAACTGATCCGACCTACCACTTACTTTGAATTCCAGCCTGAACTGTAATCAAATTACCTTTCACTATTCCTGTTCGAAAGCCTATGCCGCTTGATTTCATCTACCGCCAGCTTCGAGTGTGTGTTTGTGGAACAACGGCTTGGCATTACTGACTACTTCTATATCTATGTTTTCATCTGACTAAACATTTTTGTGCATGCCAGATCCTGTCATTGGGCGCGCCTTTACATAATGCCCTATCATGCTAACATTAGCCACACTGCCCGTGAGCCTCCTCGCAACCCACCCTTACCCCGGCCCCTAGTGGCCAACCCTCCAGCCCACCTCCTTCCCCTCTGCGCACCTCATCACTTCCATTCCAGCAATCCCGCACCTCATGCATCTTCTTCAGATAGTCGCAGTCGGCTCATGTAGCCTTAGGAGTGATAGTGAATCTTTTAGGTATTTTGAATCATAGGGGTGAGCATTAAAAACCACAAATCTCAAAAACGGCCCGCACTGTATAAACTGCACTGATTTTTTAATCACGCCGAGGCGTGTTCATAAACCCCCCCGGGCCCGGGCCTAAAGCGGGCCTTCCAGACCCGGGCTTTCCCGAACCGGGCCCGGGCCCGAGCCTTGATTATAGCCGGGCCAGGCACCTGGCTCCGGGAGGGGCCTGCTAAGGCCCCCAGGGCCGGGCCGGGCTTAGCCCGGGCCCGGTTTCTGTGGATTTGGGGTCAGGGCTGAATCGGCGCTGCACAATGGAGTGGCACAAGGATCCAAAGATAAAGGCAGAGTGCGATGGAGACGCGTGGGCGCTGGGGTCGGGGCCGAAGGGAGAATCGGAAGCAGAGGAGCGTGCGACCTGGGCCCAAGAAGAGGAGCGTGCGATGATGTGCGGTTCTGGACAAGCAGGAAGCCTGTCGATTTCTGCGACACATGAAAATTGACGTCTCAGGCTCCCGGTTCGACTGGCAACAATGCGGGAGGAAGGCAGAGAGGCTTTGTCGTTGAAGAGGGAGTTGCTGACAGCTGGACACGTGTTGTGGAAACAGAGCTTGCTTCCCGTCGACAGTGTCGGCGCGGGACAAGGATGCTTACGGCGACTGCGGCAGGGAACGACGACCACCTGTTGTTATTTGTCGGGTACATGCAACATTGAGAAGCGGCTACTATTGGAAGGATGCCGCTGCTGGAACTTGGACGGGGCAATGATTATTAGCGGAAGAAGAGAAGCAAGGGGAGGAAGGAGTGGTTCCAACGCTATTCCGCAGTAAATGGCAGCAACCGGGCTTTGCCCTGCCCGGCCCAGGCCGGGCACCGGGCCGGGCAAATGCCTATATATGGGCCCTTGTTAGGCCCCATGGCCCGGCCTGGGCCCGGGGCAGGCTTAGCCCGGGCCCGGGCCTAGCTAGGCTTTTACCGGGCCGGGCCCGGGCCGGCCCCCCGTGCCCGGTTTTTATGGGCACCCCTGATCACGCCGTGTAGTTTTGGTGTGATGCGGTTTAAGGCTTTTGTAAATCGAGTGCGGTTAACAGATCTTGAAAACCACAAATCGCACCCCACCAACTTGTTGCTTGACTTAATAAAATATAAAACAATAGTGATAAAATGAAATATCTAGTGTTATGAGGTTACATGTGACATTGAACAAATATGAATCATATTATTGATTAAATAAATCGTGAATGGTGATTTCAGTCAGATGACAAGCTGGCAACATCATACAACATTTATTAAATAAACCATTATGAATTGCTATTTCACTTCGGTTGTAGGTTGATTTCAATAAAAAAATATTAAAGGCATACTGTAACAATTACAAATTGAAATTGCGGAAGTTAATAATGTCAAAAGGAAATAGAGAGAAGTTGAAAATGTAGAAGTGAAAATACTGTCATGTGAAGATACTGCTTCAAAGCAGTCGTCTTTTATAAATGCAAGGAGAAAACAATGTCAATTAAATTTTCATGTCTTTTGCATTTCCCTGTTAGCATGTCATTAATATATTCATGCATTATTCAATTATATATATATATATATCTAATATGGAAATAATGTATAATTCTATAACCTAAGTCGTTTGTTATTTAATAATTAGCATGAAAAACCGCACCGCATCACTAGAAACCACACCCCAAATTTTCGGTGTGGTTTTGCTCGAGCAAAATTGTGCCCTTGCGGTGCGATTGCGGTTTGGGCCCAAACCGTACCAAACCATACCGTGCACAATCCTATTGAATCATTGTCTTGTCTTAGACTCTTAAGAGAGAAGAACTCTTAGATGAATCATGCCCTCAAAAGTGTATATCGAGCATACTTCGATATATTATATCATGACTCGTATCAATATTGGATCGATAGCGAACTTCTTTCAGTGTCTGTGTGCATTAGATTTTATTTTCTATTGAACTCATAATATTGACTTTGTGGTAGGAGCCCTTTAATAAGTGCTATGTAATCTATGTTTTCCTTGGTTCAAATTCAAGCAGACATTATTTTGGTATTCTAATTATTATTCCACATAATTTATTCATATTGTTTTCCATGTGTTATATAATTTGGGGCAATAATTTTTGCATGCTAACTATTATTTTCATATCATTTATGCATATTGTCTTCCTTGTATCGCTATATTATTCAGGGCTATAATAATTAGTCTCACATCATTTGTTTATGTTTTTTTATTATGTGTTATGTTATTCAAGTTAGTAAACTTGGTTGTCAATGGTAAACAACTTAAATACCATTATCCAAGCACGCTCAGAATATTAAATACATAAAATATAATTAAAAAAACTTGAAATTTTGTATAATGAGCTAACTTTAAATTGATTTGAGTTAGAATTTGATTGAAATTTAGCTTAATCTAGCTAAAAATCGAAAATGGATTTATTTCGATTTAATTTTGATTCTTTTAATAGTATTTTAATTTGTTTTCAAGTAGACGTCAGGCCTACTCAAAATTGTATCAATAGTAATCCTATTATACAATCATTTGACATCCTTGCAATTTCAAAATTTCGTTTAAACGACTTACCAACCATACCACCACACTGTCATTTCATTTTTTGGATTTCTCTATGAAAAATTATTTATATCCGTAATTATCAAATCATGCAAAGGCCTTCTCGTTATTCTGCTTTTCCCACTTCTTAACTCATCTGGATTGGAGCCCCAGATTGCAATAAAGTCAATGTGGAAGGAGAGTAATGGCGTCATCGAATTTAGAATTTCAATCATGATACAATGCTAGCGATTATGCATCCAACTTAAAAACCAATTAGTTATACAGGGCGAAATATCTATAGAAAGTTTTCAATGCTAGACTAGTTTCTTATTGCGAATATATTGTCAATATGTACTCTCATATGTATTGCATTCGGCCTCTTAAGGCATAATTTTTTAAAATTGATGACATGGGAGTGGGCCATTGGACTTAGTCTGGTTGGTTAATATTGGAAAAGCCCATGTAAAGGGCCCATTATTGGGCCCTCTTTCTTCCTTTCTCTCTCATCCTTCTTTAGTCTCACATCTTCTATAGGATTTATTCTTCTCTCCTCTTTCCTATATATTTGTATTCTCCCCTTGTATTGACATACTGAAATACTACGTACAAGCTTTCGGGCCATTCTCTACATGGTATCAGAGCCAGGTTCTGTCTCCTGCGGATTCAGATTTCTATCCGCCCAGCGGCCTGCGGTCTCCTGCTGATTCACATTCCTATCCGCCCAACGGCCTGCGGTTTCCGCGGCCTGAGTTTGTGTGTCCGCGCCTCCTAGTCGCATAGCCCCTGCGACCTGCCTTTGTCCAATCCGCTCCCTCTCCTCCTGTGGAACCACTCCTCTTCCCTCCTCTTCTGGTCCTTTTTTATAGCCCTCTCTCTGATTTGTGGGGTCCACTGCTTCCCATAGTCCGCTGCGGCCTCTTCCTGTCCGACGCGAGCTTGGTGAACTCGCTCCCTAGCTCCGCGGTCTCCTTCTGTCCGCTGCAAGCTCGGTGAATTCGCCTCCTCTTCTTGCTCTCTTTTGTCCGCTGCGAGCTCGGCGGCCTCCTTCTGTCTGCGCTTCTCTCCTGCCTGCGGCTGCTCTCCTTCCTCTTCTGGCGGACAAGTTCTTTTCCCTGTCCGTCGCGGGCTCGCTCCTCTCAGCGATTTTCGTCTTGCGGACTGGTCCAGCCCGCTACGGTCGCCCTCTAGTCGCCGCGACTTGCCGAGCTCCCGCGACTTGCCGAGTCCCCCCCCCCCCTCTAGTCGCCGCGACTTGCCAAGCTCCCGCAACTTGCTGAGCTCCCCCGGCTTGCCTTCTCTTCTCAGCCAGCTGTTGTGCTCTACTCGCCACGGCCGGCTCCAGTCTGCCGCGGTCTGATCCAGTCCGCCTCGGCCTAATCCAGTCCGCCGCGGCCTCCAATAGCCCGCTCCTTGCCGAGCGTGTCTGTACTCTCCGCGGCCTGCCTTCTGCTTTGCATCAGTCCGCTGTTTCTGCCCGCTTCCTCTCCTCTAGGTCGCCATGTCCTCTAGTGACTCACTACAACTACCCCCACGGCAGAACACGTGTCTCCTCCTCACGAACTCTGCGATGAGCTTCGGATTACTACTTTTTCCCTCTCTGGCAAGTCGAACTTCATCCCATGGGTTCACTCCGTTCGGAGGGTCCTGCAAGCCAAGGGCCTTGCGCGTCACCTTACCCAGGGACCTCCGACTCCTACTACTGATGAATGATTACGGAATGACGGTCGCGTCCAGACCTGGATCCTGAACTCGGTGGAGGGTGAGCCTTACCAGATGATCATGTATCATGAGACCGCCAAAGCAATGTGGGATGAACTCCATTCCTTGTACTCGGGCAAGGACAGCCTTCAACACCTTTTTGACATCATCACCGATCTTCAAGCTTTGGATGTTGGCAAAGCTATGGACATGACCTCCTTTGTGGCTCGTGCTAAGACTCTCACGGAGGCCTGGATTCAGCACCAGCCGTCTACTACTGATCTCACTGCTCAACGTGCCCAAAAGGAGGCAGTCTGTATTGCTATGATTATGGATCGCGTCACGCCACACCTTCACAGTATCCGGGCCCAGGTTCTGGCATCACCTGCTACCCCTTCCTTCTCAGATGTTTGCTCTATATAACTTCGAGTACCACCTCCCCTGGAGACGTCTGCACCACCATCGCCGACCCTTCTTCAACAGGCCCTTCCTCCCTTACTTCCCCCACCATCTTTTACTCGGGGTGGACGTACGGGCTCCCGCGGACGGGGCCGTGGTGGTCGAGGTCGGCCCAAGTGCACATACTGCGGCCGGGATGGACACACTGAAGCAGTCTGTCACAAGAAACATGGCTACCCTCCTCGCCCGCCTACTGCTGTTGTTACTAATAGCTCTCCTCCTACCGGTACGGACCTTGAGGCTCTTCGCCTTCAGCTGCAACAACTCCAGGGGCTACTCAGCCCTCCATCTGCTTCAGTTGCCTCCACCTCTCCTGCAGGTATTGCCTCCACGTCCACTACAGGTACTTCCTGTCTTTCCTCCGGGTCTCATTGGAACCTGGACTCGGGAGCCACCCACCACATCACCTCCCTGCTGCCACCAAGGTTCTCAGATGCTCCTCATCCCCGTCTATTACTGTGGCCAACGGTGCAATTGTTCCGGTCTCCGGATGTGCTGATCTCTTAATCCACCTCTCTATTTCTCTTCGCTCCGCTTTTTATGTGCCGGCATCACCATTTAATTTACTATCTGTTGGCCGTCTTACTACTGATATGAACTGTTATATTACCTTCATCTCTTCTGGTTTTTTGATACAGGATCGGCAGACGCAGATTACCATTGGTAGGGTCGACTGTAGAACGGGCTCTACCTCCTCGATGTCTCTTCTACGGCCCTTTCCTCCGTATCCTCTACTGATTGCATTGTCGTCTTGGGCATGCCCCTCTACCTATCCTCCAGAAGGCGCTTCCTGACGTCTCCCTTCCTGCTTTTAAATGTGATTCCTGTATTCTTGGCAAACTGCCACGCTCTTCTTATCCCGCACATTGTACTCGGAGCTCTGCTCCTTTTGATTTAATACATTCTGATATTTGGGGACCGTACAAGGTTCCCAGCATCTCTGGTTATCGTTACTTTATAACGTTTATTGACGATTACTCTTGCACCACCTGGTTGTATCTACTTCGTGATCGCTCAGAGCTTCCTCATGTCTTTCAGTCTTTTGTATTGGAGACTCGTACGCAATTCTCTACTACTATCAAAACCTTCCGCTCTGATAATGCCCGTGAGTACACTAGCCACGAGTTTGCCAATCTCTGCGCAGACTTCGGTCTTGTTCATCAGACATCGTGTTCCTACACCCCTCAACAAAACGGGGTCGCAGAACAAAAAAACTGCCACCTTCTTGATGTTGCTCGCTCCCTCATGCTTCACATGCATGTTCCCAAAGTATTCTGGAACTTTGCGGTCTCCACTGTCTGTTTTCTTATCAACCGTCTCTCATCTCCGGTTCTCCAGAATGCTACCCCATTCACCCTTCTCTTTCCCTCCGCACCCGCCTTTCCTCTCACACCCAGGGTCTTTGGATGTACTTGTTTTGTCCATACCCTGGGGCCCACTCTCGACAAACTAGATCCCCGTGCGGCGAAACACATTTTCGTCGGCTACTCCCGCACCCAAAAGGACTATGTGTGTTATTCCCCGGCCACCCGGAAGGTCTCTGTATCCGCTGATGTTACTTTCCGGGAGGATCAACCCTTCTTCCCTCCTCCTTTACCACCTATTCTACCACCCACCACTCAAACACCCTCCATCCTACGACCGGTGATCCCCGTCCACTCGCCTTAAACCCTCCCTCAGCCCCCTCCCACTATTCATCCTCCTAGGCCACCCGTCATTCAGGTCTATACTCGCCGCCCTCTTCCTCCCGTTGCCCCTATGCAGTCGGCTTCGACCTCGGCTTCTCCGTGTTCTGCTGCTCTGGTGCCCGCCTCTACAGCTCATCCGATGGATAACTATGTTTCTCTACATCGCCTCTCTCCACCTCTTCAGACATTGGCTACTTCACTATCCTCGGTCTCTATTCCTACCTCCGTACAGGAAGCTCTTCAACATCCTGGGTGGCGCGCTGCCATGGAAGAAGAGATGGCTGCTCTTTGGGCCAACCAGACATGGACCCTGGTGCCTCTTCCTCCCGTCCAGAAACCCGTTGGGTGCAAATGAGTCTCTGTCATCAAACATGCTCCTGATGGGACCATTGACAGACTCAAAGCTCGTCTGGTAGCTCGTGGCTTCACCCAGCAACAGGGTTTCGACTACGACGAGACTTTCTCTCTGGTCGCTAAGCTCAACACAGTTCGAATTCTCATCTCAGTAGCTGTCCATCGCCAATGGCCCTTATTTCAACTCGACGTCAAGAATGCTTTTCTGAATGGTGACCTTCAAGAAGCGGTTTACATGCAGCAACCTCCCGGGTTTGAGACCACGGGGGATTCTCGGGTATGTCGCCTTCTAAAATCGCTATATGGTCTCAAACAATCCCCTCGGGCATGGTTCGACAAGTTCAGCAAAGCTCTCCGGGCAATTGGCTTCACTCGAAGCTCGACTGACTTCTCATTGTTTACTCGCCACTGGGCAACGGGTACGGTTCTCCTATTGGTATATGTCGACGACATCATTATTACTGGAAACGACTTGGACAGCATACAGGCCGTTAAGCAACATCTGAGCTCCGTCTTCCAAACTAAAGATCTGGGACATCTTTGGTACTTCCTGGGTCTGGAGGTGGCTAGACGATCAGATGGTCTGGTTCTCTCTCAGCGCAAATACTGCCTGGATCTTCTTCATGATGCAGGCTACTCCGGCTGCAAACCTGTAAACACTCCCATGGATGTCAATCACAAACTATGTGCTCAGGGCTCAGATTCTGATACTCTTCTACAAAATCCAGAATATTACCGTCGTCTAGTTGAGAAACTTATCTACCTAACAGTAACAAGACCTGATATATCTTTCGTTGTGGGACTCGTTAGTCATTATATGCACTCTCCTCGAAGCTCTAATCTTCAGGCAGTGGAACAGATTCTCAGATACCTCAAGACAGCTCCTGACCAAGGACTTGTATACAAAACCTCATCTTCAATCCCTACATTGGTGGCATACTCTGATGCCGACTACGCTGGCTCCCTCGATGATCGACGATCCACTAGCGGGTTCTGCACATATTTTGGAGGACATCTAATTACTTGGCGGAGTAAGAAACAAGCAGTGGTTGCTCGATCCTCAGCAGAAGCAGAATATCGGGCAATGACTGCTGTGGTCTCGAAACTCACATGGATTGAGAGTCTCCTTACCGACCTTAGTGTAAGGCTATCTTCACCAGCTCTCCTCCTATGTGACAGTCAAGCTGCTATACATATTGCCAAGAACCCGGTCTTTCACGAAAGAACGAAGCATATTGAGGTAGATTGTCATTTCATCCGAGAGAAAGTCCACATGAAGATCGAGCTCAAGCATGTTCCGGGTACTGAATAGGTCGCAGACATCCTCACAAAAGCTCTACCAAGTACCCTCTTCTATCAGTGCCTATCCAAGCTTGGCGCATACGACTTGTACGCTCCAGCTTGCGTGGGAGTATTGGAAAAGCCCATGTAAAGGGCCCATTATTGGGCCCTCTTTCTTCTTTTCTCACTCATCCTTCTTTAGTCTCACGTCTTGTATAGGATTTATTCTTCTCTCCTCTTTCCTATATATTTGTATTCTCTCCTTGTATTGACATACTGAAATACTACATACAAGCTTTCGGGCCATTCTATACAGTTAACATGGTTAATGTTGTAATTAATGTTGATCTCTCAGCACTCAGTTTCCTCACTCTTGGGCTTGCAATTGTAGTCTTGTGCATTAGGGTGATGAGAGAATATTAAAATAGGATTCTGTATGATTTGATATTACAGTTATCCAATTTTACATAGAAAACTCGTGAAAGTAGATGGTGATTGTAGATAGAGATATATATCAGAACTCATATCTGTCTCATATGAAACCTGGCATAGCTTTTGTGGTTGGCATAACTAGTTAGTTTGCTCACAGTCCAAAGGAAGCTCACTGAAGTGCTATTAATTGGGTGTTCCATTATCCTAAAGATACTCGAGATAAAATGCTATGCTACTGCTAGGGTTCTAAGCGAAGAGGAAACTAGGAATGAAAAGACGGCTAGGGTTTTTTGGAGAAGAAGGAAAATTCCTGGTTATGAAATTGGTTGCTTCAAAAAGAGGGGGGAGAGGGTATTTATGGAGCCCCTCACCCCAAGGGCCGGCCGACCCCCATTGAGGGCTGAACCGGTGTGGTTCAGCCCTCCTCCTTGTTATTGATTAATTGCGGGCTGAACCAGATGGTTCAGCCCAGTCTTTGTCCGGTGCTCCTTTAGGTCTTCTGGCGTACTTGAATCCTCGGAACCGCAGATCGTCCGGGGGCATAACATTCCCCTCCCCATCAAGAGGCAGCTTGTCCTCAAGCTGGAAGTCGGGAAATAACTTCCGGAACTCCAAGAAGTCCACCCACGTGTTGTGGGCCGCTGACAGATCCCTCCATTTGACCAGAATCTCTGAACGGTACTCCGTGCCATGTTTCTTCCATCTGGACAGTAAGATATACTCGGGGCTGGGGCGTAGCTCACCCGTCGTAGTAGCCTCGGGTAGAGAGGGAAGCACCGTGGCTGCCGCCCCCAGCTTCTTCTTCAGTAGTGACACATGAAAGGTGGGATGAATGTGGGATCCCTCAGGGAGGGCAAGTGTGTATGCGACCGGCCCCACCCGACGAGTGATGCAGAACGGCCCATAGAACCGAGGGGCTAGCTTCTGATTGGAGCGGCGAGCAACTGAAAGTTGTCGGTAGGGCTGAAGACGAAGAAAGACCTCGTCCCCAACCTGAAAAGTCCGCTCCGTCCGGTGCTTATCCGCCTGTAACTTCATCAGGTCCTGTGCAACCCAGAGATTGCCCCTCAAGAGAGCCAAGGTCTGGTCCCGGTCTCGTAAAGCTCGATCCACTGCCGGAAGAGCTGTGCTGCCCGGTTCATATGACCGCAGAGTGGGTGGTGATCGCCCGTAGACAACCTCGAACGGAGTGATCCGGCTGGCCGTGTGATACGAGGTGTTGTAGCAGTACTTCGCCCAGTGTAACCATCGAGTCCACGAGCGGGGCTCATCCATGACGAAGCAGCGAAGGTACGTCTCGACCCCTCTGTTGAGAACCTCTGTCTGGCCATCTGTCTGCGGATGGTTTGCCGTGCTCATGCGTAACCTGGTGCCCTGCAACCGGAAAAGTTCCTGCCAGAACCTGCTGATGAACGTCGGATCGCGATCAGAGATGATCGAACTCGGAAGACCATGCAGGCGCACTACCTCCCGGGCAAAAAGATCGGCAACTGTCTCTGCGGTATAAGGGTGGCTGAGAGCGAGGAAATGACCGTATTTGGACAGCTTGTCCACTATGACCAAGATCACGGACTTGCCCTGAGATCGGGGCAAGCCCTCAATAAAATCCATCGAGACCGTCTCCCATATCTGCTGAGGAATCTCCAAAGGCGTGAGCAGACCTGCTGGTGAGGTCGTCTCGTACTTCTGCCGCTGGCACATATCGCACTGCTGCACAAAACGCTGCGCGTCCCCGCGTAACCCCCTCCAAAAGACATTGGCCCGAAGCCGCTGTAATGTGCGAAGCACCCCGGCATGGCCTCCGGTCGGGGACGAGTGGAACTCCTGTAACATGACCTCCTTCCAAGTAGACGAGGCGGGAATGACCACCCTCCCGTGGTAATACAAATGCCCTCCAATCAGCTGGTATCCTGGAGGGGTGGGTTGGCCCTGAGACAAGGCCTCCACGATAGGTTGGAGCTCTGGGTCCGCGACTATCTCCCTCTGAATATCATCCAAGGACTCGATCAACGGTACCGACAGGTGGAAGATAGTGCTCTCCGGCAGGCGGGATAGGGTATCAGCCACCAAATTCTCCTTGCCCGGCTTGTACACGATCTCATAGTCATACCCCAGCAGCTTGGTCAACCACTTTTGCTGGAGAGGAGATGCCAACCTCTGATCCAAGAAGTGTTTCAGGCTCTGGTGATCGGTGCGAACTTTAAAATGGTGGCCCAGCAGGTATGGGCGCCACAGAGTCACGGCGTGGAGAATCGCGAGCATCTCCTTCTCGTACGTGGAGAGGCCCAAGGTCCGCGGTGCTAAGTCCTTGCTGAAGTAGGCCAGCGGCCGCTCCTCCTGCATCAAAACCGCCCCAATTCCCACTCCTGAGGCGTCTGCCTCCACTACGAACTCCTTGGTGAAATCCGGTAGTGCGAGCACCGGCGTGGTAGTCATAGCCTCCTTGAGAGCGGCGAAGGCCCGCTCCGCATCTTCATGCCAGGTAAAGGACTCCTTGTGGAGGAGCTGGGTGAGCGGACGAGCCAGCTTACCATAGTCCTTCACGAACCGCCTATAGTATCCAGTGAGGCCCAGGAAGCCTCGTAGTGCTCGCACGTTAGCCGGTCGCGGCCATTCCACCATGCTCTCTATCTTCTTTGGGTCCGCCCGGACCCCCTGAGCTGAAACCAAGTGGCCCAGGTACTCCACCTCGGGCTGCCCAAACAAGCACTTCGATAGCTTGACATAAAACTGATGCTGCCGCAGAATGGTAAGAACTTGTGCCACATGCTCAACATGCTCCTCCCACGACCGACTGTATATCAGAATATCATCGAAGAAAATGAGTACCGATTGCCGTAGGAGAGGCCGAAAGGTCTCATTCATCACGATTCGCGGCCTGGAAGGTCGATGGGGCATTGGAGAGCCCAAAGGGCATCACCAAGAACTCGTAATGCCCATCGTGTGTGCGAAACGCGGTCTTGTGGATGTCTTCCGTCCTCATCCGAATCTGGTGGTAGCCGGACCGAAGGTCCAGCTTGGTAAACAAACTCGCCCCATGAAGCTCGTCCAGGAGCTCTTCTATCATCGGGATCGGAAACTTATCCTTGATCGTAGAATCATTCAAGTTGCGGTAATCTATGCAGAAACGCCATGACCCGTCTTTCATTTTCACCAAGATGATAGGGGAGGAAAAGACGCTGGTGCTTGGCCGTATGATGCCGGTTGCCAGCATCTCTTTCACACTCTTCTCGATCTCGGCCTTCTGAATGTACGGGTACCGGTAGGGTCTGACGTTTGGGGGAGCAGCCCCTTCTTTCATTTGTATGCCGTGATCCCTGAACCTGGGCGGAGGAAGGCCCCGGGGCTCCTGGAACAGATCTCTGAACTGGGACAGAAGTACCTGTATCTCCTCTGGGATGTCTGGTGGGTCGTGGGTCAAAGCCTCCACCCCTACTACCATGGCCATCGGGGACCCCTGCTCCTCTAACCGCTGCAAGCTCCTCATAGAAATCTCCTTCAGTGGTGAAGACCGAATGCCCTGCAGGCAGTAATCCTTCCCCTGCTGGGTGAATTCCATCGTCAAACGGACCCAATCGGTGGTCACCCTCTGTAACTGCCGTAACCACTGGACCCCCAACACCATGTCCGAACCCCGAATCAAAAGTAAGTACATATCCGTGTGACACAAATAGCCCTGCACGCGGATGTCCACTCCCTTCATCACCCCCTCGCACCTCAGCTTGCTTCCATCTGCTACCATAACCTGGAAGGCCGCCTCCCTGTCAATCGCCTGTCCCACTTTCGAAGCAACTGCTGGGTTGATGAAATTGTGGGTACTCCCACTATCCACCAGAATGGTCACTCGCTCCTTGCCCACCAAGCCTGTGGAACGGAGCGTCACCGGGGCCGCACATCCCTCCATGGCCTGCAAGGAGACCCCAAACTCTGCCAAATCCAGATCCTCCACGTCGGCTTCCTCCAGATGGTCCTCCTCGTCATCCTCCTCACGCAGCATAAACACCTGGACCTTCTGGCAGGCGTGTCCCTTGGTGTACTTCTCATCGCAGTTAAAGCACAGTCCCTTCTCCCTCCTGGCCTGCATCTCTGGCCATGTCAACCTGGTCACTGTCGGCCGTATGGGAGGTGGCTGCTCTCGTCGTACCGCCGCGGAAGCCGCGGGTGGCTTGGCCGTCATCCGGTTCCGCTGCCTGTTGTAACACTCCTCCTGCATTCGGGCGATGCTAATGGCATGACTCAGACTGCGCGGCAAGTATGCGTGGACCTCGTCTCGCAAGTGGTCCTTCAACCCTGAGATGAAACAACTCAACAAGGTCTGCTCTCCCCATGCGACACGGTTCGCTAATCTTTCGAACTCCGTCCGATACTCCGTGACGGTCCCCCGCTGCCGCAGTTTTTGAAAGGTGGCTTCCACATCCTCGTACTCCAGAGGCCCAAAACGAGACGAAAAGGCCTCTATGAACTCCGGCCACGGGGCAAAAGTGCGTCCCCGCAAAAACCATTGCGTCCACTGATATGCGTCCTCCTCCAGATGGAAGGCCGCCAGTTGTACCTACTGAGCCTCGGGAATCTCCTGATATTTGAAAAACAGCTCTGCCTTTTGTATCCACTCCAGAGCGTCTCCTCCCCGGAACTTAGGAAAATTCATCCGTGTCCGCTTGGGTTGCATGTATGGTCTCTGATAAGCCCCTCCCAAACCGCCACCGTCTGGTCCCATCACCCCGGGTTGCCCAAAATCTCTTTGAATTCCTCCATGATTCCACCCCGGATTCCTTCCCGGTCCCATATTGGCTGGACCATATCCCCCGTTAGGAGCATTCACTGGTTGGGGCGGAAATATTCCCGTTACGCCCCCGAGAGGGACCGCATTTGTCTCGGTTGGGCGAAACACCCCAAATCCTTGATGTTGTGGCCTCCATGGTTGTCCTGGGTGCTGTCCGAGACCCCCTCCTTGCCGCAGCAGCCCGCCGTGAGCCGGCAGCGGCTGTTCGAGCCCCCAAGTTGAAGCCGATCCTCCGCCGGCCCCCCAGGGACCTCCTGCGACTTCCGCCGCCCGACTGGAGCCATTCCGGAGCGGTTCCGGCATCCAGGAGGGAGCAGGCCCTCCGCCGAACCCCCCGCTACCCAGTCCGCCGCCCTCTGGGTGTCCGCCAGGCATCCCGCTGGCCCGGGATGGGATCGCAGGCCCGCGTGCGGCCTGCGGCGGGTTTCCCGCGCCGGATCCGGAGCCAGACGCGCCTGTCGGCCCGCCTCCTTGACTCTCGCACCCCGTGCTCCCTCCGTTAGGGATATTTGTCGCTTCCGTGTCGGATCCCGCGCCATTTACGGCCTTACCCTTCAGATTTTGCAAGAGGAGGGATTTCAACTCCTCCATCTTCTCATCGAGGCGTTCCTCCAAATGTTGTTGCGAGTTCTTCATGCTTGCTTCGATTGCCGCCACGGAATCCGTCAACGCAACGTAGTTCTCCTCGATGGCGGCCAAGCGCGCCGTCTCTGCCTCCGTACGCGTCACCATGGTCGCAGGAAGGATGCTCTGATACCAAATGCTATGCTACTGCTAGGGTTCTAAGCGAAGAGGAAACTAGGAATGAAAAGACGGCTAGGGTTTTTTGGAGAAGAAGGAAAATACCTGGTTATGAAATTGGTTGTTTCAAAAAGAGGGGGGAGAGGGTATTTATGGAGCCCCTCACCCCAAGGGCCGGCCGGCCCCCATTGAGGGCTGAACCGGTGTGGTTCAGCCCTCCTCCTTGTTATTGATTAATTGCGGGCTGAACCGGATGGTTCAGCCCGGTCTTTGTCCGGTGCTCCTTTAGGTCTTCTGGCGTACTTGAATCCTCGGAACCGCAGATCGTCCGGGGGCATAACATAAAATGAATTAGTTTGGGAGGAACGTGTGACTAGTTCTTGAGGTCTATACAGTTGTTAATTATGTTGTGCCTAACAAGAGATTATTTTCTCGGTGTTGTACCTTGGAAGAGAACATGGAGCAGCAAAAAACTTGAATGTTGAGGCAAGGTCAAGTAAAGCAGAGTTTAGCTCAATGGCTCAACGAATTTGTGAGCTGCTGCAGTTGAAGATTATTTGACTACTCAAAGATACAGAGATTAGTATGACAACAATTCTGCAATCATCATCACATATAACCTCGTGTTGCGTGATCCAACAAAACATGGAGGTTAACAAGCATTTCTTATCGGATTAGTGGGATATTGGATTGTTTTTTGCTCCTTATGTGATTATTGATCATCAACTCAGTTGATGTTCTTACCAATGGGTTAAACAATACTTTTCAAACAATTTTACCTAAACTGACAACAAAGATTTTGCATTTATCTTGAGGTGGAGTTTGTAAAATTGGTTATATCCGTGATTATCAATCATGTGGGGACCTCTTCTATCTTTCCGTATTTCTCTTATTATCTCATCTTGAGGGAGCTCTTATGAACAAGTGGGATTCTACAACTTTATGTCTGAGTGTGAAGAGATCGAGCGCAAAACTGTGTAGCATTTCCATATCTTCTCGATCTATTTATCTTCAATTAAGATCCTTTTTCACCTATGAAGCACAAATACTTCCCCGAAGGCAGCGCACCCGTACCGGATACGTATCCGGTACCGGTACGTAGCCGATACTCGACGGATACACCTATGTGGACACACTTGTACTTAGCACATCATTTTGCATATTGTGATAGGAGTCTTTTTTTATAGAGTAAACAAAAGTTGGCTCTATGATAGGAAGCGTTGATACATCCAATTAAGTTGTGCATCTGTACCAAGCATGTTTCTGGTACTAGTACGTGTATCAAACGTATTGATACAATGCAAGTTATTAACAAAGCGACTAACTTGTCTCTAGACTAACCGAAATTTGAAGATGTTGATCTCCAACAATGAAGTTGATCTTCAACAATGAAGAAGAAGAAGAAAAAAGACTAATGAGTAGACTTAAGTTTAATTTTATCTCTTTTGGTTAAACATATAAGATGTTAAATTTTGTAATATTTACAGATGTTTAATGTTTGAAAACTTCATGTTATGTTGCATTGATATGTGGACTTGTACTTCAAGTTATGATATATATTTAATGTTTCGATGTTTTGAGAATTATTTATTGCACTTGTAATATATATATATATAATATTTGTTATAACGTATCATGTCGTACCCATATTCTTGATTTTTAAATTTTGTCGTACCGCCGTATTGAGTACGTATTGTACCCAGTACCCGTACCCGTACTGGTGCTTCCTAGTTTTTCACTTTAGTTATATTGCATCTAACTTGCGAGTCTTTTGGCATCTCATCTCTTAAAGTATTCGATATCATTGTTTTTTCCTTCAATATCATGCCTGTCATGTAAATCATCGTAGGTGTAGCTTTTGCTTGCTCGCTCTTAGCATGACTTTTAGCTCAAATTTAGGCTCCGCTTGGCGCGACATTTTTGCTCCCGTGAGTTTGGACAAAAAACACCACCTTCGTATAATGTATGTTTGGTATGACAACGGCCATGACCACCAAGAAACCACCAAGAAAAGAAGGCTAGTTTTGAACCTAAAAATGGATAAAATTACATAGGTTTGGGGGCATTCAGGAACGATGGTTCATAACCACCGTCCTCATGACCGCTACTGCTGTGCTAAACGGAGCATTAATCAAAATAAACCTCAGTTGCCACTCTTTAAATCACATTTCTCTGCTACTTTTAAAACCATGTCTACCCTCCCTCTTCGACCCATGTCTTCTTATCCATAAATGATCTATTTTTGGATTCTCGCTAAACATTCATTATAATTTTATTAATGATAATAAACTTATCCCACATCAAATTTAGCTCAGCCAAAGAAAATGCCTTGTTTATTGATCAATCTAGAAAACAAGGATTTTGCATTTGTTCTGCGACTTTTGAAAGTCACTGTAAATATCGGAGTTACCTAATTATTTGCGACTACAAAACTGATTATGTTAAAATTTTCACCTGTATGAATCTTGTAGCCAATTTGTGATTTAGCTTTATTTTTCATTTGGTGGACTGTTCTAAATATTTGCTTTACCATACTCAAATGTTGATTAACTTGTTCTGTAGTTTTTCTATTTTTTTCCTATGTTTCTATATATTTTTCATGTAAATTGAATGAACGCTTATCTATCTTGTTCATCTATCTTTCCAATGCACGGCAGATTCCTGGTGCCAATTTATTTGAGCTAATCCCTTCAGCCAGTGAGAACGCTGTGAATCTTATTGAGGTATAATCTGGTTAAAATAGTGCTGAGTACATCATTTGATGAAACAAAATATGAAAAAAAAATACTTCCTATAAATAATATAGTTTAATTTTTCGCATATATCATGTGCAGTCTCTCTGTGCCTGGGACCCCGCCAAAAGGCCGAAGGCCTCAGAGGTCCTGCAGCATCCTTTTTTCCAGGTAACATAATGATCTCTATGGTTCCATGATATGCCATCCTTCATTTTTGGGTTAATTACTGAACCATCCCTAAGATTTTTCATAATTACAATGACCTCCCTTTTGTTTTTTGACATTACATTACATTGTTAATTTTTAGTACAATAAAAAACTCTTCTAAAAAGTTGTACTGGCACTGAATGTTAACTGAGATGAGATGCCTTGTAACTTAAAGTGGAGGTTTTTGTACTTAAAAAATGGAGGAGATTTTCTTGTGATTATGTGAAGTCCCAAAGAGTGAGCCTGACAATTACCCTTCCTTTTTTAAACATATGATGGTTAAAGTGTGCTCATATTATGCAATTCAGGCCTGTTATCTCCAACCAGCTCTTCATCCCAGGGTTCCAAATACTCCTCCGTCTGGTTTGTCTCGCTTCCCAATGTTGCCGTGTATATCGTTTTTGATCGAATTCCACTGAACTATAGTTTTTGTGTGTTTAATGCTATAGTTGGAATCAAGGGTTCGGCAGAGCAGAAGAGTTCTAGACGATACTCAACTGGGGCTCTGTCGAACAACAAGCCCATGGGCAACACTCTCCGAGCTAAGATGACCACTTCTCTCAAACCAGGTGCCTTTTTTTTGTTTGAGAAGTTATGTTTTATACAACTGTTGCTGGATGAGGTCCATTTAGCACGATTTCTTCCCGCTACCTCGCACCGTCCTTCCTGCCTCTTGCACACTAGCAATCGCCAGATCGTTTCTGCGGAAATAAACAATGGTGACCCTTTGTTTCACACTCGGAAATACGGTCATTGCTATTTCGCTAGGCCTCCCCAAATGCCAGATCAAAAGTGTGGTGGTAGGAGGGCGTCCCGGTTCCCCACTCCTGCCATCACGCCAAATGAAGCTCATCACGCCAAATGAAGCTCATCACGCCAAATGAAGCTTTTACGGCTCCGTTTGGCACGGTGGTGATGATAATGAACGCGGCGGTCATGCCAAACATACATTCTATGGTGGTTTTGTCCAGACTCACCGGAGCAAAAAACCCGCACCGAATAGGGTGATCTTTCTAATTATGGATGTACTGACCTAAGTGGAGTGGACTAAGCTCTCTAGTTATAGTGATTATTATATGGGTTATTTACCCGGACCATTATCCTCTTCATGTTTATATTTCATAAAATTCGTGCACAAAGCTTTTTGTGAATAGATATTATGAAATGATATATATATATATATATCTTATACTAATATATATAGAAACTCTTGAGTTCAACTTTCCGTGAGTTAAGTTATATATCTATAATTATTTATAATAAATAATATTATTTTTTATTTAAATTTATATTATATGAGCTTCTTCGCACGGGCTACGCCCGTGTATTTTACTCCGGGGGCCGCGAGTGGCGGGTGCGGCGTCGAGATGGTGGATTGCGTGCAAGCGGGCGAAGCCCGCTTCTATTTGGCCGAAGACCACCCGAAGCATCAAGCCCGTGCGCAGGCGGGCGGGCGAAGCCCGCTTCTCCAGCCCGTTCGCAGGCGGGTGAAGTCCGCCTGTTGCGGCCGAAGTCCGCCTGTTGCGGCCGAAGGCCGCCCGAGAGCATCGAGCACGGGCAGGTGAATATATAATAAAAGTTTGATCGTTTATATCCTCGGTTGGTTTCTGTGATGCAGCTGTGCAGCGGAAGCTCACCATGGAACAGCAGGTGAATGTTATATCAATTTGAATTGAATATGTTTAAATTAAGAGATCAAATTAATTAATTTGAAGATTCTGCAGGACCTGGAGAAGAGTGAGAAATTGAAGAACAGTCTGAAACATCCACGCTACCAGGCACCAGCAAGGCCATACCACGGTAAGCTTATTATTATTGTGCTTCAACAATCTTCTTTAGCAAAGCAAATAGAGAATATAATGCGCCTATGAACACATTGTTATTATTTATCACAGGGAATGCGGCGGGCAAGAGCTTGCACAGGATGCCAAGTGAGGAGAACCTGGCTGCGCCCCGCACGGTTACATTGAGGAGGTCGTCGAACAGGGCTTCAGACGAGGTGGCCGAAAAGCTGGCGAAGCTGAGCGTTGGAGCCGGCGTTCGGCACGGAGGATCGGCGTCCGCTGTGAGGCCGTCGCCCGCAGCCTTGAGGGCCGGGGGTTGGCACGGACAGACAGATTTCCTCAGACGCTCTCACGAGGTCCCCTCCGTCGTCAGGCGCTATTCCCGGAAGGTAATTGGCTGAAGAAACTTCTCCGGTGGCCTGTCTAATATTTATCCCCAGCTGTTTATTTTGCTGCATGCCGCACAGCTGCAGTGTGACCAGGTGTTTTTTTTAATATAATTTTTATCCAAACGCTGGAGCTCCATCTGATGAGTTGTTACAGCTGCGTCGCCAGCCCACCGCCGCCGTCTGGTTATGACGCCGCATCTCAATTGGTGGTAATTCCTACCTTCTGGTCTCGTTGTTTCCTTCGCACACGAGTGTGTGAATGGTGTTGCGGTTTGCGGATTGCGTAGTGGTGAGTCAAAATTGCAATAGAAGATGATGGCTAATAGTATAGATTCGAAGGCGTGCAGGAATCTTGAGATTTATGGGAGATGCTTGTTGAATGTCGTGGGAACCGGGCAACTTGGGGCTAGTCTGGTACGAGGTAAATTTGACTGCCTGACTGAGACGACAGCAGTGGCTGACTGTGGCAAATCCGATAATATTACATTAGTGATATAAAAGAATTTCACTAAAAAATATTTGTTATAAATTAAACTAATTAAATATTTTCAATCAAAAAATTAATTTTTTTAGCACTAGAGCCATATAAACTTTCAGACTATATAAGCTATCAGGTACTTTCAAAAAAGTGTGAAGACTAAGGCTCCGTTTGGGAGGACTTATTTTCACTGGTCAAACAGTTACAACCGCATGAACCGGACCTTGTAAGTCTGGTTCATGCGGTTACAACCGCATGAACCGACCTTGTAGGTCTGGTTCATGCAATTGTCAAGCGATTACAACCGCATGAACAGAACCTTGTAGGACCGGTTCATGCGGTTGTAACTGCTTGACCGGTGAAAATAAGTCTAAATGTTACACGGGAGAGGCTTTAGACTTTGCTTCATTTGAAGTGGTGAAGGCAATAGTGAATGTGGTGATTATGAACCACTTTAAAGACGATAATGAATGTGGTGATTATGAATCATTGTGAACTGATTCACTTTAATGTTCAAAAATAATTTCCTGCGCCATCTTAACTTTCTATCCAAATGGTAATCTTGTTTAAAATTAATTAAAAATATCATTGGGATCAATTTAAGCTCGCATTTTATAGGAAAGTAAAATATATCAACAAATTTTACATTAGAATAAACTATTCGTAAATAAGTTGAGATTTCTACTTACTATATTTTCTCAACAAATTTTACTTATTTTTCTACTTTCCAAAAAAAAACTTCTAAGAAAAAAAAAGTACGTGCATTTGGATAAAACCAAAAAAGAATAAAGAGCACTGGTTGCAGGAACATTCACATATTATAATACCTCAACGTAATTAACATTATTCAAAACTATATATTATAAGCATTGTTATGTGCACATCATGTTTAATTAAATGCACATTATTGATATGTACATACCAAAAAAATTTATTTGCAGCACAAATAAATAAATACACACACACACACACAACTCAGTGAGATTGTTACCAGCATTAGAAGCATCACAAAGAATCCATTGATGATTTCCTAATGAAACAGCTTTCCCTAAATCATCATGAAATATAATTGATGGGGATAAGACTCCTCTTAAAAAGAACATGGGGTGTGCACATAGCCACTCCCCATGATCTCCACTAAAATTAGTGACAGTGACGAAACCAGGACTTTATCTCAGGAGGGGCGGAAATTAATGGTTAAAAAATACATCACAAAAAATAATATATTAATGTATAATAAAAATTAGCATCCACTTACAATCAATCATAATTGCCCTCGACGTGTTTTCAATGCTTGAAATCGCGGAATTTTTGAATTGACTTGATTCACTAACAATTACAAACTCTTTCTCCTTTGAAACATCAACACAAGAATTTGGAATAACTTATGTACTTGGGAAATCAGAATTCGATTGCTCATCTGATTTTAATTTTTTTTAAAATACTTTTTCATTCTAAAAAATAAAAATTATACAAAAAAATACAAACATTATTAAAGAGTATAAGACTAAGAGATTAAAAGACAATATTTTACATGAGTGTCCCGTGTTCATACTTGATGGTTGATGTCCAATGCCACAAACTCTCAAGTATCTTGATGCCTTGTGAATGAACCAACTTTTCCTCGAATTTCACAGTGAGGCTCCTGGACCTCTGATTTCAGTTAAAAATAGTGGTGTGATCTGAAGAGATCAACACGAGAACAGATATTCAATTCTAAATGAATGAACTTCAAATAACATAGAGTATCCGAAGAAAAAACAGAATGAATCAACAAAACAGCTAAATTCACAAATCATAATAATAAATCAGTATTATAATTTTTTTAAAAAATGGCAAAAAAATTTAATACCTTAGACAACGGTTTTTTATAAAAAACCGCTTCCTAAAATATCATAATTTTTTTTTATTTAAAACGGTATTTTTTAAAAATTTAAAACGATAAAAAAAATAAATTTTAATACTTTATAAAAAAACCGCTGTCTGTATTATAATTTTTTTAAAAAGCAAAAAAATATAATACTTTAAACAACGGTTTTTTAATTCTAAAGTATTATAATTTTTTTTATTTAAAACTGTTTTTTTTTAAATTTAAAACGACAAAAAAAATCGTTGGGACAGCAGTTTTTATAAAAAACCGATGTCTAAAGAATTATAATTTTTTTATTTAAAACACGCCTTTTGAAAATAAGCTTATTATATGATATTTTTAAGAAGTGTGTTAAACATGAAAGTTGTAGATCTCGTCGAAATTTACAACATTCATTGGGAACACTTTTCCTAAAATTGTCATGTAATAGACTTATTTTCAAAAGGGGCGGAACCCGGGCAGAACTATGCCATTCACATAGTTCCGCCCCTTTTGAAAATAGGTCTACTACATGACAATTTTAGGAAAAGTGTTTGACATGAAAGTTGTAGATCTCTAAAAATGTCATATAATATGTCTATTTTTAAAAGACGCGTGTAACCCGGATTTAGCTAAATCCGTGTTTCGCATTTTTACATCAATAATTTTTTTATTACTTTAGACAACAGTTTTTATAAACCGATGTCTACTTTAGGCAGCGGTTTTTATAAACCGATGCCTAAAGTTAGTGCCCGGGTTTGAAAAAAAAAATTTGACGGGAGGGGGGGGGGGGGGGGGGGGGGGTCATTGATTAGTGGGATCATGGGTCTGACTGCGCATGAGATCGCCACACCCGATCCCGTCGCACATCGATCCCACCACGCATGACGGCGAAGCCGCCCAAGCTCGTCGACGCCGTCTCCGGGCACCGACCGCCGCCTTCGACCGCCGGGGGGGGGGGGGGGGTGTCACGGGGCGCGGCCGCTCCCCCTTTCCGCCTTCAGCTTGGCCGCTGCCCGATGGAGCTCGTCCCCGCCGTTCGATTTTCTCGTTCCGTTCATCGTCGTCCGATTCGCGTGTAACCACCCACTAACCGCCAGGTTAGTGGAGAAATTTTATTATTAAATTAATTAATCTACGGGTAGCGAAATGAATGATCTTAATGCGCACTCATAAACTATGACAAAAATGTTTATAATGATGGTCATGGTGTGCGGATAGCCGCGTAACCCCCATAACCACATCCTGCAGGCTATAAAAGGAGTCAGAGGCCTCCTCATTTCTCACATTTTCCCTCCCAACTTTTTTCTTACTCAGGTCAAAGCTCTGTCAAATTTCTCCTACGAGCAGTATTCGAGCCACATTCGAGCCACTCTCGAGCCACGTTCAAGCCGTCTCCAAGCCGCGTTCGAGCCACCTTCAAGTCACCTGACGAAGCCCGATCTCGCCGCTTCTGGGAGGCCTTTGCGACTGCAAACTCAAGCGCTCCGCTCCCGGGTTCAATGCTAGTCTGACGCCCCAAAAAGACCATCACCGCAAAGTGCATTTTGTAGCAAACGCCGAGCGCGACGGTCTGTTGTCCGCCGAATGCTAAGTGTTCTTTCATCTCTAAATTGTAACGAGAAGCGACATGTCGCCCTCGATTCTGCAAATCAACTGTAATCGCAAGCAAGTAGTGGACTTTGACTGACACAGTTCCGGTCACGTGGTTTTTTCAGCTGAAAGGTTTTTCCATGTTGAAACTTCGTGTGTCCAAACAATCCTCGTCATTGTCTGTGCGCGCGCTCGACCGTTCCGAGAGCTAAGACGGTCCAGGTATTCTGATCCGACCAGGACTTCGAGTTAGACCGCAACCAAGGTTGTCAGGATCGAGATCCTAGATGAGATCGTTTTGAGGTAGAGGATCGTATCAGATAGTAGGGTCGGATTGAGGATCACTTTACAAAATCAGGATCGATTTTCAAAATCTGGATCGTATGATCGTAAGATCCTATTATCTGGATTGCGATACTGACAACCATGAGCGCAACAATAACAGTACAGTAAGAACACCCTCAAAAAAACACAAATTCATACCCACATGAGATGCTCCCTGTAAACGAGCAATAAAGTACGAAAATATTGAAAATTCACTGGGTATCCATCAGCAAACCATAAAAGAGAGATTGAGAAAGGACAGCTTCTTCATCTTGTTGGAGCCCTCATTGCCTGTGAAGTAGAACCCAATAACAGCATGGCCACCACTATTGGTGTTTAAGATGAGGATCTGCTTCTTAGACGTTTCCAAGGTAGGGGTGGTGGCTGAAGAGGCTTCGGCCACGATCCGGGACGAGAAGATCTCTCATGGAACTCTATCATAAGCCTTCTCAAGATCGATAAACATCATATGCAAATCTTGTTTTCTTTCTCGGTAGTTGTCAATGAGTCTCCTCAAGAGATGTAAAGCTTCCATGGTCGACCGTCCTGACATGAATCCAAATTGATTCTCCTACTTCATCGCACTTTGACATTCATCCCGACGGAGGACAGCAAAAATTTGTTTGCCGGCAAAGGTACGATGAACTCGCCCTCACCTTCCTCTTTCTCCATTCTACACCGTCCATTATTCATCCTCCTGCTTTCGGTTTACTAGATCGTTTACTTCAGATAAAAAACGTGATTTCAAAGTCGTGCTTTCAGTTGCTAATCTCATACTGCTCCCCTACATCAGAAACGGACACACTAAATGCTTCTCTAAAAAATACCTCAAATCCATCTTGAAATCTTATGCTGCTTATGATCCAGGGATTGGCTTTGCTCCACGTTCTATTTCATATAAAAGGTTGCTGATCGATACATTACCTTTTTACATTTTCAAGCTGTGATTTCGCAGGTTGTCTGTTTAGGATTTCCAAAAGACGATATTTTGTGGTAATAATCAGAATTTCATCCACATTTTCCATTGGTGACTCTTTGCAGGGTGTTCTTTGCATTTTTATTTGTATTACTTTCTTAATGTAAGTTGTAATATATATATGTGTGTATGTGTGTGTTATTGGTGTTCAAGTAACATAGTTGAGTGAAGGATATCTAAAGAGGATGAGTTTTTATGCTTTGATATGAAATTTGTATGGTGGTTGGATGGATAATAGTAATTAAAATTTACATATTTATTTTTCGCTTTTTTTGACAACTTACAAATAAATGATATAAACTGAATCAGTCTCTTTCTTGGTTTTGTGTTTTTGGTGTTTACATGCATTGCATTCTTTTTTTACATTTAGGCTTCATTTGGTTTGGCGGTGGAGGATCGATCCGGCGGGTGGAAACGGAGTGTTCGAATCGGAGGGGGGAGGTTGCTTCTGTAAACGGAGCTTTTTGGGGCGTTTCTCAAGACGGGCGGGTGAAAACGGAGCAAACGCCGCCCGAGGTTCATTTGTTTACCAGCCTTCCGGCGACGTTTGCAACAAACGGAGTGACAAAACGCCGAACCAAATAGAGCCTTAGTAATTGGTTCACGATTATGAAGAATATTTAGAATTCAAAATGATATACACTGATTTTTGATCTCTCTATCTTGAAGGCACTAGATTCGAACAAGTAACCATTACGCTACTCTTCCTCCTAGTTGTGAGGACACCCATATCAATAAAAGAGAGGTTGAAGAAAACTAGTCTATACTCGCAAATGATTCCACCAATTGCAATACAACAAGGGTTAGTTCCTCGCAGCTTGCTCCTACAAGATTGTATTTACAAAATAAAATAGGATTTTCTTTAATTATGTTTGGTCCCTCATCTTTGAGTTTAGATTTGTCATTTTTATTTCTTTTGCTTCTACACTTCTGAATGTGTTTTTCTTCTACATAGTTGAAAGAGATTCTCATCAACATATCATTAAAAATTTCATAAATTATAATTTAGGTCTTGCTTTTATTATTTTTTAGGTGTTCACGAATGAATGAGGCTCATGTCGTTGCACTCACGTAGACGCGGGGCCGGAGGTCCGTGCCGTTACACTCACGTAAAACCGGAAGTCTATGACGTTGCACTCACGTAGGGTCGGAGGCCCGTGCCATTGCAGTAATGCATGGTCGGAGGCCTGTGTTGTTGCACTCAAGTACGGCCGCTAAACCCTAATAAACCCCAAAAATATTTAATTAGTAAACTAAACAAAAAAAAATTTAAATAAGCCCACCGGCCGGGGCGGGCAAGCCCGCTGGGGAGGGCAAGCCCGCAGCCACGGACCGGGAACTGTCGCGCGGGGAACGGGGGTTCCCCCATGCACTGTCACTCCTATATAGATGCACAAAAAGACCTCTGAAGATTTACTCCAATAGGAGTAATTTTGTGCATGGATGTGTAAAGAGAGCATCAAACCTTGTATATATTTATTGAATGATAAATTACAAGTATGAATACATTTATAAATAGGAAAAGAGGAATGAGAGAAATCTCAATCCAAGATGTGAGACTAATACAAAGAGAGAGAAAAGAGAAAAATGGGCCCCAAGATGGGCCCTTAATTAAACTTTTCTAACACTCCCCGCAAGCTGTAGCGTACAAGTCGTAGGCACCAAGCTTGGATAAAAACTGGTACTATAGTGGCCGGGAGAGAGCTTTAGTCAGGATGTCAGCAACTTGGTTTGTAGCAGGAGCATGTTCCAAATCTATCTGTTTTTACTGTACTTTTTCTCGAATAAAGTGACAGTCAACTTAACTCGGAAACAACCAAGTCTTCGAGTTAAGAGAGAAAAGAGAAAAATGAGCCCCTAAATGGGCCCGTAGATGGGCCCTTAATTACGCCACCCTCAAATCCCCCTCCTCTCGGCAGCACCACCCACCCACTTTTTCCCCTTTTACAATCACAACCTCTCCTAACCAGCATAGTCACCCTGGCCACTAGTCCCCCTCTTACGTGGAACCATCACCCAAAGCCCTCCTCCCGGATCAGCCCCGATCTAGAGTTTTGATCCCTGATCTAATCTCATACTATCGGATCTGCCCTTCCCCGCCCGGATCTAATCGTGTCCTTAGAAGGGGCCGACAGATCCTTAGGCGGAGTGGGCTTAAAGATAATGGTTTGCCATTAAATTTGAACTCTAGATCCGGATTCTAGAGTTCAATTTTAGAATCCAGATTCTTGTCAATATGTATTGTTGCTTGACTATCACAAAATAGGGTCGCCGGTGATAAGAGACGAACACCCAAGTCTCCCAGAAGGCTCTCAAGCCAAGTTAACTCGGAAACAACAACAATCATAGCCCGGTACTCGGCTTCAGTAGAAGAGCGAGCAACCACAGTCTGTTTCTTGCTACGCCAGGTTATAAGATATGCACCGAAGTACGTACAGAAACCAGTTGTGGAACGCCTATCATCAATGGATCCTGCATAGTCAGCGTCAGAGTACGCGACAAGAGATAGAGATGTGGATGGCTTGTACACAAGCCCTTGTCATGGAGCGTTCTTGAGATATCGAAGAATGCGCTCGACAGCTTGAAGATGAGATGTCTGAGGAGCATGCATAAAATGACTCACAACTCCCATGACAAAAGAGATGTTTGGTTGAGTAACCGTAAAATAGATCAACTTCCCAATCAAGCGTCTATAGTATTTTGGATTTGTAAGCAGCTTATCGGAGTCAGAGCTGTGGGCCGAGAGCTTGTGATTAGCGTCCATAGGAGTATCCGCAGGTTTGCATCCAGAATAGCCGACATCATGAAAGAGGTTCATATAGTACTTCCTTTGGGATAACACAAGACCATCAGGGCGTCGTGCAACCTCAAGCCCAAGAAAATACCGAAGGTTGTCAAGATCTTTGATCTGAAAGGCGGAGTTAAACTGTTGCTTGATATGTTGTATCCATGTAGTATCGTCGCCAGTAATGAGGATATCATCAACATAGACAAGTAGCATCACAGTTCCGGTTGACCGGTGTCGGGTGAAGAGAGAAAAGTAAGACGAGCTCTGAATGAAGCCAATATCACAAACAACATTGCTGAATTTTTCAAACCAAGCGCGGCGACTGTTTGAGACTATACATAGATTTCCGAAGATGACAGACCCGAGACTCCCCCGTGGTCTCAAACCCGGGAGGTTGGTGCATATAAACAGTCTCCTGTAGATCGTCGTTGAGGAAGGCGTTTTTAACATTCAGCTGATAAAGAGGCCAATGACGATGAACAACCAAGGAGAGAAGAACGCGGACCGTGTTCAATTTGGCCACCGGAGAGAAGGTTTCCTCATAATCAAGGTCATGTTGTTAAGTAAAACCCCGGGCCACGAGGCGGGCCTTGAGACGCTCAACGGTGTCATCCGCCGCATGTTTAACAACAAATACCTGCTTGCAGCTAACACAGTGTTGACCTGCAAGAAAAGGAACCAGATCCCAAGTCTGGTTAGCCCAGAGAGCCTGCATTTCATCGTCCATGACAGTCCGCCACCCTGGGTGTTGAAGCGCCTCCTGCACAGTGTTAGGAATAGAAATAGAGGAAAGAGAGGTGACAAAAACATAGAGAGGTGGAGTCAGCCGATGGAGAGAAACATAGTTGGCCAAAGGATGAGCTGTAGAGGAGGGAGCTGAATCTATCGTTGTCGGGGTGTCGTTGGGAGCAGGGAGCTGGTGTAGGGAATCATCCTTGGAGCGACGACGATTGTAGACACGGATAAGGGGCGGAGGAACCCGAGGGGGCAAGGAGAGAGGAGGAAGGATATGGCAGAGAAGAGGGCGTGATAGGTACGGCAGGCCGGGGAAGAGGAGGAGAGGAAGACGGGGGTGGAGGATGGTAAGTGGAAGGGTTGGTCTTCGCAGAAGGTGACATCTGCCGAGACGACTAGCTTGTCATCAGAAGGAGAGTAGCAAACATACCCCTTTTGAGTACGAGAGTAGCCAACAAACATATATTTTGCCGCCAGAGTAGCAAGTTTGTCGGAAGGGGAGCCAAGAAGATGAACATAACAAACACACCCGAAGACCTGCGGGGTGAGAGAGGTGGGGTTGGTGGAAGGATAGAGGAGTTGGATAGGTGAGGCAAAATCAAGAACATACGAGGGTAGGCGGTTGATGAGCTGACAGGCTGTGGAGATGACAAAATTCCAATATTCGATCGGAACCTGCATTTGAAACATGAGAGACCGAGCAACATCGAGAAGATGACGATTCTTCCGTTCGGCCACCCCGTTTTGCAGAGTAGTATACGCACACGAAGTTTGATGGATGACTCCAAATTTGGTGCAGAGATTGGAGAAGGTGTGACACGTATACTCGCGAGCATTATCAGTGCGGAGGATTTTGAGGGGGGTGGCGAACTGCGTACGCATCTCAGTTAAAAAGGCACGAAACACAGATGTAAGTTCAGTACAATCATGTAGAAAATATAGCCACGTAGTACGCGAGTAATCATCAATAAAGATGACAAAATAGCGAAATTCAAAGATACTAGGGACTTTATAAGGGCCCTATACATCAGAATGAACTAAATATAAAGGAGTACTACTCTTGGTACAGACAGGGGGGAAGAAAGAACGGTGTTGTTTGTCGTCGATACAAGATTCACAAGAGAACTCCCGTAAAAGAAAATCAGGAAGAGCCTGCTTGAGAATCGGAATGAGTGCATGCCCAAGGAGGCGATGCCAATCAACAGTGGAGACGGCGGAGAGAAGAGTGGGTGAGATATCCAAGATGTAGAGCTCATTCAACAGCTGTCAGCTGCCCCCTACCAATGATACTCCGGGTGCGGCGATCATGCATAAGAAAAGAAGAAGGAGAAAAGGTTATACAACAATCAAGGCCGTGCGTCAGGCGTCTAACATAAAGTAAATTGAAAGGAGACCCAAGAACGTGAAAAAGTGAGGAAAGAGAAAGAGTCGAGGTAAGCTGGAGAGTAACGACGCTAGAGACCGGTAGGGTGTCACCATTGGCCACAGTGATATACGGAGGATGAGCCGTCTGGAGATACTGGGAGGACTTCTGGGAGGTAATATGGTGAGTAGCGCCAGAATCGACGATCTAGTGGGGGCTATGAGAGAGATAGGTTATACCTTCGGCAAAGAAAGACGCAACCGAGCCGGAGGAGCGGCCGAGGGCACCCTGTAGCTGGTGGAGTTGGGTGCGGAACTCATCGATATCTTGGCGGGTAGTGGACGCAAGATCCTGGGCAGAAGCTCCAGTGGGAGCAGGAGCAGCAGAGGAAGTAGCAGCAAGGTGGGGAGGGAACTCATGCTTGCTGTAACAGGTAGCCTCAAGATGACCACTCCGACCACAATATGTGCATTTCATAGACGAACGACAACCACATCCTCGTCCCCAAGACGGAGGTCGGTCCGCTCGAGTGGAAGATCCACGAGTAGGAGTGGGGTCAGAAGAAGAGGCTGTTGAAGAAGAGCCGGTGCAAATCCGGGAGGAGCCTCAATAGGAGGCGTAACTCTAAGCAACATTGAGCAGACATCAGACAATGAAGGAGTCACCGTGGAAGAAAGGCTCTGGGCTGGAAAACTATGCAGGTGGGGCGGAACACGGGACATCATCATTGCGATGGTGACAACCTCTTTTTGGGCCCGTTGAGTAGCTAGATCAGTAGTTGGAGGCTGATGTTGAATCCAAGCCTCGGTCAGGGTCATTGCCTGGGCAACGAAAGAGATCATATCTCCAAGAGCACCAGGAGCAAGGTTCTGAAAGTCGGAGAGAATATCATATAAGTGTTGAAGACTGTTGAGCCCAAAGTAAAAAGAGTGGAACTCCTCCCACATGGCCTTAGCTGTGTCATGATACATGACCATCCTGTAGGGCTCGGTGTCCATAGAGTTGAGGAGCTAGGACTGAACCCGATCATCATGGCGAAGCAAGTCATCGGAGGGAGCATCGGGGGTAGCTCGGGTCAAGTGGTGAAGAAGACCCTTTGTCTGCAGAACACGACGAACAGAGTGAACCCATTCGACGAAATTTGGTTTCCCAGTTAGAGAAATGGTAGTAATCTGTAGCTCATCACGGAGTTCGGAAGTCGTAGCAGCCACACGGGCTGGAGGAGCAGAAGTAGCAGCGGATGCATCGGAAGCCATGCGGCTAGCAGAAGAGGTCGGGCTTCAAGCAAGAGAAGCGGGGCGGCTAGCAAGAGAGGTCGGGCGGCTAGCAAGGTTTGGACCGGGCGGCTAGCAAGAGAAGCCGAGTGGCTAGAAGGAGAAGAGGCCGAAGAGAGAGAGAAGGCGGCAGAGGAAGTAGTCGCACGGTCTCGGCGGACACACCAGCGACAAGGAAAGTCGCGACCAGGATGCGGCTAAGGGAAGAGGATAGACCGCTAGCGACAAGACAGGTCGCAGCGACTAGCGGTGAAGTGGTTAGAAGAGAAGCCCGTACAGTCAAGGTGAGTCCACCAACGACAAGGAAAGTCGCAACCAGGATGCGGCTAAGGGAGGAGGAGAGACCACTAGCGACAAGACAGGTTGCAGCGACTAGTGGTGAAGAGGTTAAAAGAGAAGTCCGCACGGTCAAGGTGAGTCCACCAGCGGCAAGGAGAGATGCCACGACCTAGATGCGGACTGAGGCGAGAAAAGATGAAGAAGTTGCAGCGAGCAAGAGGCGCAACATACGGTTAGAGAGAGACTGCGGCGACTTTAGAGAGGTCGCGACAAGCGGGAAGAGAAAGAAACGCGAGAGAAAGGCCGCGCGGATAGCAAGGGAGACCGGGCGGTCAGAGAAAGAAACAAGAGAGGGTGGACCCCACGTGTGAGAGAGGTTTATAAAAGAGAGGTAGGAGGAGGAGTAGGACGGTGAAGCCACGAGAGAAACAGAGTCACGGAGACAACAGCTAGAAAAAGACAGGCCGCACGACACTGCGGCTAAGCTGGAGAAGGGAAAGCCGTGCGATCAGCCGGGAGAACAGGCGGTTTCCAAACAGACAGACCGAACAACCTAGCTCGGGCGGTTAGGAAAAAGGAGACCGCGAGTAGCCGCGAACAAGCCGCGAGAGCCCGCGGACAGAGAGACCGCGAGAACCCAAGAAAGAGACCGGTGCCTCTGATACCATGTAAAGAGAGGCCTCAAACCTTGTATATACTTATTGAATGATAAATTACAAGTATGAATACATTTATATACAGGAAAAGTGGAAGGAGAGAAATCCCAATCCAAGATGTGGGACTAATACAAAGAGAGAGAAAAGAGAAAATTGGGCCCCTAGATGAGCCCTTAATTAGGCTTTTCCAACAGGATGCCATGAAATGTAAACATTGATGGGAGGTTTTTGCAATTTCGAAAGTTAGAGGGGTGCAAGCTGTAATTACGCAAACTTCGAGAGGTCTTGGTGGAGGTTTACCAGGACTTCCCCTTTAAATTCGCTAAATTGCAGGTTGCACCCAATCTATCTTTTGAAATTACAAAAAATCTCTCTTCTAAAGTTTGCAGAGAAGTTTTTATGAATGAACAAAAATAAAACCTGGAGGGGTGCATGCATGTTATGTTATGAAATATTAACTTAACAGAGAAGTTTTTATGAATGCACAAAAATAAAACCTGGAGGGGTGCATGCATGTTATGTTATGAAATATTAACTTAACAGAGAAGTTTTTAGCATTTCAAAACAAAAAGGGGTGCAACTCATAATTATGCTAACTCCTAGAGAAGATTTGGGTAATAATGTGTGTGTACCAGAGATGAATTCGATTTCTGAGTCTTTGATGTTTTGACTAAATGGATTTTTGCTTGCGAGGTAGCCGCGAGGCAGTTGTCGATGTTGGAGTCGATATCATCTACAAATTGGGAGGGGTGATTAAGAAACGAGTGGTAAGAGAGAATCAATAAGATTTGAGAGGAAACAACTCACCTATCACGATTCCCTGATCGTGAACCTGAACTGCGAGATCTTTGAATATCTCATACATCTCGCCAATTTGTTGTTGAATCTCCCCTTGTTCTCGCTCCTTGATGATGCCTACAGTGAAAACAATTTCATTATCCAACAGCAAAACCTCCTGCCTGAAGTCCCCAGAAATAGGCAATTGATCAAACAGGTTATGAATTGATCCCATAAGGGGCTCATTTGGGTTGGCTCTAGTTTGAAAGTGTTTGACTGTGTATTTATTATTTGTAAATTTTATTTAGTTCGTGTAGAGTATGCATTTGTATTTTGTAATTCCAGGGGACTTGCTAGTAATTTCAGATTATTTCTCCTATATATAAATGTAGTTGTATATGAAGTTAACACAAATTCATTGTTGTGGATATCCTCCGACATGATAGACATGCCGGCCGACATAAAGGTTTCATGGACCAAACGACATGTTTCCGATATTTTTTTGCAAAATATCCATTTGGAATATATCCTCCGATATGTCTACTATTGACCGATATATTTGCCGATATATCGGCCGATATATCACGACGTTTTATCGACAGGTTTTTTCAATTATTTTAATTAGTGTATATGGTCTAATAGACAATAGACCAAATTGTTTCATTGTTTAGATTGTTTTTCCCCTTCCTCTGACGTTCTTCATTGCTCAAGTTCGTCACCGACTTCATTTATGCATAATTTTTAAATTATGAACTAAAGGTTTCTTATCTTCCATTGTCATCGACAACTTCTTGACATTTTGCTTTCTCTTATTTTATTTCACGTGTTATACCGTTAAACTTGTGTAATACAAAATTTTTATGTTAGTTTGATAAATTTAGGAGTTCAATAACTATCAAATTATTAATATATTAATATATATAAATTTAAAAAAGATTAAATTTATAAATAATTACACATATAAATAATTAAATATTAAAACTCATTATGTGAAATATCCCTGATATATCCCCCGACATACTAAAACCGACATGAAAAACCTAAACCGACGTGTCCCCGATATCCGACATCTGCACAATATCAATGCGGTCGCCCTAGGCACTATTCTTCCACCCCTTCACCTCCATCAAACTTTGGCTTCTTCTGTAATCGGTCGCCTTTTGGTCTGCTCCTCACAACTCTCTTTTTCAACCGATTTCTTTACTCACCATCTTTGAAACTTCTTTCCTCTAAATTCTCATCTCTCCGAGTGAGTTGCCGCTGAGCTTACTCCACCTCTACCGACTTGTCAGTCTTGATGACACTTGCTACTCTTCCCCCAAAAGCCAAAGCACAAAGCCTCCAGCTCTAGTTGCAAAAGCAGACACAGTAAGTCAGTCGATCACTGATCTTTGATCTTCAGCCACGGTTGATCGTCCATTGTTAATACCCAGACACAGAGCACACGGCCGATTGCTGAGTTTTGAACTTTGATCGCACCAATGCCTTCCATGACCTCTGCCGCCAACCTCTTCCTCTATTTTTGGGTTCTTTTAGGTAGAGTTGCATCCACAGTTCTTCCATTGCCTTCCTATGCTTCCATCGATGGCTCCAAATGCTATCCTTCTAGTGTTGTCATCCTCTCCCATCAAGAATCGCAGTCCTTTCGCTACTATCCTCTTCTCCTATGGAGAGTTGCACCCAGAAATATTAAATCACAAATGTCTTCCTCTCCAGCCTCTAAAGGTCATTGTTTGTTGCAGTTGTCACCTTTGGACATCATCATCGTAAAAAAAACTAAGTTGAGTGTGTGCATCTTCACGTAGACTCGTCTTTTCAACCCAGCGGACTGCCACTGTTTTGAATATGCCCAACACCAAGTGAGACACAGTTGGCTAACACAACCAAGACAGGTTGGGGGCATGACAATGGTCCTCCTAAGAAGGATTATATGCACTAATCATCAAAGAAGAGGACATATAGTTGAGAAGTGTTTTGTCTTGCATCCACAATTTTGGCATCTTTGTCGGGCTCATGTTCCCTTTGTCAAGATATCAGATGAAACCAAGATCCCCTCCGAGCAGAGTTTGCGGAATTTAGAGCCCATCGATCCTTCCAAACGTCCAACGAATCTTCTGCATCCTCATCCACTTTATGTTCAGTTATCCACTATCGCAGAGATCCCACATCCCGTTGTTTTCATTGTTGGTACTAATGTTGTATGCAAAGCCCACTATAGGCAAGCATAAAATTTCACCTAGACACATGCTCACCAACTAGACAATGCAAAAGGTTTCCTAGATTGACTATTTCGGTTTATTCATCGGTCTGTCTGTGATTAGGGCAGTAAGTACGAACCAACCAAACCACATAACCAAATCTAACCAAACCAAAACGCACGGTTCGGTTTGGTTCGGTTCGGTTTTACTAGCTTGCGGTTCGGTCATGGTTCCGTTGAAAAACCATGTGGTTCGTTTCGGTTCACGGTTTGACATTCCAAACCGAACCGAGTCGAACCAAACCGTATTAGTTTTAATAAAATTTTAATATATTATCAATATAGTTAGGTCTTCACTCTTGTTAGTTGTTACAACTTACAAGAACTAGAAGTCATTGTTTTTGGTTTTATAATTACTTTTATTAGAACATGATTTATTAAAAAACATGACTTATTATAGAACACAATTTATTATTGTCAGGTACATAATTAAAGAAATCTTTCATAAGAATAAATTAACCTAAATTTATTTATCTGTTTTTATGTTCATGCATTATTTATCTCCATGTCCCAATTAATTTTAATACTTTTAAAACACTCAAACCGAACCAAACCAAACTAAACCAAACCAAACCATACGGTTCGGTTCAGTTCGATTCCAATGGTGTGCACGGTTTGGTTTGATTCCAGATTTTTGGAACCACATGGGGGTGATTCGGTTAGTGGTTTTAATCAAAAACCGAACCAAACCGAACTGTTACAGCCCTATCAGTGATAGGTTGTGGAACATGGTTATATCAGTTTTATTCCATAATGTCTGCTCAAAATAATTTATAAATCTCATGTCAGAGCCAGACACTATAATCTCAAGTAACCCATGAACACCATAAAAACATCTTTGAGAAATAATGTCCCAATGTGAGACAACAAACGAGGTTTGGGACGACGTCGCAATGAAGCACCCAGGCCTTGAAACTTTATTTTAGGTCTAAAAACAGATATTAAAGCTCATAAAAGTGTGAGGATAATGCCACAAAGTACATTAGTTCCTTTAAAGGAACTTGAAGATCTCGACATGTTCTAATTATGAGTGAAACTGCCAAGGGAAAAAACTTGGTGAAACCATAAAAACCTTTGAATGCATGACATCCTCGTGAAATCTTAGTCTCTGCCATATAGTCATCAACCCTAGATTCTACAGGTTCCAAAATATTTATGCATCTTAATTCCCGAATTGTTTGAGATCATAATACTCTATAATTTCAGACCATGCAATATCACTTGAAATATCAGCACAGTGGTAAGTAAAATTCTACCAACACCATGACCACATCAAGGTGTAAATGTCAAAGTACTTTTATCTACACTCCAAACATTTATAAGAATCACAGATAGGAAATTAAGATTAGTGTAAATGATTCCAATAAACAGTTCAGGGGTTTAGCCTCTTCCCTTCCAACCCTAATCCAGCCTAACCTTGCATCTTCTTCTTCTTGTTTGCTTTAGGATCCCTAAAATCTACAAAACACCATTGTCAAACTGGGGAGTGTAAGCATTACAGAAGAAATAATCCCTAATAAGCGTATGCCCCCCCCCCCCCCCCCCCCCCCCCCCACCCACAATCACTCATATACACATTTCAGAAGAAGGAAGATGATGATTATTAATTAGAAGAAGGAGAAAAACATAATAAAAATTTAATAAGAAGGAGAACTTGTTCGTGCTTACAGCTTCTTGCGAAGCTCAGGCGTGTTCTTGGGGGTTCCGAGAGAATTGACAAAGCGCTGGAAGGTGGCGGCGGCGGTGGTGTTGATCTGGAAGACGCCTGAAGCGACGGCCGGCGTGGTGTTCTGACTGCCGGAAATGAGGCTCTTCCTACCGTTGGTCAGGGAGCCGGATTCCAGATCGTGGAAACTCATCTCTCCTTCACCGGCACGGATAAAATAGCTGTTAAGAAGAGGGACGAAGGGAACATGAATTTTTGCCCTAAGGACTGAGGAGCTTACGGCATTCGAAGGCGCCGAAACCCTGCCGGAGCGGGCAAAGAAATGGTGTTACTTACAGGAGCACGACAGCTGATGGGGGCACGCCCCAAGCATTTCTATGCGTGGCAGCCGAACAAAAATTATGCGGATCCGACGGTCCATCAAAAAATATCTTATTTAAGTTGAAAAGAAAAAGCAATTAACTGCGGACGACCAAGATTGAAAGACAAACAGCCTAAATTTGCGCGAGCACCTTAAACTAGCTGCGAGTAACGCAGATAATTTTTTTTTCGGCAAAAATGGGATATCAGTCCCTATATTTTGATGTTGGTTTGAAATTGGTCCCTGAAGTTTTTTTGATTTGATTTTGGTCCCTAAACTTTTCATTTTGGCTTAAATGGGTCCCTATTAACTTCTCCGTTACTTTTTGGATGTAAAAAATGAAGTGTTATTTATGAGTGTTGTTATGTGCAGACCACATTTGGGTATGTGCAAACCAAAAAAAAATCAAAATTAAATTTACTTTTTCTTTATAAACTTTAGGTGCAGCTCAAGAAAAAAACACTGGCCTCCTGCGCGGCGCCGTCCTCCTCCGGCCAGGAAAGAAGAAGACGGATCTGGATCATGATCTACGCCGCCATCGCCGGCATCCTGATTTCCGACATCAAGCAGAAAAGGAAGAGAGCGCACAGGTTTTCTTCGTTTTTAGTTAAGATGTTCTGCTGCATCGGTGCTCTGCTTAATAATTTGTCTTCCCTTTCCTTGCTTAGCAGAGTTCACATTTGGGTTTGCACCTAATATTTGGGGTTGCACTTCAAATTTTTGAGTTTGCACCTAACCTTGGTTTGCACATAGTGAAAATAAGTTTGCACTTAACATTGCTCTTTATTAATGGCATGCCTTTATTAATTCTGTAATTTCGTTTATTAATAGTATAACTCCAGCTTCTCCCCCCTACGCCACCTCCCCATTCTCATTCCCAAATAAACCCTAAGCCAGCTCCCCCCTTCCCCCTCGCCGCCTGCTCTGTGCTCCACATCGGCATCCAACGCCGGCGAGTTTTTCACTTGTTTGGTTCGTCGCTCCTCCACTTTGTGGCTTTGAGAATCATTAACAAGCTCATTTTGCATTTTTTTATTTTTGAGCTTTTTGAGAGTCATTAACACTGTGATTATACTCGAAAAAGTTACTCCACACGGATTCAATTGTTGTTGTGATTTTGTGAGTTGTGTGATGGAGAAGTTTTTTCAAAAGCAGTAGCCCGGCGAGAATGCCTCCGACCACTCCTCCCACGTCGAAGAGCGTTGATAGGGTTCCGGCGGTGGAGTCCTATAAGAACTCTCCGTGGATAGCTGCCAAAGTTCCATGTTATTAATTAGAGATTATTAAGAAGCACACAAATCAATCACTACAGCAACAATTAACTTGCACTGTCAATAAGATTATAAAGGCAAAGCAAACATTTTGTTTATAGTATGAGTTTGGGGAAGCAGGAGTTCTATTAAATGCATTGGCCAGTGGGGGATGACAACTACTAACATCAAAATCAAAGCAACAACACTTCAAAGATGGCGACTGTTGACAACATTAACAGATTGATAACTGACCCTTTTTCACTTGAAAAATGTTCTGTTCATCAGGGCCTCTTTTCTCCTCCCATCTCGGCTCACTCGTAGGGGTCGGCTGAACATCTCAGCCATTGGGGGGAGTTTCGCCCGAATTTGATTCCCAATTCTCGATCATCTATCCCTGATGATTGACTTGGGTGAATTGGGATCTAGTGTGATCCTGTTGGATGAGAAAGAATAGCTTCATCACAGTACTGACTTATTGGCCAAAGGATCACACTTTAGCCAAGTATCCTACAAAGAGACTCCTAAAAAATGAAGGAATGGGCGCATTATGATATCATGCCCAATTGAATTAGTTGGTACTAGGAATGTACGAAAGGAGCGAAAAGAGTAATAAGAAGTGAAAAGGATGAAGACACTTCCCAACCCGAAAACAAAGATACAACTGTGGTATACCTAATGACATTGATTTCTGGAAACCAAACAATGAATTTTTCAAAGTGACTTGCGGAGATGACAAGACTATCAAAGTTAGGAAGATTTCAAACAGGATATTGTTCCAATTATCATCAATTTTTAGATCATTTGTTTTTCCATCTTCAATTAATTAATTACATCCTTTTTCTTAAGGCTTTGTTCATTTTGATGGAATTGGGGATCTGAAATTATAAGTGAAGATCTATTTTCATTGGAATTGGACCTTAATTTTAATTTTGAATTCCCAATTTTGTTCAACCAACCGGACCATAAAAGCTTGTCATTTACTGTTATCTAAGCTTTTTTTGTTGGCATTTCGAATGAAATAACGATCTTGACTAAGTCAATGTTTATAGTGATCTTCTGGTAGGTTATTGAGTGCTTATTTTATAATTTGATGCTCAAGTAGGTAGATATAATTGTAGTTTCCTTTCTATACAATTTCTTGTCATGAATACTTCAAAATTTGAAAAGGTCAACATTTGTGTGTACAATAATTTTTTCAAAACTTGTTTACCAAAATTCTTTATTATATTGATTCTAGAACACGAGATGAATTACTATGGTGCACCGTGCACACCATCGGTCTTATTCCAGTGTTGTCCCCATCATTCCTTAAAAATCCGTGATTTTTGGCCCGCTCCTTGTAAGTCCCTGCTCCGGATCTTCCCCATTCTACTATTTCTGCAAAAATTATGATATTGAAGTATTGAACAAGGTTATTGCTCAAACTTTCATATGAATCAAAATGTTTTCTGATCATTTTAATATCTTATACTTAGAAGTTAGATCTAATAAGAAAATAATTTTTGTATATTCAGTGTGTTAACTCAAATTACTATGACTTTATTTGGCAGGACTTATTTGCTCCAGTTAGTCTTTATTCAGAATTGTCTGTCTGTTAGTCATCATCGCCAATGAACGGTATCGATCTTGTGCTGCGGGACATTGCAAAAACACAACGCTCGACGGAGACCCTCGTCCGCCGCTGCCATGAAATTCCGACGGAATCGATTCCGAGTCAAGCGCTGTCATTCTATTCGTCAGCATTCGACCGCCCCACTAGTGAGCCGTGCGTTTGTGGCAAACATTCTGGCACGTTGAACAAGATTCAGGAGGATTGGATCAAGATCCAACTGCAACTGATCGAGGATGGCCTGCGCCCTCCTATCTGAATTGATCCGCCTGTGCCACTGTGGAGCAAGCGCCCCGACCTGAACGCATATCTTCTGAAACCGTTGTTCGTGATCGATCCGGAACGACAGTACAACGTCAACGTGACAGCGGGTGCATGTCCGTCTTGCAACAAAATAGGCTTTCTTTTTTGCAAGCAATTTAGTGCCCCGCGAATCATCGATTGCATCGACACCACCGGATTTGCTATCTGTGCTCGATACGTGTGCAAGAAGTCGAAGAACTCAGGCGGTTGTGGTGCCACGTTCCATGTAATGGATGAGGCCAAAACAGAGAAATTGATCCCGGCGCCTATCATCCTTAACTATCCCGTGCAGCTGTTTGAACAGAGCGCGCACGACGTCGGTCTTGTTCAAATGGCATACGACTTGTACACGTCCCGTTCTGGCAGTGCTGATGCCGCCAAGGTGATTCGTTGTGCCCGAACGACTCGATACATGCGTCAAGCCGCGCTATATCGTGGTCACGTGTCGTGGTATTTGGAAATGCGCGCTCGGGATGTCGTACTCTGGCAATCGTCGTCGTCTCAGGATCTGACAGTGTTTCCCGATTTTCCGTCGTTTTTTCAGCATTGCAACGGGTACAATGGCACTCTCGGTCCAGTGGAATCGACGCTGACAGGCCTGGTCAACGACTGCATTGCTCGCCAACTCCCGTTCTTCAACCGAATGGAAGGCGCCATCACGGGGACTCATCTCTCGGCCGACCATCATCACAACGTGCCGGGACGCATGAAATTAACAGATGAGTTCAACGGCAGGAAATTCGCCCCCGTTGCTGGATTGCACTCCGTCATGAACGAGCGCCAACAAATCCTCTCCCATCAATTCACAAGCACGACGGGCAATGCGGAACGTCGATCAGTTTGTCGGGGTTTGCTTAGACGGTACAACACTTACGGTATTGATACTTCGCTGCTCATCATGTACCTGGACAAGTGTTGCGATGATCGAGAATGGCTGGAAGAGTTTGAGAACATCATTGTTCTCCTCGATAATCATCACCTGATCACAAGGTACCGGGACAATTCGAACAGCACGGATCGTGCTCGGCATGAACAATTCATGTCTGTCGTGGCCAAAATCATTGTTGGCACTGGACAAGCTCCGATGCGAGAAGGCTCCATCATTGAGGCTGAATTGGATGCACTGTTAGATCACATTAAAAAGTGGGAAATCGAGAATGATGTGCCCCCATCCAAGCGCATCGTGACGAGCAAGCTTCTCGCTTGCCACGAGACACAGAAAAAACACATCAGAAATTGCTTAACGCCGCCCACATCCGCGTTGACTACCGTCGTGGATCGCTTCTTTCGTTCGAGTCTGCGCCGTGGATCAGGAAAGAATGAAAACTTGTGGCGTCATGGACGAGCTATTTGCCCGGAGACCATATCCCTGGAAGGAGGGAACTTGCTGCTACATGTCGTTGTCGCTCAAATCAACTTTCGAGGCGAACTCCAATTTGATCCTCGCTGGGCGTATTTGCCAATCTCTGGGATGCATATCATTCTCACTCAATATCTCGCACTGTTTCCGACTGATGGCATCACTCCCTCGCCTATGTCTCTGTCGACGATGTTTCACTTATTACCTCTCTCGATTGATGATTGCAACGACGAATTTGGATTGACGACAGCGTTTGGACAATCCCTTCCTCAATTGCCCGAAATTCCTGCAGGGCAACTGAAATCGCTTGGAGTGATCGCAGAATCAATCGCCGATAATGCAATTTGGTCGAGTCACACGTTCGATGCGATTGTGCACGATGCCCTTGATGTTGTCGCTGCTGTTGTCGAGCGGGCTCACGATGATCATCGTATCGTTGAAGAAGATAATGATGCACCGCGGGACGATGGTGATCTGAACCATGCTGACGACGCTGCTCCGTTGATTGGCTCCCAATCTGGCGTCAAATTCAGCAACATGCCTCATTCCATTCAGTCCAATCGCAAGCGCCGCAAGCCAGGACCAACATCGCATGAGTGCAGCTCTTCATCAAGTCACCACAAAAAACATCGCAGCCTCAACGCATCGGGCAATGAACGTCAGTCGGCATTACAAGGGCTTAATCTATGGGAAGCTGTCATGAGCACTTCACCAATGATCAACCCCTTGGAGCGTCGCTTGCTCCGAACGATTGCAATCAAATTTCTTCTACCCGATGAACTTCAGGATCTGAAGGATTTCCCTGTTGAATCTTTGCATCTTCCACAATTGCACCGAATCTGGTCTGTTCTAGTCTCGGCTCTGCGTAGCACCAATTTCGCTTTCAAACGGTTCATTCGGCCGAAATCGGAACAGGTCCTAAAACAACACTTGGAGGATATGGTTGCCCAGGCCCGATTCAGATTGCCCATTCAACGAGCAGCGCCCAAACGCAGCATCATTACTGCCTTGAGTCAAGCCGCGTCAGTGATTGCTCCATTGCGGTCGCCCCCTGTTGACAGTTTCAACATTGTGCAGTTGGAAGAGACCGTGACGACGACTACAACTCGAATCGTCACATTGGCAACCGACGCCAGTCACAGTTTACATCAACCCCGTGTATCGGATCTGCAATCTGCGCCCGAACAACTCATTGAAGGGTCATCAGACGATATCATTGATCGACTAGTTCAGCAAGAGATTGATGATGGACATGCCGGCAACATTCATTGGACCAAAGTGATCGCCCCCGCGTACGCCCGCATTGCTTCCCGTCGTGATGATTTGGTCGAGATGACCCACAAGGAGATCCAGAATCGTTGGGAGTATCTTGCACGCCTTAAGAAGCGTGTGTCATCAACCACATCAGCACGACCAAGTTGTCATTCTCGTTTGCAATTGCATTCCGAGGCTGCCCAGCAGCACGACGATCCGGGCTTCCTAAATATTTCGTCGTCAACATCGGCTGAACCATCAGTTCCAGCTGCATCTCCGACCACCCGGAATTCAAGTCAACCGACCTCTTCTACAGTCATTACGACGGCGGTGGAACCTGTTGTGGCCAACACGTCTGTTGTCAGCGAGATTGGTTTGCGTCCGCCATTCATGGTCGCTCATCAGTTGCCTGCTTTGGATCAGATATTGGCAGCCACCGTTCCTTCCCCATCTGCAGGGGAGCCGTTTTCCCAAGCGGAGAAGGAGCTGCTCAATTACTTGCTGACCAGCCCAGGAGAGCGCTCCCATGTGAAATCATCGACTGGTGATCAAACGTCTTGGAAGAGTCTGGCCAGACGTTTCTTGTACTGGGCGCGAGTCGCGCGGGTATTGGGGATGAACCACTTTCGAGCCCGATCTGATGGGCAGCTCAAGCAAAAGGTCAAGGATGATAACAAGAAAAAGAGCTGATAGCAGGTAGACAATACTTGGCTTTTGGTTTCATTTCCATCTTAAGAATTTTTCTTCTCAATTATTTGAATTTTCCTTCTTTTAATCTCACTAGGCTTGTTGAGGTGGCTCTGCTTGCTTGCACTTTTTGCTCGTCTACCTGGTCCCCTTGTTGCATAGGTCATACTTGCATTCACTGTCACTCTATAGGTGCAGAAATCCTAGCCAGTGTTTAGAAGTTAAACCATTGCCTTAGGAGTGTAAATGTTCTGCCTTCAGATCCATTTGCCGAGGCTAATGCAGACAATGCTGGTGCTGGGTCAAAGGAGTACGTGCACATTCGCGTTCAGCAGCGTAATGGGAGGAAGAGCCTGACCACGGTGCAGGGCCTGAAGAAAGCATTTAGTAAAACCAAGATCCTTAAAGACTTGAAGAAAGAATTTTGCTGCAATGGTACTGTTGTCGAGGATCCAGAGCTTGGTCAGGTATCCTTCGTTCATGATTTTTCTCCCAAGTTCTCACCGCATATGTCATTCAACTCCTCTTCAATATCGTCTTCTGCAGGTCATTCAACTCCAAGGTGACCAAAGGAAGAATGTGTCCACCTTCCTCATCCAGGTACTTTACACTCATATAATTTCTCATGGTTTTGATGGGCGTATATTTATGATCGACACCGTCTCTCTAGTGTTGTTCGCCTTTTTAGTACATGAATGAATAAATCAAACATAACTTTGCATTTGGCGGTGGAAACATGTTCTAAGTGTTATAACTTTATCAAGTTTTTGAACATTATATTCCTCCGAAATCCTGAATCTGGATTATGCAATATGTTTTTGTTTTGTATAGTTGATTTGCTTTCATTATGCTTTGTTTTTGGAATATAAAGTCTAGTTCACTAAAAAAAACATCAAGGCTAAAGAAACTGTGAGCAGAACATCTTCATTCCTACTTGAATTTGGAAAATATAAATACTCATTCCATCCTTTTGCGCAGGCGAGGTACTTACAAAATGGAAGACATGGTGATATGAGCAATGTACCACCCCCGGCTCTTTTGGCCTCATCCAACCCACAAGAAACGGAGATGCTGAGCAGCATGCTCGCTGCAGCGCCACTGCAGCAACAGAAACAGATGCTCGGCGAACGCCTCTTCCCGTTGATCCAGAAACTCAAGGTTCGCACTTTGAGCCACTGCATTATATAAACGTATCTGATTCTTTTTTATGTCGCTGTCGGATCAGCTAAGAAATGCTGTGGCTGTTGCGTGCAGGACGACATGGCAGCTAAAATTACGGGGATGCTGCTGGAGATGGATAACTCGGAGTTGCTGCTGCTGTTGGAGTCACCAGAATCGCTGACAGCAAAGGTGGAAGAAGCTGTTCAAGTGTTGAAGCTCTCCAAGACGACGACGAAAGCCGGAGGGAAGGAATCTCTTCACCCCAACAATTTCTTGTCCGCTGAGGTTGCCGTGAATTGAGCGGGGAGCTAGTTATGGCCCCATGAAAAAAGTCCAACCAACCATTCCTTCTGATCGTTTGCATTTTGGCCCAGGGGTTTTGGATTTGACATAGTTTAGCTTGTTTTAGAACTGCACCGTTGAGTTCTTTATATATATATACATATATATATATATATATATATATATATATATATATATATATATATATATATATATATACATATATATATATATATATATATATATATAAAGATTGGGACCAAATTTTATATATATATATATATATGTATTTTAGCGCATTGCTTCTTCAAATTGTTGTAGAGTTTGTTTTGAATTTTTATGTACTAAAGATATCTTTGGGTTTATAGGATTGTTGAATTTCAATAAGATAATGAATTAATTCTTTCTTTGTGATATGTTGAATTTATGGCATATTGTATTACTGTCTTTGTGAATATCTATATATATAGTGAACGACAACACCCTCGCCGTTCACCATCCTCCTTGCACAACTTATAATCAATTCATTATTTGATTCCAAAATACCAGGTTTATTTTATGCGTGATTCCAAAATAACATGTTTAATTAATCATTTGATTCCAAATAAAGCAATGAAAAAATTGTAATTACTTTCAAAAAGTCTATATGACCAGTGCACATAAACTTTCTCATTTAATACAAACCAAGCCCCGCACCTTTTCTTCATTTCCCTCCTCTCTTTCTCCTCTCTTCCCCCTTTTTTTCTCCTCCCCCTCTTTTTCTTTCTCTTCCCTCCCCCCTCCCCCCTTTTTCCCCCCTCATACAGGAGTGGAACCCGGCGCCCCCCCCCCCCCCCCCAATCTAAAATTTAAAATGTTAACATCTGGTGTATCTGTAGTCATGTCTGTATTATTTTTGGTTTCCCTTTCCTCCCGTTGAAGCTGCCTGACGCCTCCTTTTTCGGGTAATAATGGAATGAGACAAGCGAAATATTGAATTGCGGTTAATATTGAGGTGCGACAAATCAAAATCAAATTGTGATTATCAATCACCCTCAAAATCTTAGCCAACAAATTTTTTTTATATATGAGATTTGATGAGACATACTTTGTTGAATAAACTGCTTCTATAAGTAGGTACCAACGGAAAAATGAAACGTGTCATACAGTTGTTAGGCTTGTATAGACAATTGGCACGTGTCATATAGTTATTAGGCTTCTATAGACAATTGACACGTGCCATTATATATGTAAGGCGTTGGCCTGCTGCAATAATTCAGCTACTTATTCATGATTTAGAGATGATAGGTATAAGAACAAAAATATTAGGCAACTGTTATTGGCAGATCAAAAATATCTACTCGCAAATTATCGTTTTTCCATTTTATTTGAGTTTATGAACGTCTATTCGTAGGCCAATTGAAGAAGTCGATGTCATCGTTCTTTTAAGTGTTAAAAGTAGCGAACATGCAACAACAAACGGATAGAATTTTGAATAATTGAAATTTTATTATCCAAAAAAGATATCATTTACAAAGGTATGACCTCGCTTTTATAGAATGCAGGAGATATGAGAGAGTATAAACAAACAATGTGGGACTAAACATGTACAAGGCTGGGCGGCTAGAAATAAAGGAGACCGCACAGGCCGCGCGGTTAGACTGATGGGTTAACCGCTCGGCAACTCCAGCAGAATAAGAACAAGCCGCAATGGGAGACCGATAGACCTCCCGGTCTCCAAGCTCCTGAGTGAGACCGCTAGACCGCTCGGTCAACAAACCGCCAGACAAGACCGCAAGGCCGCCCAGTCTAATACTTCAACACTCTCCCTCAAGCTGGAGCATAGATATCAATCATGTCCAGCTTGTCACAAATGTGGAAGAAAGAAGTAAAGACCGGCTTTGTGAAGATATCTGTCAATTCCTTGTCAGAGGTGACAAACGGAGTACAAATCTGTTTCTTCAAAATCTCTTCCCGAATGAAGTGGCAGTCAACATCTATATGCTTTGTTCTCTCATGGAAGATCGGATTTCTGGATATGTATATAGCAGACTTGTTGTCACAGAACATAGGAAGAGGATAGTCATAGACCTCTCCTAGGTCAAGCATGAGAGCCCTCAACCACTTTAACTCACACGTGGTTGACGTCATACTCCGGTATTCGGCTTCTGCACTGGATCTGGAGATAACAGACTGTTTCTTGCTCTTCCAACTCACAAGATTTCCTCCAATAAAAGTACAGAAACCTGATGTGGACTTACGATCGCTTTTATCATCCGCATACCTTGAATCTGAGTAGGCCTCAACCCTCAGATGACCATTCTTCTGAAAGACTAGCCCTTTGCCTGATGCTGCTTTGACATACTCTAAAATCCTCAAGGCAGACTGAAGATGGCACTCCCTGGGAGCTTGCATAAACTGACTGACCTTGCCTACAACATAGGAGATGTCGGGTCTAGTCACTGTGAGATAGATGAGTTTGCCTACCAAACGTCTGTACCTTGTGACATCAGATAGAAGAGGCGAGTCATCCGTCCACATTTTGTCTTCTCCAATAGCCATGGGAAACCGAGCCGGTTTGGCACCTGTCAATCCTGCTTCTTGTAGAAGATCAAGGGCATACTTCCGTTGGGAGAGAACCAATGAGTCAAGTTTCCGAGAGATTTCTATCCCCAAAAAGTATTTCGGTGAGCCCATATCCTTCGTGACTAAGTGTTGACGGAGGTGCTTCTTCGTCAAGTCCACCCCATCTTGGTCATCGTCAGTAAGAAGAATATCATCCGCATATACTGCCAAAACCACCAGTCCCGAGGCCGTGTTGCGAATGAATAAGGAGTGATCGGCTGAACTCCTTGTAAAGCCGATGGTAGGCACAATGCCACTGAATTTGTCGAACCACGCCCGAGGGCTCTGATTTAGGCCATAAATGGCCTTCGTCAAACGGCATACGCGTGTCTCCCCCGGAGCAACATACCCAGGAGGTTGCTCCATGTAGACGTCCTCCTGAAGATCGACATAGAGAAAGGCATTCTTCACATCAAGCTGGGAAATAACACAATCCCGGTTAACAGCCACAGAGAGAAGAACCTGGATGGTGCTGAGGCGAGCAACTGGAGAAAAAGTGTCAAAGTAATCAACGTCGTAAGTCTGAGTGAAGCCTTTGACCACCAGTCGGGCCTTGTAGCGATCCACAGTGCCGTCACGGCGAAATTTCACAACAAATACCCAGCGACAGCCAACCACATCAGTGCCCACGGGAGGAAGAACAAGGGTCCAGGTACCCCGTTCAGTAAGAGTAGCCATCTCTTCATCCATGACAGATTTCCAATGAGGGATAGCAAGAGCCTCCTGATAGGTGCGGGGAGTAGAAGTAGCGGAGAGAGCCAAGGCAAAACACCTGCGAGAAGGAGAAAGCCGATCATAGGAAACAACTGCCGCAAGCGGGTGTTGAGTACACGCCCGCACCCCTTTGCGAAGAGCAATGGGAAAATCCAGGTCGACGGGTGCGTCAGCGACCGGAGCATCCGTGGCGGAGAAGGCTGGCCCGGGACTAGAGAGAGACAGCGCCGGAGAAGATGGAGGAGGGGTGGGTTGGGAGACGGACATGGAAGGAGACGGTGGAGGAGGAGACGGAGGTGGGGAGACGTCGAGAGGCGTGGAGGGAACGGAGAGAGGCGGTGAAGAAGCAGAGACATCAGGAGGAAGAGAGGAGGTAGAAGAGAAGTAGGAAGCATTCTCGAAAAATGTCACATCCGCGGAGACAAATTGCTTGCGTAGAAGGAGGTCAAAACAACAATAGCCTTTTTGAGTGGTAGAGTACCCCAAAAAGATACACTTGGTGGAACGGGGGAAAGCTTGTCGCGGGTAGCGGAGGGAGCGTGAACAAAAGCCGTACAGCCAAAGACACGGAGAGGGAGAGGAAAAGGTTCCTTGTGGGGGTAGAGAATGGAGAAGGGGGTTTGGCCGTGGAGAACCGTGGAGGGAAGACGATTGATGAGATAGCAGGCGAGGAGCACAGCGTAGCCCCAGTAGGAGCGAGGTACTTGCATCTGCGTCATGAGAGTACGAGCAACATCAAGGAGGTGACGGTTTTTACGCTCCGCCACCACATTCTGCTGGGAGGTGTAAACACAAGTAGTTTGATGAAGAAGACTATGTTGGTGAAAGAAAGATGAGAACTCATGATTAAGATATTCCTTAACATTATCATAGTGTAAAACTTTAATAGAAATGTCAAATTGATTCTTAATCATAAAATAAAATGATTGTCAAACAGAAAAGAGTTCAGAGCGATCTTTTAATAGATACACTCAGGTACATCTTGAAAAATCATCTATAAAAGTGACAAAATAGGAACTACCCCGACCAACAGTGAGGGTAGGAGTAGGACCACAGACATCAGAATGAATGAGATCAAACGGGCGAGAGGAGCCACAGCCTTGCTTCGGTGGGAAGGAGGAGCGATGATGTTTGTCAAGCTGACACGCATCACAGTTGAGCGGAGGACTGGTCGGAGGTAAGTGGGGCAGAAGCTGTCGAAGAATCCGAGGAGGAGGATGTCCAAGGCGAAGATGCCATTGAAGCAGATCGGTAGAGGAGTAGTAGGCGGACAGAGAAGAAACGTCGTCGAGGAAATAGAGGCCGCCGCTCTCAGTCCTAGTAGCAATCGTCCGCTGGGTCCTCGGGTCCTGAAAAGAACAAGAAGTGTGAGTGAATAAGACAGAGCACTGTAGTTGCCGACATAAAGTGGTAACAGATAATAAATTGCATGAGAACTTCGGGACATAGAGAGTGTCCTCCAAGCGAATCGACGGGGTGACTTGAACCATGCCCGTCCCGAGCACCGGGGACGGTGAACCGTCCGCCACACGAACCGGAGGTAGGCGGTCATGCGTTTCAAGGAGAGAGAAGCAATAAGGGTTGTCAGTCATATGATTTGTAGCACCCGAGTCAATCAGCCATTTACCTTGGGTAACAACGTGGGCACTACCTGAAGTCATGGCCACAGAGGCAGACGGCCAAGAGGAGGCAGAGGTCGAGGAAGGAGCATCACCAGAAGGGCGAAGACGAGGATGTTTCTGCCAGCAGCGGTCAACAGAGTGGCCGGTACGACCACAGTAAGAGCAGAGGAAGTTGGACGAACCACGCCCGCCGGAGTGGCTGCGGCCACTAGGACCCCCCCCCCCCCCCCCCCTCGCTGAGCCTGGTGAGCATAGGAGTCCGGAGAAGGGGGGAGGCCAACAGAGGTCGTTGGAGCAACGAAGTAACAGCGGCAATGCGAGCCGCAGTGGCATCCAAAGTAGGAGATTCCGCCTCACACAAGATCTGTTGGCGGATCATATCATAGGAATCGGGAAGACGGAGAAGATAACAAACAACCAGGAGTTCCTAGAAGTGTTTGTGCTGGTCAGCCAAGTCCGCGGAGAAGGGACGATTCTGTAGGATCTCGACGCCAAGAGCCCGAACTTACTGGTAAGCTGCAGCAGGAGACATGGAGGGGCGGGCAAAGAGGTCCGCATAAAGAGTATAAATGCGGGACGGCTGGCCCCCCTTGGAATAGAGAGCAGCGAGGTGAAGCCAGGCGGCCTTGACCGTCTCATCATGGCGAATGACGGGAAGGCACTCATCAAAGAGGCTGTTGGCGAGTCAAGTGCGGACAAGGGCATCACTCGCATCCCAGTCATCAAATTCAGGCGAGGTACGAGGAGGAGGGTCATCGGTCAGGTGATGACGCTTGCGCTGAGAGCGAAGAAGAAAGGTGAAAGAAACACTCCAATCGGGATAGTTGGAGCCAACAAGCTTAGAAAGCGTGCCAAGGTTGCCCGAAGGAGTAGGTGGAGGAGGAGCTGCGGGAGTGGTGGAGATAACGAGGGTGGAGAGACCGGAAGTAGTCATAGGAAACCGCGCGGGAAGGAGAGAAGCCGCGGGGAGAGGAAAAAGGAGAGCAACCCGCGCGAAACCGTAGCGGTTTAAAGGGAAGAAGCCGCGCGAACACTAGCGGCCAGGAAGCAGACCAAGGCACAGCGGGGAAGAGGTCGCGCGTACTGAAAAGTCCGAGCGAACAGAAGAGAAGAGGAAGCAAGAAGCAGCGGCGACAACAACAAGTCGCAAGTCGGGCGAGCAGAGGCAGGCCGCACAGCTAGGGGAAAACAGACGGCTAGAAGGAAACAGGTCACTGCGACAATGAAACAGGTCGCGGCGACGAAAAACAGGTAGAGAGGAGAAGCAACAAGCCGTGCGAACAGGGCAGCGGGCAGAAGAGAAGGCAAGCCGCGAAGACAGGTCGCGTGAAGCAGAAACAAGCCGCGAGAATCAGAGAGCGCACACAATCAGGAGGAAAAGACCGTGTGCTTTGATACCATGTTAAAAGTAGCGAACATGCAACAACAAACGGATAGAATTTTGAATAATTGAAATTTTATTATCCAAAAAAGATATCATTTACAAAGGTATGACCTCCCTTTTATAGAATGCAGGAGATATGAGAGAGTATAAACAAACAATGTGAGACTAAACATGTACAGGGCTGGGCGGCTAGAAATAAAGGAGACCGCACAGGCCGCGCGGTTAGACAGATGGGTTAACCGCTCGGCAACTCCAGCAGGATAAGAACAAGCCGCAATGGGAGACCGATAGACCGCCCGGTCTCCAAGCTCCTGAGTGAGACCGCCAGACCGCTCGGTCAACAAACCGCCAGACAAGACCGCAAGGCCGCCCGGTCTAATACTTCAACATTAAGCAAAGCCCTACATGGAAGAAACTTCTCCGGAGACCTTCTGAGTCCAGGCTCATGACTCCATCTTGAGCCGAGGCTGACAACGATGACACTGATCCGATGTTGTTCTGAGCTCAGTCTGACGTCTTTGTGCCACACATCGAAATTGAAACACCAGAAGTAAGTGTACAACCTCGTATTGGCTGAGTGGCTTCCCGTGAGAGAGATTCTTCATTTAGGCCCAAGAAGCCTGGGATGGCGAGTGGGGGGGGGGATTGTGGAAGCGGGTGCCAAGCCTGCAAAGCACTCACGCCTTCTTGGCGAGTGCTCCGCGCCGCAGGCCTGCACTCGCTGCCCCCAGCCGAGAAGAGGCGGTGAGTGCCAGCCCCATCGAGCACTCGCCGCCCCTGCCGAGTGGATGTTGCAGAGGGTCTTTTGCCCTGTGTTTCTGTGTTGTATTTTTACCTTTTTACCCTCGTTGGTCTGCCCATAGCATTTCAGAACAGCGGAGTTACATTTTTGACAGAGTTGAGCTGCATATAGCTGATTGGAACAGCGAAAGTTGGCTATTTGTAGGTCATTTTCAGAAATCTATAAATAAACCCAAGGGGATACCTCAGAAGACATGCTTACCTATGCCCCGATCTTCTTGCGCTTTCTGAGGTATCCTTGGCTCGGCATTTGGCTAAGGAGGGGAAGCGCTCTAAAATCTTCCGGGTGTGTGGTGAGACCTCCACACCGAGCCCTTGGGTCCGTTCCCTGTTCCTTTTTCTTAGTCGTTTGGCTCGCAAGAGAGAAGTAAGTGTGCGATCACCCCTTACCCAAGGGTGAACTCCACAGAGACGTAGTTTTCGGTTTCAACATTTGGTCCGGTGAGCATGGAAAAGATTGGTGAAATCCACTACCCGGTCTGGTACTCGCGTCCTTGTCAGAGGGATGACGAGAAGTGCCGAGCCGCCCCTCAAAGGGGGTGTTGAAGGTTATGCTCCCCTTCCCAAGGCCCGGGGGGAAGACTAGCAGCTCAGCGAAAAGTTTGGGGGCAACATCCGCTGGGGATGGTGTAGAGGCGAGATTTGCAGGCGTCTCGCGAACGGGGGATCTCGGCGCCAGAATTCTCATCCCCATGGTTCCAAATGGAGGAGCTGCAAGAAAAGTTTGGGTGAGACAATTGGAAAGAGGCGGGAACATGGACGGAGGCTTACGTCTCTCTCGCGGGGTAGCATCGGGCTGATTGGGAGAGGTGACCTTGTAGACCACCTGGCTGTGCCCTTTCCCCGGCGGGTCTTGCTCGGCTCTCACCTCTTCAGTCGCCTTCCCCTTTGGCGGTATCTGCACAGGTACAACGGGTTAGTATTTCCTCTCGGTAGTAGGAGTTTTGAAGCAAGTGCAGAGGCCGCGGGGACCTCAGGTTAAGAAAGGTTTTGCGAGGTCGGTTCATTATTGGCTTGGTCACGCCTGACCACTTTGGCTTTCTTCATTCGCGGGGATAATTCAGGAGCTTTCCGCGTGAGCCAGGGGGCGAGTGAGCTCATCAAAATCTTGTTTTTGGTTTGGACAGCGTTAAGGCGCTCTAGAGCCTCCTGGGAAAGCGACATGGTGATAGAGGCGAGAGCAGGAGGAAATAAGGGCAAGGACCATCGGCCCAGGCCCAAATATTTATATGGCTGTGGAGGGGCCCGCAAAAGATTCTTTTCCAGCTCAGCACCCACTCAGCAAATACCCGGGGTTGGATGAGTCTTTCCGAGCTTCGCTTCCCGCTGCCCCTAGCCGAGAAGAGGCGGCGAGTGCCGGCCCCATCGAGCACTCGCCGCCCCTGCCGAGTGGATGTTGTAGAGGGCCTTTTGCCCTGTGTTTCTGTGTTGTATTTTTACCCTCGTTGGTCTGCTCATAGCCTTTCAAAACAACGGAGTTACGATGTTGGCAGACTCAGTTGCGCTGTATATAACTGATTGGAACAGCAGGGGTTGACTATTTGCAGGTCATTTTCAGAAATCTATAAATAGACCCGAGGGGATACCTCAGAAGGCATGCTTACTTGTGCCCCGGTCTTCTTGCGCTTTCTGAGGTATCCTTAGCTCGACATTTGACTAAGGAGGGGAATCGCTTTAAGAACTTTCGGGTGTGTGGTGAGACCTCCAAGCTGAGCCCCTGGGTCCATTCCTTGTTCCTTTTCCTTAGTCGTTTGGCTCGCAAGAGAGAAGTGTGTGATCACCCCTTTCCCAAGGGTGAACTTCACAGAGACCGAATTTTCAGTTTCAACAGTAAGAGTAAGAGGAAGCACTTACATGCTCTCCATGTAAATCCAGAGATGAAAGCATGCCTTTTATCCATATCAGATCACCCAATAGAAACCAACAGAGTGTGAAGCTAGATTTTTCCACTTAATTTCTGCACCGTGGACCATGTCAAAACGCCGCGCCATGTTCTGTAGGAACGATTTTTCAGTGTGCGTGCGCACATATAGATATGGGTGCACGTCACTTACTCCACCTGATGCACAATCCAAAGGCTAAAAAAGCACCTTTAAGAAAAAGAAAAAAAAACTCAGTCGATGGTCGGCTTAGATTGCGTCCGGAGCTCACAGCAAGTATGTGTCCGGCGTATGAAATTTTTTTCGTTCTGTTGTCGGCCCTCAAGCAAGAATTTTTTCGGTCGTAGCGTTGAGTGTTGTTGTTGTTCTTGTTGTCTGTTGTCGGGAAAAAGGCTCGAGTGTTGTTGTTGTCTGTAGTCGGCCCTATAGTGAGATAAAAGCTTGAGTGTTGTTGTTATCTATAGTCGTCCTCGAGCTACAAATTTTATCCACTATAGTGGATTAAAGGCTTGAGTGTTGTTGTTGTAGTCGGCCCTCGAGCAAGAAATTTTTCGGTCGTAGAGTTGGATTGTCCACGTTCCACTTACATGGCACCAAGTGTAAAGTACTTTTTAGTTGAAGGGCTTAGATTTATCGGGCAATATTTCGGCTAAATCTCAACAGCAACATTGAACCCGGTCATAACATAGCCTCTGCGCAAATATCTTTCCTTTCCAACAGACCTTTTCTGAAATACACTATAAATTGAGGCATTGATCTAAGTTCACCTCATTTGATGTCTTACCTCATTAAATGAGGTAAAATTATTGTTCAACATGCTTAGGCAGGACAATAAAATTGAGAGAAACATGCTTCAAAGTGAGCAAACTTTGGTGCAGAAAGGCAAAATTATGAAATCAGTCTCTAAAATTCTCCTCGTTTATAAAGTCAGCCCCTAAAGTTATAAAAGCTTGAAGTCAGTCATGTCGTCCTGGTCACGACTCCGTCACTCCCACCTCTTCCTTCCTCACTACCGGTACCTTCTTTACCTCCACCACCTCTCCGCGTCGATACTCGCCATAAGTCCAAGAATACTTCTCTACAGCAGCTCCCTTCTACCGATGATATCTCGCGGGCTACTGATCCAGCATCAATCTCTACGGCTCATCCCTCGGCGAATTATATGTATCTACATCGCCTCTCTATGTCGCTCCACTAATTTGTCGTTTCTATTTCCTCCATTTAATTAACGGAGGAGTTCAGTCCCCATTCATGTTTACGTTCAAAAAAAATAGGACAAAACGACAAAAATCAAAAAAATTCAAAATATCCTACTTACAGCCGAGAAACCCTCACATCTTTCTCGATTTTCTCCCCGCTTTCTACAAACCCTCCTCCCGACTCGGCGATTCCCTTTTGCTCTGCCGCCGCTCGCTAGTCCCCTCCCGCGCTGCTATTTGAAGACCACCGCCTTCGAGACATGCTGCCGGAGACGCGCTTTGTTCGCCGGTGAGACTCCCTTCCCCCGATTTCTCTTCGCCTCGAGGTAATAATGTCTACGGTTACCGTCCATATTCATCCTAACTAGGACTGATTTCAACAATTTAATAAAGATTGAGACTGATTTCTTGATTTTATAACTTGAAGGACTGATTTCATAGAGTAGTGACATGAGTTGAGGGATGATTTGACGATTTTGCCTATAATCAATCTATATATAACTTCTATATTATATCTACAAAAAATATTTGGTGATCGTTATTATCACCGCAGTTTTGTCTATAGTCGCACTGTACTTTCTCCTAATTTTTTGCATCTTTTGTAAATACATTTTGTACATGCATTTTTAGAAAAGATCTACAACTTTCGTGTTGAACAGTTTTCCTAAAAATGCATGTACAAGACGTATTTCTAAATGGTGTGAAACACGTGTGTATTTCCAAAATACGTCTTGTACATGCATTTTTAGGAAAAGTGTTCAACAAAAAAATTGTAGTTTCGTTTAGACCTACAACTTTTATGTTGAACAATTTTCCTAAAAATACACATACAAGACGTATTCTCAAAAGACATTAAAAATTAAGAGAAAAAGGGGTACGAATAATCAAAACTTTGGTGCTAATAACAATCACCAAATATTTTGGTGTCCCGGGCAATTCCTTTGGTGTCTCATCACCACTCACTTTGCCATTATATTTTTTCCCATCGAAAAAAGCTATAATTTGAGTTTTTTAAAGCTGGTTACATGCAGGCTGCAGCCCCAAAAAATCAAATTTTAAAGAGTATATTCATTATATATTCAAAAAAAAACTAGGAGCACACCATTGCTAAAAACAATTCTACCCTTTCTTTTTCGCTCTCGTGCTCCCTTGTGCTAATGAATTATCCACCGCCAACGGTAGCTCCGTCGATATGTCACAACGTAAATCATGGAGCTCTAGCTTTATCCAACTTTCTACAACACCACAGCATGTCCCCAATACCAGCCAACTTCCACAACTTGTTGATTCGTGTCAGGGGCTTCTTCACACTGAATGTGTCCCCGCTATTGGCCAACTTACATTACTTGCCGATACAGATACAAAGACGTGCACACGAAGGATAACAATTTCGAGAGGATGTATCTTCCAGATCCCGATCCGCTGAAATTGTTCCTGGCTGTATTTTCATTCCTTCCATCTCCGCTCTGAGTTCGTCTATTTTTGATGGACTCATGTATACTGATGTCCTCTTGCATTTTCATTACATGATCCGACGACTCCTACTGAGTTTTTTTTTTCAATTGCTTCAATTTGATTTGCACCTAATAAATTGATTTAAATTTTTTTACGCATAGTCAAACTGAATTTGTGTGCACACACACATATATTTTTTCTTTTTGCACGGATGACAGCTCGAGGGCCGAAGAGGTGGGGCTTCCATGAGGCCACAACAAAGGTGGTGACAGACCGTCTTCAACAATGATGGAGATGACATAGTTTGGTATGTATGCGTATCTTAGGGAGGTGCGCGAGCAAATCCGATCGTATACTTGATCGCGTGCCTTTTAATCGACGACATAGATTTATTTGGTGCGTAATACGGTCGCTTTCTGATACGGCCGTACTCAGAGAAATACGGTCGTATTTTTGCGTGGATTGATCTGCACTGTTAATTAATAGTTATGTCATCAACTCTTACGGCCGGATCTGCTCGTGCACCTTAAAAATTGAACATGTATACATACCAAAAACGAACCCTTCTAGGCTTAGGCTATATATAAGACATGGTTCCTGTGCCCCAGCGCCACGACGGAGGGAATCAAATTAAATTATTACTATATTATACTTTTAGAAAGACCCCACTTAAGTCTAAACTTATGGTTATAATATTAATATTAATTAATTAATTATTAAATTTTAGGGAAAAGGGGAAAACCCTATTATTCTCGCATCTTAGAATATGCCCATATTAGAGTTTTTGTTCTCGCCTTGCTTCGATGAGACAATTGAGGTTATGAACATACAACACGCGTGCACGCCGCACCGGGTCGGACTTGGAGCTGGAGTTGGGGTGTGCGCGCGGCTGTGTGACTTGCGGAAACGAATATCATTCCAATGTCATTCTAAAATGGTACTTCAACAAGGCCTTGTTTGGCTGGGCAGTTCCCGCGCAGCCGCGACCTGTTTGGCGTGGCCACGGTCACACGAAGGGGATCCTGCGCCTTTAAAGGCCGCGAATTTCCCACAGATATTCACCCAGAAAAGCACCCCTAACTCTGCTCTAAATTTCCTCACGTTAATGTGGGAAAATAATTACAAATATTTACTGTCTAGCCACACAAATGTCAATAAATATGTTGACTACTTTTTACAGCATACGAATAATCTAAAATTTGTTGGGGAAATAATGTGCTTATGAAACGCGAGAAGCTGCGATCGTTCACTCAGAAGGAGAACAGCTGCAAAACAGCAAATGTAACGGCGGAGGCATAAATAGAATTCGGCACGTGCTTCACAGCTTTGCCCAGTCCGGGAATTCTCTCGGTCGACCTCTTCGTAGCCAGAGCCAACGCCGGAGCCACGATGACCGCAATTATCAGATTCCGGCCGACCGTCGTAACCGTGTCGGCCGCCAGTCGTTGGATGAAATCGGCAAACTCGTCCCGATCCAGCAGCCCGTCGAGGTTGTGATCATACTTCTGCTACCGTCGAAGAGAGGAAAGTTATTCAAAAAAAATTATGGGCATACGTTATTCCAGCATAACTGCATTTTAGGTTATTTTCGTTTTAAGTGAGAAAATGATAGCCCCCCTTTTTGACCTATTTATCAACTTGTGTTTCATGCCAACATTCAAACTCTCATCTATCACAGCTCTCTCAACTCTCACCTACCGCAATTAACTCTCAATGTTGTAGCTACCTCAAAGGAGTTGGTCATATAAATAGTTATGTTGAAGAAAGGTGAAAACATTCAGTTCTATCAAAACACAAGCATTGGACGATATCTCATTTGAGGTCTTTGTGGCAATCAGTCTTAGCTTGAGGTCAATGTTGGGACATCATTCAATGATGTTGTCGGGGAAGATTTCGTCATACGGATTGAATTTGGAGAAGATATGAGCAAGGATTTGAAGAAACAACTCAGCGAGAATTTGTGAAACTCGTCACGTCTGTCACTGTTGGTAACTTGTAATTTTTCTGCTGTAATTTATTGTATAATATTATGTGATGCGAATTTGGTGAAAATCTTCTGCGGATCAATGATGGAAAGCTTTGCATTTGCCTGTGTATTCACATATTTTAAGTGATAATTTTTCGGTTAGACTCCGATCATCTCATGATTTTCACGTTAATTTTTTGTGCATCTCTTTATTGTTTTTATTGTGATGTGCTTGATTGTGTATTGCATACTGTCAAGGCTCAAGCGGTCGCGTATGTTATATCGCTCAAACTAGTTTGCAGACGCAATGGTTAAGCTTGCGTGTTCCCAAGCCTAACAAGTGGTACTAGAGCGAGGTTTAATGGTAGATCAGTTATGGGCTAGAGGACACGCGGGGATCGAACTGGAGCGAGGGAGGAGGGGATCGAAACGCTGCAGTCAGGCGACTTTTCCTCCTTGATGCGGGACAAAACGCGGGAAATGCCGACAGAGAACCATTTGTTTTAGTGCCTTGCAGCAGCGTTTGCTCCAAATGCCACCTAAAAACGCCGAAGCAAATGAATCCCAAGTGAATGAATCTAATTCTAGAGCCGAAGATTCCTATATTATTTTCCACTACTTGGGCGGGACGAACGAAAACAAGATTTGCATATGTTGTTTATTGATCTTGAGAAGGCTTGTGATAGAGTTCCAAGAGAGATCTTATGAAGAGTCTTGGAAAAGAAAGGTGTAAATGTATCTATGTTCCGCCTTCCACTTGGCTGGAGGAACGACAGTTAGCAACAGGAACAGATCCGTTGCTGTAGGCAGAGCAGGGGTCAACCGAGGAAGCGGCGATGTGGTCGGAGAGAGAGGCGGGGTGGGGCTGGCGGAGCAAGAACCGGTAGAGGAGGTGGCGAGATGGACGGGGTAACCTACAAGGCAGTGGGCGGCAGAGCAAGAGCCAGTGGAGGGGGGGGGGGGGGGCGAGATGACTGGAGGAAACGGTAAGGCAAGGACCGGTGGCGGCGAGGCAGGAGAAGGCGGCCTTTGAAGACAATTGGAAGAATCTGGCAGGGGTATGGGTGGCGATGAAGGATAGATCGACCATTTCGATATAGTCTGTGTATGCGCCCCATTGTGAATGTCGGCGATGAGTTGTGTCGAGGCGACCTGGAGGGACTCCCTCAATAGACGGAAGAAAACCACCTTATCAGCACTTATCTTTCGATTCATCCCAAAGAATTGATTAATTATTTAACTAACTGAAGAATTAAGTAATATTGAAGAGCTTGATGGGAGCGGATAGGAAGATGGCTCAGTGGGCTTGAGGAGAATGGCGTTGGGCTCGAAGGATTTTGCACGCGGCGCGTTTAAGATCGGGTAGACCAAAGTGTGCAGGCGGCTCGATGGGCTCGAGGAGATGGAGACGAGCAAGGAGCGATGCGTGGACAAGTTAAAGAGGGTTGCGGATTGGTGGAGTCGATGATGGGAGGGCGTCGATGACAAAGAAACTGCTAACCGACGCGTTGGTGAAGGATGGGCACGTGCAGGTGTTAGTGTCATCCTGACAAAGATGTGAGAGGAGCGCACTGTTACTACCATTGGAAGATGCAAGCAGGAAGGAGACACGCGTGGCTGTTGTCAGCCCGTTCTCACAGGAAGAAGTTGCAGATGGAGTTGCTCTTACTTGTGCAGTCGAATCGAGCAGATAGATGCGGCTAACGGTGGCTTGTGCAGAGAATAGGACTCGTAGGACTCATTGGACTGCTGCAAAATTTGTTACAGACAAAGGAGATCTCTTCAGGGTGAGCTTGAAACGAGTGAGGAAGCGGAAAGAAGTCGTGGATGTTGGTGTAGAAGAAGCGGGAGGAAGGAGCCCTCTGATATCAAATTATTACGGGCTCAACCCACAGGAAATGCAAGGGGAGGGGGAGAAAGAGAGTCGAGCTCAACCCTAATACTAGAACTTGATGGAGAAGAGGGAGCTCAAAAAAGAAGATTAGAAAGTGAGTTTCTTCATTCATAATCCCCGACACAATACTCCATGGGTTTATATAAGACCTCCAAATGGAATGGGTGCAAATAACCCAAAAACACAAAAAATAATGGACATGACGCGACTCCTAAAATCAAACGACGCGACTGATAAAATGAAATGACTCGACTAATACATTTGACTCAATACGATAACTGATGTATATGATCCATAACAAATTGCTTGTCCTAAGTGAAGTGTGGCATGCACCAGACATCTATTTCAACCTAATTTCAATTGAAAAGCGGGGTGATGATGGACACTTGAGTGTCTTTTGTTGAGACTTTTGGAAGCTAATCAATGGATCACTAGTAGTGACCAAAGGTTAAAGAGATGATTTATATATAGAAGGAATGTCTATAGCTGCTCAGGCAAACACTGTGAAAGGGGGCATTCACATCCCTACGACATAGGAAATTGGGTCACATTAGTCAGAAGAGCTCGAGATGTCTCACCAAGAAGAAGATGATCATTGATCTATCTGTTGATCAGTTTGAGAGTTGTGAGCATGTCATCAAAGTAGATTAAAATTTTGTTCCAACACTACACTTCCACCAAAAAACCTGAGCCACAAAAGCTCGTTCATACTTATGTTCATGAGCCATTGTAGGTCCAAACAAGAGGAGTGTGATACTTTCCGATGTTCATTAATAATTTTTCAAATAAGTTTTGGTTTTATGTTATTAACAACAAAGATCAGGTCTTCAATATTTCCCGGAGACTCCATATTGAGATGAAAAGACAAACTATGAAGAAACTGAAGTGTATCAGATTCGATAACGGGGAAATTACATAAATCCCTCTGACGAATATTGTAGAGTTTCAGGGATTAGGTATAAAAAGACTCCACCCAAGACGCCACAACTGAATGATGTTACAGAAAGGATGAAAAAGGACCTTAAAGGAGAGGGTAAGGCGCGTGTTGCTTAAGTCAAAACTGCATGTCATGTTTTGGGGTAAGACTTTGTACATAGTAGAACGTTATTAACCTTTCTCCCAATTTTGCATTACAAGAGAACATTACTGATAAGGTCTGATACGGAAAGGATTATTTGTATAGTTGCATGAGAGTCTTTGTGATACGATCACAGATAAATTCCAAGAAGAATCCGGCGAGGGGAAGGGTCGGCGAAGGTGAGGGAGAGACAAAACCCTAGAAAGGAGGGGGAAGACTAGAGAAAGGGGAAGTTAGAGAGAAAGAAAACCTTAGATTCATTCTTTCATAACCATTACAAGACCTCAAAGGCCCTATATATAGGGGTCGATGACATAATTGTAAATAACAAAACATGCAACAATATTAAAACACTTAAACGTTACGACACAACTCAATACAACACAACTCATACATCATGATAACATATAAATAATAATAATAACGATGCAAGATAACTGATTCCGGATGCGGATCCGTAACACCTCATCCGTCCTTCAAAACGAGTTTGCCCTCAAGCACATGTAGCAAGCGGGTGGTCGGATCATCTGGTATCTTGACCTCCCGCCAGAACAAAGTCAGGTAGCGCGTAGCAGCGGCGATGGTGTTGGCGAGTAGCGGCGACGACATCAGAAAGACGGGCGGCGGAAGCAATGTATTCCACAAGGTCGGTGGAGAGGTGGTGAACAACAGCCACAAGGATGTCAGAGACGCAACGGCCGACAGCAGGAACGGATCCGTCAAGAACAGTGGGGCACGGAGCGGCAAAAGAGGCGGCGATGCAGCCGATGGAAGCGGCAAGGCCGGGGTCGGCGAGGCAAGAGCTGGAGAGGAGGCGATGAGATGGTTGGAGGGGCGGCAAGATCGGGGCCGGCAGAGCGACCGTCCGAAGAGGTGGCGGAAGCGGTGGAGGGATGACCACCGTAGAGAGAGGTGGTACATCAACGATCGGTGCACTATCGACAGAAGGATCGACTACGGGGCGGAGGGGCAGATTGGTGTCGTCGAGGAATGTTGGGGGCAGCATGGCAAGATAAAGCTCGTATAGTGCGACAGGCAGCTGTGGTGGAGGCGACCTAGGGCAGGGAGCTTCATAGGAGGTTGTGAAGGCCCGTCCGTCGATAGCGAGCAGACGATTGACTTTGGCATGGAGAGAGACGCATGTGGCCAGGATTTGTGCAGTGAGGGCAGAAAAATCCAGCTGAGGGCTGGTGTCCGACGATGGCAAGAACAGCGCCCCGGGCGAGGTCGATTGGGCGGCGAGCATGGTGCCAAAGAGGTAGATTGGAAATGATGCCGCCCGATTGGTGTAGAAAGGGCAGATCAGGCGGGGAACGGCCGGTAGGGGGGCTGATTTGATGAAGACGGCGGCAGAAATCAAGCTTCTCTGTCCGATTGGGGGAAGAAAGGGCGTGGCCTGGGCAGTGGATGGCGCCTGGGCAGCAGACAGGTGTTTCTGCGGCAATTAAGTTCAAAGAACCTTGGATCGACGGATGGCATGCGGTAGATCCGGCGGAGTTGTGGCTAAAACCCGATGTTCAGCGGAAACAGGAGGGCGTCGGCGTCTCAGCGTCAAATCGGCGCAGGAATGGTATCGTAAGTGGCGGCGCTGGGAGGGAACGATGTATCGCGACTTGCGGGTGCGGACGGTCCGGACTGCGGATCCACATATCGTGCGGAACTGCCGATCCCGGCGGATCGTCCAAGCGTCGGATGACTACGACACTGTCAATCCGGACTCGGGAAACGATGTGTGGACGCGTATCGCACGGCGGAGTGAGCGGCGAATCGGGAATCTGCACAGGTTTGGAGCGATCGGCGGATCCGGGTGACGAACAAATGATACGATCTGGCTTGGTACGGTTGGACGGAACACAATAATGAAAGTGGTGACCGAAGGCTGTATGGAGGCGAGCCGGCAGTGGCACTGATGGCAACGAGCGGGCGGTGAGGCGGGTTGGACCAATTGATACGATCACGAATAAATTTCAGGAAGAATCCGGCGAGGGGAAGGGCCAACGGAGGTGAGGGAGAGACAAAACCCTAAAAGGGAGGAGGGAAGACTAGAGAGAGGGGAAGTTAGAGAGATAAAAGAAACCTTAGATTCATTCTTTAATAACCATTACAAGACCCCAAAGGCCCGATATATAGGCGTCGATGACATAATTGTAAATAACAAAACATACAACAATATTAAAACACTTAAACACTACGACACGACTCGATACAACATGTCTCGATACATCACGACTCAACATATAAATAATAATAATGCACGATAACTGATGGCGAATGCGGATCCGTAACACTTTGGCTGCAAAGTCTTTGCGCATATCCCTAGGGATAAAGATCAAAGTTTGATTCTAAGACTGGATAGTGCGATTTTTTAGAATATTGACACAACGGAGAGTTTGGATTTATGTTCTTTGACTCAGTTGAGAAAAAAAGTTTGTATGAAGTCGTGACGCTATATTTTGTGAGGATCAAAATGTGGTTGATCCTGAGAGGACTGGTGAGGTTGACTCTCACACTGATGTAGAGTTTCATATGATTAGAGGTGATATTTTTGAAGAGGTCACAGTGCCTGAACCAGTAACAGTTATTGAAACACTTTCATATTGTGATGCCACCACTGTCGGTGAACCATGAGTTGGAGATGACATTATTGATGATAGACTTGCACCAGTAATTAAGTCCGCTCAACAAAGGTCTAATAAAGTGAAACACCCATCTTCGAGATACTCAGTCACTGAGTATATTTTATTAACTGGTGTGGAGGATCCTAAGAGTTATGATAAGGCAATGAAGAGCACAGAGAAGAAGTAGTGGATGATTGTTATGTAGGAGGAGATGCAATCTTTACAGGAGAACCATACATATGAGCTAGTGAGCTTTCTTAAGGGTAAGAAGACTTTGAAAAACCGTTGGATTTTCAAACTGAAACAGGGAGACTCTTTTACACTACTTAGATACAAATTCAGATTAGTGGTAAAAGGTTTCAGCCAAAAATAGAGAGTTGATTTTGTTTTTTTCTCTAATTATTAAGATAGCGTCTATTCGGGTTGTTTTTGTCCTTATTGCGTGACTAGACCTAAAATTTGAGTATATGAATGTCAAGACCACCTTTCTAAGTGTCCTTATTGCAACCCAAGATATTCAAGATCAAACAGAAGGAGAGTTTGATATGTTGCTTGAAAAAGAGTTTATATGACTTGAAGCAGGTCAAGCGACAATGATACATGAAGTTCAATGCCTTTATGGGGAGATCAATTTCAAAATGATCGATCTTGATCACTGCGTGTTTATGAAGCAATATGTTACAGAGTATTTTATATGCAGATAACATGCTGATAGTTATCGTAAGCACTACATGTATTGTTGAGCTGAAGCGACAGTTGAGCTCCATGTTTGCAATGAAGTACTTAGAAGTTGCAAAGACAATTCTGTGGATGCACATTTTAAGAGATAGAGGTTCCAAATTACTTTGTTTATTGAGGAGAGGTATATAAGGAAATTATCACGGAGATTCAGTATAGATCAAACGACAAAGATAAGTAGGTCGCTTGTGGCTCACTTCATATTTACTATAGACTAATCTCTGAACACACCTGAGGAGAAAAAGGAAATGCAAAATGTTCCATATGTTTCTGCAATTGGCAAACTTTTATATTGAATAAAGTGGAAATAAAATGTCAACTAGATGAAGAACTTCATTTATGAGGAATCAAAATCAGAGTGAGGCACATAGTTAATCAAATCAGTTGGATTCTAGAACTCCAATTATAAACATAGGAGATCTTGCTTCCCTGTCGTAAACACTTACCTTGTTGCTCTAGTGGCTGTGACACGAACCAATAGATTCTGAATTTGTAATCCTCAACCAATCGAATTTAGCGCGGTGCTGCCCGCTTGCCCAAGGTATTGGTGGGCAATGGTGGACAGAATCACAGGTTACATAAGGTATTAGAATCCTCCCAAGTCATGTCTGAATGATCTCCATGGAATTGGACAAATCAAAGTTGGGTTTCGCCCACCAAGTGAAAGGACACAAACTCAATCTATTCCAATTGGATTGAAAGCGTATGGAATTTATAACCATAAGGGATGACATAACATGATAGGAAAGAAATATGATAATTTAAATGAATCGCGGTCTTTGGATCCAGAATTTTCATGCTCCAATGCTAGTGTAGTTGGCCATGGGAGTATTCATAATTATTCATGTTGATCTCTTTTGAAGAGCAAGTTCAAATTCAAAGGTTCCACTAAATAAGGAAGGAATTCATGCATAATTAATGGACCTTCTACCGCGGGGACAACAAGGAACAAGGTTTCGGAGAAAAGACCGCGGACGGAGGTGTCGGATCCTTGAAAGCGTCCGAGGGGCTCCGAGGAGAGACAGTGACCACATTGGACGTCGCAGACGTTCTGGGGAGGAGGATGACCGGATCCGTGGAAGGAGCAAGCGCCGATGCGTCGGAATGGGCCATCGAGCGTAACCGAGGGAGACAAGGAGCAGAGTGGGAGTGCTGGAGGAGCGGATTGAAACACCGGAGACAGATCTAGACGCAAACAGATACAGAGACATGTGGGTGGAGAGGTCGAGTGGATCGGCTGGGCGAGGAGGTCGATCGGTAGATTTGGACGCAAAGGTGGATCGACTAGAACCGACGAGGCGGTTCGAGTGGCCCATAGCCGAACTTAATATTCGGTGTGCGTACAGCAAATCTCATAAAAGCGTGTCATAAATTATAAAAAAGTGGTATGCAAATAGCGCATAAATTAGTCAGGTTTGCGGACAACCGCTTAACCACCATAACCACCATTGAAGCTTATAAATAGGATCTTAGGGCTCTCCTTCATTTCCATCTTCCACTCCTGGGATCTTCTCCTCCTGCTTCGCCTCCTACGCATATGAGAGCTCCTCAAGGAACCTCTTGAAGATCAGCTTCGCTTTCGAAAAATCCTTCGAAAATCTCGAACACCTTCGAAGATCTTTGATCGTCTTCAAGCGCCCCCTTGGAGGTTCCACTCCGTGGACACTCCGCCTTGTGCACTCTCCCCCCGCGCACATGCTTCATTATGCATGCACTTTGCTTCGCGTGCAGCGCGCCCAACACCCAGATTCAGCAGTAATCCTTCTTCTCCAGGCTCCTCCGCAAACAACAGGAGACAAGCCATAGACTTCAAATCATGCAGAAGGCGCAACCACAGCTTCTGAGTAGTACCAAAAGTCTTCAAAGCGCTCAGAGTGTAGCACTACTTGCAGCAACCAAGAAAATACTTAGCTCCGTGAGCGGTCCTTTCTCACCCTTGGAGCCCCCTCTCTCTCCCTTTACAAATTGTAACGAGAAGTGGTCTGTCTCCTTCGCATTCTCTTCAAAGTCTTGTACAACACCAAAGAATAGTGGAAGGTTGGATTCAATAGGGGTATCTACAGGTCTACACCTGTTCATTCCCGTTGTTTTCAGCAAGCCTTGTTTTTGATCTCCTCCATGTCATCCTCAGTTATGATAATGTCATCCACATAGACAATCAACGCAGTCAGTTTTCTTTGCATGTGTTTTACAAACAAGGTATGATCGACATTGCCCTAAATATACTCAAATGTCATTATGGCTCTTTGAAACCTTCCAAACCAAACCCACAGAGATTGTTTAAGGCCGTATAGAGCCTTCTTTTGTCTGAATAACTTTCCCTCAGATCCCTCAGAGGTAAAGACCCAGAGGTAAAGACATAGAGACTTCTTATTCAAAATTCTTATGGAGGAAGACATTCTTCACGTCTAATTGGCAGAGACTCCAGCCTTTGCAGGCCGCACAAGAGAGCAAAATTCCAATGAAATTCATTGCTACGGGAGCACAGATTTTTTAATAGTCGATTCCAGTCGTCTGAGTGTATCCACCGGCCACCAACCTAGCCTTGTAACGGTCCACAAGACCTTAAGAGTTTTGTTTCACCGAAAAAATCTATTTACATCCAATCACAGTCATGCCTTGAGGAAGATAAACAAGATCACACGTGCAATTTTTCTCAAGAGTCATCATCTCTTCCAGCATAACTTCTTTCTACTTTTGGTTCCCCAGAGCTTCCTGTCACGAGGAAGGGATGGATATGGAAGACAGAGAAGTAATAAAGGCTCTATGCAAGGATGGCAAAGAGTCATAAGTCACATAATGAGACAAGGGATGATGAGTGGAAGCCCGGTTACCTCGCAGACTAGTAGGTGGATCAGACGTTGGCACTGATATAGTGTGAGAGACCTGATTGTTTGTGCCCCTTGGTCAACGAGTATAAACCTGCAAATGAGGAGTAGGTCAAGGAGGCAGTGCCAGAGGCAGAACACCAGAAGGAAGAACATGCTAATATGAAGGAGAAATAGGTAGAGGGAGAGCTCACTTCCATAGTACCATATCCCCCCCCTGAAGTGAGCTCCCATAATAAAACGTGGATTCATGGAACGTGACATCCGTGGAGATAAAATTTTTTTGTGTCACGGGTTATGTTATTAAAAGCGCGCCTCGCCCGTGCCTAAGGTTCCAGGCTCACCAGGCTCAAAGGTTGGCAACTCTGTGCGTCTTATTTGCGCCTTTAGAATATAAAAGGCGTGTTTGAGTGAATTTTTTGTTGTAAATTTTTTTCTTCAAAAATTAAGAAAAAAATAAAGCAATAACTCAATATTTTTTTTATTGATTTAGAGTTTGTGCAAGATAATTGTGCGTTGAGCCTTATATACGAAATAAGTGACCACATTGATTCTATTTTTAAGAGATAAAAATAATAGTAATTAATGACAAATTAGTAAATTAAATGAAGAATTCAATCAAGAAGCTGAAATGATGTTTGATGCTAATTATTTAAAATGAATGTGGTTGTGTCTTGCCTTCGTCAGGAGCGCACCTGTGCCTCGAGCCTTGCGCCTAAGCTCAAAGACCCCTTTGCGTCTTTATGCATCTTGCGCCTTTAATAACTAATGAACTCACGGGATGAAAACACTTATATCCTTTTTGGATAAGAGAGTAGCCAATGAAAACACACCGAAGCGCACGGGGATCAAGCTTAGAGGTGTGGTGCACATGGACAAACACACACACCCAAAGATACGTGGAGAAATCTCGGTAGGAATAATATTGAGAGCTTCCAACGGGGTTTTGTGGAGAAGGATATGGGTAGGCAAGCGATTAATAAGATGTGCAGCTGTAAGAAAATGTCCCCCCAGTAATATTTGGGAAGGTGCATCTTAAGTAAGAAACATCGATGACGAGCAAGGCTAAAGTGAGTCGCAAGAGCAGAGCCCTTCGAGGTAAAGTTAGTATGTAGGTCTGACGGCGATCAAATTATTGTTGAACAAGATTGTAAACTTCTAACAGAGAAGGAAGAGAAGACTGCCCAAGAATCTAGACACTAATATGATCAAAATTTTGATGCAGACCATGGAGAAACTCAATGATCCAGTTGCGGTCTTCTCGAGCCCGAACAAGTACTTCATCTTCAGAGGAGACAAGTGTGAGAGCATCAAAGTGATCATACTTTTGGTAGATCTGAGTAAACTCCAGGCAAATAGGAGGAAGGAGAATGATCATCTTGCCTCATAGTTGAAAAATCCACCGACATAGCTAAAAAATTTGTGCAGCATTGCCACAATAGGAATAAGTAACCTCAGCACACGTCCAAATATCTGTGACAGTGTCCAAGAACCGATAATTTCAAGCTATGCATTTCTGCATGGAATTGAGAAGCCCGACATCACCAAGGAGTTTTCCGACTCCCATTGAGACCACTCAGGAGAAGTCTGAGCAGAAGCCTTCGTAGTGCCAGTAACATATCCAAACATATGGCGGCTCATCAGGGCAAGAGTAATGGAATGAGCCCACTGACGATTCTGACGAAGAAGCTGCGCCAAGCACACAAGGAGAAGGGCAATGGGGGTGCATCCCCTACGCAAAAAAGACGTCAGGAAGTAGATCCTTAATGTCGTATACCTCCTGCGTCTGGAAGAAGACCAACGGTAGAAGCGTGATGAGCGGCTGTTGTGAGGAAATTATGCGGAAGCGGAAGCGCTGCTCTGCGAGGGCGGGGGCTGAAGGAGTGGCTACTCAGTGGAGGAAGGAAGCGACGTTGCGCTACGTAATACACGATGTTGCGGCGGAAAGAAGCGACCGAAGAAAGACGGACGAGCAGCTCGACGGGAGATCAGGGGCGGACGGAAGCAACAAACAATCGAGCGTGCGCGATTAGGGTTCTCTCACCTCTGATACCATGTTGAAAGTCAGGAGAAGAGAATTATCTTTAACCGAGAGTCACCTCATTTATATATAAGAGTGACTAAATACATGAAAAATAAAACCAAAAATATAACTGGACACACTAACAAGAAGGAATTGATCTTTTTCTCTCATTTCATATTTTTAAAATAATAAAAAACTCATTTATATTTTAATTAATAATTTTATTGTAGATGCTTTTTTGAGTTTGCTTGTCTTAGTTAACATTTCTCCCAATTTAACGGATCTTTTCATTCATGTACCTATTGGAAGATCACATTAATAAGTCATTACAACGAGAGTGAATGATGTGTGGGGGCGAGGAGTATCAGGCCCGCCTTCTTCCTGTTCGTAAGAGGAAGAGTCGCCCATCTCTGCTTAGTTCGCAAGTGGATCCACAAGCATGTGTCGTCCCTTCATCCAGTTCGAGCAGGAGATGTTGCCACTCAGGCAAGTTGGAGCCGCCGCTGCTTGTGCAGATCACACCTCCAATTTGAGTGGGAATCTCCGACTCCCTGTACGGGAGAGAAGGAATCACCGACCAGGGGTGGACCTACATAGGGTCCAAGGTGGGCAGCTGTCCACCCTGGATTTTGTGAAATTTTCAACAAATCAGGGGTTATGAAATGAGTTCTAAATTTTTTAATATATATTTATTATATATATATAAGTAAATATACAAAAGTTTTAATTTGGTGCAGTGGTTTAGCTTTTGGGTGTTTGGGCGCAGATCCGGGATCAAAACACATACACTCCCTCATTTTACTGTTTTTTTAAACCATCGGATTCTAATCAATGGCCAAGATTGCATATGAGTTAGGTTTATTTTATATCCTTTTCCTCCTGGCTCCTCCCGCACCGATTTCTTCCCCGAGTTCGCCACTTCGTGCGATACGCAGCGCCGCAGCGGTCCAACACTCCAGTTGGCGGATTCCCCCTTTTCCTCCAGCGACATCCCGGGCGAGGACGACGAGGCGTCGAGGAGTGAGGACTGAGGACTCGAGGAGGCCAGGCGTCGTCGACCTACCGGAGACAGAGCCGCGTGTGGCGAGGCACGTCTTTCTGCAGGAGAAATTTTTTTGATTGCTGTGCGACGATCATAATCTATTGGTTGAGGTAACCTCGTTGTTCTTTGTTGGGAGAGACCACCCCCTTGCAAAATGTTTGTTTTAGGTGGTTCTCTTTTGGTAAAACATCATTCGTTCGGATCGTGTGGGTCCCTTTCGCTTGATCGAACATTGGTTTTATAGCCTTTGGGAGATCTAAAGAGGCTTAGATATTATCAATGCAATGGCAGCTGAGACAACAAATTGTATTAAAATGGATATTGAAGATGCTTTTTTTCTATACCGATAGATGAGTCACGAGATATATCTACTAAAGAGCAAATGGCTATTGTTTTGCGCTATGTTAACAGTGAAGGGTAGGTAATTGAACGCTTTCTTGGAATTATGCATGTAATGGATACATCAGTTCATTCTCTTAAAGCATTAGAAATGAGTCTGCCCACCCTGACATTATTTTCTGGCTCCGTCACTGTCACCGGCAACTAGCGGATCTGGGTTTTGGATGAGATAACTACCGGTGTCAAAGAAGTGTGTTGTTATCGATCTTGGAGGAGGAGATGCGGAGCGAGCTTGGTGTTGGAGGCACGTGCGAGTGCAATTAGCAAAAAACAACAGTTTCTCTTTGGTGGTGGCAGTGGTTAGTCGTCTGATGGCGAGCAACCGTGTGTGAACCTCGTGCGCTCGTAGTTCTACGGATTGCAGTAGGTATTTCAACTACTCGGCGTGTGGAGGTGCGCAGTTCCACACGTGATTCCCTTTATCGGATCCTGTATTTCTCTTATTGTATGCGTTGAATATTTTGTGATATATATTGCATGGTAGTGGTTGTGCCTCGATGGAATTGTCAAGTGCGTTTTATATATTGCATTGATTGTGTTTCTTGTTAGCCATGTGTATTTATAGTTGCGCATGCGGGAGCCGTAACCCGGCCTCCTTACAGCAACCCGGTGCCCAAATCATCCTCGCACAGTAAGGGTTCGGGGAAGGATCCCACCGCAAGGGCGAAATATAGGCAAATGTTACCCCTGCATTTTTACAAGAGGCCGCTTCTAGGACTCGAACCAGTGACCTCAAGGTCATATGACAACACCTCAACCGATGCATGCCACACATTTTCAGTTACCTAAATTCTGAGAGAATGAAAAAAGTTAAACCAAAAGTTAAAATAATACAATCTATCAAGCATAGTTGCATGCCACGCATTTTCAGTTTTTTGTATTTCGATTCAGTCTCTATTTGGCGCGGCATTTCTGCTCCTGTGAGTTTGTACAAAAACACCATGATAGAATGTATGTTTGGCATGACAACGATCATTACCGACAACAACAACACGCAAGCCTTTATCCCACTATAGCGGGGTCGGCTATATGGATACTTTGTCGTCATTGTGCTCTATCTTTTGTCATAATCTCACTAATGCCTAAGTATATCATGTCTTTCTTTATAGTTTCATTCCAAGTCATTATTGGTCTACCCCTCCCTCATCTTAATAATCTCACTAACGATCATTACTGACACCAATAAAAAAACTAGTTTTGAACATAAAAGTAAATGAAGTTCCCGAGGCCAGATCTGGTGTTCATAAACGACGACGGTTCATAACCACCGCATTTGTGGAACCTCAATCTCTGGAATCAAGAAGAGAGTTTCACTGGATAGCTACCTTAAAACACTCATGGTGGTTCCATACATCTTCAAAAACAGATTTAGAGAAAAGAAGAGCGATAACAAGAATTCTATACCTGCACCATAGATCTAAGCTTCTCCTTTGAGGGAGGATCATTGTGAGGCCCAGGCAAATGCTTGTTCATGTCACTGAAATATTAAGCAACATCGTTAAAAAATCAACATCTGCATTTACTAAACCGCAAAAGGGAAGAACCCTACTTGTAAATGATGAGAACAGCGATGTAGAGATTCTCGAAAGTAAGGCCACTCTCCCCTGAATCCTCCTTGATTCTGTCAAAAACCCTATCGCATATCCTCCTTATCTGCCTCTCCTGCAACTCTTTCCCTGACAAATTCCATGAAGAAAAGCTTCAATCCTTCTCCTCTAATGGAGATCAGATGCGTAAGGATGTCAAAGAATCCGTACCGTAGACTTTGTACAGAATGCTGGCCAATACTTGCCCCATGTCGAATTGAGAAGGGAGAGACGATGACCGGATGAACTGATCTAAGTAGGGTTTCAGTTTGGGTAAAGAATTTAGGGTTTCCTGCAGCGGGAGCTGGTGTTACGAGTCATGGGAAGCTGTAATCTCGTCTTCCATCTTCGTCTCTCTCTCTCAACTGAATCTTCTATCTCTTTCCCCTTTCCCTGTTCTTCTGATCTTCACTTCTAGCAGCTGGGGCTGAAGAACCGCGTCTCCAGGTTGAAGCGTAGAGAGCTTTCGGTGGAGAGCAATAATTCCGTGTTTATTAATTTTTGGTGGCAGGTCAGCTGAAAGCTGTATGATCAGCTACCACATGTTTTGTCTAATATTTTTTAAAAAAATTTATTTCAAAAATATTTCTGTTAATTTGTTTTATTCTAGTTTTCTAGCTGATTTCTATTTTTATATTATTTTAGTTTTCTTTAATTTACTTTATTTTATTTAGGACTACTGATAGGCGGGGTGTTCTTAGGATCAATCGCGATAATATTTGGATCGTGGCAGTGTATTTGAAACCTCTAGTGTCTTGTGCAACAGTACTCCAATCACGATTGCCCCATAAAAGTACATAATTGAATTATCCGAATGAGAGGGACAAATTATTTCTCCAGTGAGGAATTCTATCAAACACTTTGTGTGTGAAAATTTCAATGGAAAGCTTTAGAGAAAAAAATTAAAAAAAGTTAAAACATTAGTTTTTGGAAAAAGAAGAATTACGGGTGACAGCCCCTTGCGCGCGCACCCCATGCCACCTCCGGCCGTCATTAGCCGCAACCGTCATCGGGCAACTTGCTCGGGATGTCTAAGCCGCCTAAGGGGCACTTCCGTTATTTCATAAAAATTGTCAATCTACGTGACCGAAATGAAGCGACGTCATTCGTCACCTTGAATCTATCCCAGACGCAATTACCAGTATGACCATCCAAAAAACTATAAAAGGGTATCTGGGTCCTCATTTGAAGAAAGGCAATTCGAGAGGCTAGAAATAGCTCTGAGATTTTTCGGCGAGCACGTGGGACTTATACCGTTCCTCCGCTCGAAATTCGTTCTACTCCCTCTCTAGGCCGCTTAGCGCTCAACGCTCAACGATACAAGGACTTAGCCAATTTTCCTCTCTAGAGGAAGTTGCAGCAGGATGCTCCATTGGATGCTTTCGTCGGAGAATCATGAACTTAGTTTATTTTCTTTTGTTCTTGTATTGAAAGCTTTTTTGACAAATAAGTGTTTTGTCACCCTCCGATGAAACTCTAAACCCTTGTAAACTCAACAAAATAGTTGATTTTGGTCCGACACATATCTGACTACGTGATTTTTTTTCACCATTTTAGGGTTTTTCACGTTAAAAAACCTCATGTTATTCGTGATGTTTTTTATTGACTGTTTGTACGCCTGATCCAACTTCGAGTTAAGGAGATCCAATTCTCCGGACCGAGAAAAAACCGGATGACCCGCAATAGAGAGCATACTCAAGCTCTGAAGCTCATTCCAAGTAGTGTATGTATGCACACAAAATATCTCCAACTCGAGAAATAATGTGGATAGTTAGCCAGGAGGATTTTTTCACCCTACTAGGCCTGTAGCTGGGCTCGCCTCACCCACCCACACAGCGGGCGAGTTCATCCTTCTTATCGGGACGGCATTCCCTAGTGAAATATGTCATATTCTCGTTGTGTTGTCACAGGTGCAACCGGATCAAATTCATCAAATACGGGTTGTACATTATAACAACGCATAAAAATAAAAACATTCAATCAATCACGCAAAATTGTCCACATCAAAATAATAGAATATTCATAGTTATGACCAACGTTTTGAAACCGGACCGGTCATCAAACCGATGAAATGAAAGGTTCAAGGTTGAATCTGTTCGACTGATTCAACCGGGGTCGAACCTATATATATATATATATATATATATATATATATATATATATATATATATATATATATATATATATATATATATATACACACGAGTGACAGGCACGGGCCTACGGCCCGATGGCCACGCGCCACAGTACCCGGCCGCCGACGGCGGGCTTCGCCCGCCCCCCTGCGGGCGTCGTCCGCCCCCCTGCGGGCGTCGTCCGCCCCCCTGCGTGCGTCGCCCGCCCCCCTGCGGGCGTCGCCCGCCCCCCAGCAAGATTTAAAAGTTTAATATTGCGCCCGCCCCGCAAAAAATATTTAAAAATATAATATTTAGTTATTTTTAAAAATATATTGAAAAATGTAATATTTAATTATATTTTTAAAATATTTTAAAATATAATATTTAATTATATATTAAAAGTATTTAAAAAATATTTAGAAATTAATAAAAAAAGACGGGATTAATCCCCGCCTGTTTAGGCGGGATTAAATCCCGCCTATACTTATGCGGGATTTAATCCCGCCTAAGCAGGCGGGATTAATCCCGCCTAAGTATAGGCGGGATTTAATCCGCCTAAGCAGGGATTAATCCCAGGCGGGATTTAGTCCCACACCGGTTGTTCGGTGGGATTTTTCGGCCTTATACAGGTTGATCTCTTTTGGCTGTTAAGTTGGTGTGCTGGGCTGGCGGGTGGGCCGAAATTAGCTGGGTTGTGGATTTCGTCTGGCGGGCCTGCGGGCCGAAATTTGATGGGTTAGCATTTGCAGGATTTTAGGTTTGATTTTGGGCTGAGCTGATGGGTTGTAGGGTGCCCTATAAAAAATATAGATTTGAGAGACCCTATATAGGTTTAGGAGACCTAAAAAAAATATGAACGGTACTGATTCATTGTTGCGATCAACGGTTGTGGTCTAATGTTTGGTTTATATTCAACGGTCATGATTAACCCAATGTCTTTTTTACCTTGCCATGTACATGTAATTGATATTTCTTTTTAATGTAGTAAAGATATATATACTAGCATCTTCGAACGGGCTCCGCTCGTTCTCGATGCGTCGCTGCGGGCTTCACCCGCAATCAAGCGGGCTTTGCCCGCCCCCCGGCGGGCGAAAATTAATTTATATTTTAATAGAAAATTTAATACGAATTTAATAATTTTATAAATTTTATAAATTATAAATAAATTTAATATTAAAATTATATAATTAAAAAAATCAATAAATAAAAATCCCCCCCCCCGCATCGGCCTGCTCACGCAGGCCGATCTTCTCGGCCGCCGGCGACCTGCCCGACACCCACCGGCGGGTGCGCCGGCCTCCGGCGAACCCGCCGGGGTTTTCCGGCGGCGAGCGGGCAGGGCCACCGCCGCGCCCTGCCCGCTCGCAGCTGAACAACCCCCGGCGGGTTCGCCGGAGGCCGGCGCACCCGGGTGGGCGCCGGGCAGGCCGCCGGCGGCGGGGATGAGCCCATGAGGGGGCGGGAGCGGAAGCTGGGCATCGGGATTATTTCGGGAGTGAACAGTGTTTTGGGGGGGAGATTTGGATATTTGCAGGCCTTTGCTGAGATCCAATGGACAAAAGTCATTTTTTGGATATCGGACGGTCCAGATTCATTCGTTGGTGTGATTGAAGATAGGTATATTGGTTTATATGATAAAGAAATATATACACACACACATTATCTTAAAAAGATTTATGTTGGTATGCCAATAGCGTGAGTTCGAAAATAGGGGAAAATAGGTGGTCGTCGAATTTCAGTGTTTTGATCTCGAACCGTTGGATCTGGGTCTCACGGTCAGGGCCACCGTCGGTGGTGACCCCTCCGGAGCGCCGCCGGAATACCGTGGAGGGTTCGCCTGCCCACGGCGAACCCGCCAGAGGTCTTCGGTCAGGCCGCCAGCGGCGAAGATGAACAGGAGTTGCGTTAATTACGCAGCTCAGGTCTTCTTCTTCGTCGCCGGTGAAGACGCCGGCGGCCTGACCGGAGACCTCCGATGGGTTCGCCTCCTCCCGGCGAACCCGCCGGGCCTCTCCGGTCAGGCCGCCGGCGGTGAAGAAGATCGTGTATTTCAGTATTTTAAAAAAATTAGTTTTCTTAATTTTAAATGAAAATTTTAATGAAAACTTATAATTTAGTTTAAAATTTTAATTTTCTTAATTTAATTTAATGAAAACTTATAATTTAGTTTAATGAAAACTTATACTTTAGTATACTCAGGCCGGGAGCCGCCGTAAGCCAGTTACTGTCGCGCGGAACCATAAGGCCGGAGGCGGGTGAAGCCCACATCGGGGTACTGTCGTCCGGGGGCGGGTGAAGCCCGCCGTCGCCGGCCGGGTACTGTGGCGCGTGGCCATCGGGCCGGAGGCCCGTGCGTATCGCTCGTGTGTGTGTGTGTGTGTGTGTGTGTGTGTGTGTGTGTGTGTGTGTGTGTGTGTGTGTGTGTGTACGAGCATCTTCGAAATGCTACGCTCGTGCTCGATGCTTTCGGGCGGCTTTCAGTCGCATCTAGGCGGGCTTCGCCCCCCTCCGCACGGGCTTCATCTACTTACGGCTTCGCCCGGGCTCGATGCGTCGTTGCGGGTTGCATCCGCATTAAGGCGGGCAGCGCCCGCAATATATACATATGAGTACTCAAAATGACCGTAAAAAAATATAAATCATTTTTATAATTTTTATTTTATAAAAAAAATTATGTTTTGACGTAAAAACAATAATTTCTCACAATCTTTCTCTTCCTATTCTCTCCATTTCTCTATCCATCTCTCTCTCTCTCCTCCCCCTCTCTCTCGGCCCCTTTTCTCCTCTCCCTTTCACCATCTCTCTCTTATTCTCTCTCCCCCTCTCTCTCCTCCCCTTCTCTCTCATGTAGGGATACGATTTCTTTGATGAGATCCAATGGTCAAAACTTAAAGTATGGTGTGCCTCAAGATACGTATATTGCTTTAAATATATAAGATATATATATATATATATACACACGCAAGCATCTTCGCTCGATGCTCTCGGGTGGTCTTCGGCCGCATCTAGGCGGGCTCCGCCCGCCTTCGCATTTCATGTTGATCACGTTTCGATTTGAGGCCATTTTGACCCTTGCTCGTACACTCGTTTGCCCGCACATGATATCTCATATATATATATATATATATATATATATATATATATATATATATATATATATATATATATATATATATGGAAATATAAATGGATGAGTTCGAAATTACAATAGCCGTCCGATCATATATGTCTCAGCCGTCCGATCAACTCAATCATGATGCATCATCTCTCCACATTTCTATAGGGCTCCTTACTAACTAGGCTAAAAACAATTTTGCCCCTATGAACTTCTAAAATAAGTAAAGCTAGAGCCCAGCCATTACGCCCAGCCCGCTGCCCCGCTGCCCCGCTGGCCCGCCTGCCCCGCCTGCCCCGCCTGCCCCGCTAGCCCGCCTGCCCTCGGACCCGCTGGCCCGCCTGCCCTCGGACCCGCTGGCCCGCAAGCCCAGCAGCCCGCTTCAATTCAAACCTTTAGGAAGGGAACTCATATTTAAACCAAAATAATAGCCACACACACCCGGTGTGGGACTAAATTAGGCGGGTGACAGTGCTCCGCCACTGTTCACCCGCCTATTATATGTTAAATATTGTTTATTTTTTAATTAAAAAATTATTAATTTTAATTTAAATTAAAACTGGCGGGTGAACAGTGCTCACGCAACTGTTCACCCGCCAGCTTTTTTTATAGATTTTTTAATTAATTTTAATTAATTATTTACTTTTTTATTTTATTATAAATAAAACTTTTTATACGTTTTTTTTATTCTAAATTAATTTAAATAAAACTTTTTTTATACGTTTTTTTAATTCTAAATTAATTTAGAATTAATTGTTTATACTCAAATTTATTTTTTTATTAATTTTAAAAAAGGAGTTGGTTCGGTACTTTTGCGAAGCCCGCCGGGGGGCGGGCGAAGCCCGCCGGGGGGCGGGCGAAGCCCGCCGGGGGCGGGCGAAGCCCGCCGGGGGGCGGGCGAAGCCCGCCGTCACCGCCGGGTAGTGTGGCGCGTAGCCATCGGGCCGGAGGCCCGTGCCTGTCACTCGTATATATATATATATATATATATATATATATATATATATTATATATATATATATATATATATATATATATATATATATATGAGTTTGGAATATATAAGCTCAAACTTTTTTAAGGCTAAAAAAGCTTGAGTTGGTTCCCCCATAATACATATCGGAATTAGACAAATAATATATGCATTTTGTAGACAAGAACGAGATCTACAACTTTTATGTTGAACATTTTTCCAAAATTTGCACGGTTTAGCCGGAATCTGACCCAAAAGGTTGGTGGCTTGAATTTTGAAATTTATTATTATTATATTCATTTCGAGTCAGCAACCTTTCGGGCGAGATTTCGGCCAAACCGTGAAATTTTTGAGAAATTGTTCAACATGAAAGTTTTAGATCTCGTTTTTACCTACAAATTGCATATATTATTCGTCTAATTCTGACATATATTGTAAGAGAACCAGCTCAAGCTTTTTTAGGCTTAAAAAAGTTTGAGCTTATATATGTTATTTTGTATGTATATATATATACACACACACACACACACATAGGGTTTGGAATATATAAGCTAGAGTTTTTTAAGCCTAAAAAAGCTTGATTTGCTTCTCATAATACATGTCGGAATTAGGCAAATAATATATGCATTTTGTAGCAAAAAATGAGATTTACAATTTTCATGTTGAACATTGTTCCAAAATTTGCACGGTTTAGCCGGAATCTGGCCCGAAAGATTGATGACTCGAATTTTGAAAGTTATTATTATTATAGGGTGCTGCTATCTTGCACCGCAGTTTTGGCTATTCGCACCGCACTTTTTCCTAATTTTTTGTGCATTTTGGAAATACGCCTTGTACATACATTTTTAGGAAGTGTTCAACACGAAAGTTGTAGCGCTAGACGAGATCTACAACTTTCATGATGAACACTTTTCATAAAAATGCATGTACAAGACATACTCGGGAAATACGTCTAGATTTCGCGCCTTTTGGAAATATATTTTTTACATACATTTTTAGGAAAAGTATTCAACACTAAAGTTGTAGATATCGTCTAGCTCTACAACTTTCGCGTTGAACACTTTTCCTAAAGATGTATGTACAAGGCGTATTTCAAAAGACAAAAAAATTAGGAGAAAGTGCGGTGCGAATAGCCAAAACTGCGGTGCGGATAGCCGCGCCCTTATTATATTCACTTCGAGCCACTAATATTTCGGCCGAGCGTCCGGCCAAACCATGCAAATTTTGAAAGAATATTCAACATAAAAGTAATAGATCTCGTTTTTGGCTATAAAATGCATATATTATTTGTTAAATTACGACATATATTGTGGGATAACCAGCTCAAGTTTTTTTACGCTTAAAAAAGTTTGAGGTTATATATGTTATTGTGATATATATATATATATATATATATATATATATATATATATATATATATATATATATATATATATACACACACACGAGTCGCAGGCACGGGCCTCCGGCCCGATGGCTACGCGCCACAGTACCTAGCCGCCGACGGCGGGCTTCGCCCGCCCACCACCCCCGGCAGGCTCCGCCCGAACCCCCCCGGCGGGCTCCGCCCGCCCAATTTAAAATTTTATATTAATTTAAATTAATATTTTTAAAACATTTTATATATTAATTTAAATTAACATTTTTAAAGTTTATATAATATATTATATATATATTAATATTTTAATTTTTATATTAAAAAAAAATCCGCCCCCCCCCCCCTTTTCACGGTTTCCTCCACCGCCGGCGGCGGAGCCGTCGGCAGCCTGACCGGCTGCCCCTTCGCCGGGAGCTGGCGAACCTGCCGGCGGTGATCGGGCGGCGCTCCGGCGGGGCCACCGCCGGCGGTGGCCCTGACTGTGAGGCGATCTGGGTCACCGCCAGCGGTGGCCCCGCCGGAGCGCCGCCCGATCACCGCCGGCATGTTCGCCTGCTCCCGGCGAACCTGCCGGGGGCAGCCGGTCAGGCCGCCGGCGGCTCCGCCGTCGGTGGTGGAGAAGACCGTGAAAGGGGCGGGGGGCGATTTGGGTGATCGGGAAAGAGGAGAGAGAAGGCTACATTTTTTGGGTTTTTTTATTGGCCGACCTAAATCACTATTTGCAGTCTCAGATCCAACGGTTCAGGAATAAAAAGTCAAATCTGATGGCCCATATAAATAGCCTATTTTTGAACTCATTGTTATTGACAGACCCTTATATTTCTTTTTAGAATAGTAATAGATATATATATATATATATATATTCATACGATAATTATATATATTTATATGGTATATTCATATGATATTCATTATTTATGCATAAATATTACAAATATATCTTAAATTCATTATAAAATAAATTTTAAAGAAAATTTAATATATTAAATTATTAATGATAAAAAAACTTATTTTAAAATAAGCATGTATATAAGTATATGTATATTATATATTTGAACTTTGAAAAATTTATATAATTTTATATGACATATTATTATTTCATATATTTTTAAATATATTTGATGAGTATATATATATATATATTATAAATATATTTTAGATTTCTCATAATATTATTTTTTAAAGATAATTCAATATATTAATGCTCAATAAAATTTAAATTTATATTTGTATGTGTGTATATATTATATATTTGATATTTTTGTAAAGTTCAACAATTACCAATTAGTGTAGTGGTCCTCACTCATGATGGAGCTGAAATTGATTTTGGTTTGAAACTTGGCCAATTCCTTTTTGGGGGATTAAATTCTGGGCCGTGGGCCACCCGGTTCTACCAACCGGTATCTGATTTGCAGCTAGCCGGTCTGCTCGTACGGTTTAGCGGTTCTTGGGCGGTCCGCTGCTATGGCAGGTCTTGACACATGATCGGATCGGCCGGGGGTCCGGTCGACGGTCCGACCGGTTGAACCGGGCGGTGCAGTCCGGATTTTAAAAGCTTGCTTATGACCAATAAAACTCTCAAATGGAAAAACGATTGCCTAGTAAAAAAGAACACAAGCACCCAAACATCATGACTCACAGGCCTACTCCAAGTCTAGAAAAAAAACTAAAAGAAAAGTAGGGACCAAGTACACGACACGAAAAAACTCCACGGCTTTGTTCGTTTTGCAGGAATTGAAGTGCAGGAATTGAAATTTACTTCAATTCCAATTCCCGCAGAAATTGGAATTGAAGTCAATTTCAATTCTAACGTTCGGCTAAATGCAGAAATTTTGTCATGCGAATTGGAATTATTAATTTCAATGTTCCGCTCAATATTAGAATTTTTTTGTCCGAGCGCGCATTTTTCGCCCTGCAACGCATTATTTTGCTCGGGCGCATATTTTTCGCCCTGTCGATCATTTTTTGCCCGAGCGCACATTTTTCACAGGGCGCGCAGTTTTCGTCTGACCACACATTTTTTTGCTGGGACGCGCATTTTTCGCTGGCCAAAAATTACGCACCCGGGTGAAAAATGCGATCTGGGGCAAAAAATTCAGGACTGAGTGAAAAAATCGCGCCCGACCGGAAAATGAGTGGCTGGCCGGAAAATGTGCACCCGAGCGAAAAATTCGTGCCCAGAAATATACGCTCCCGGGCGAAAAATTCACTCTCGGGCAAAAAATTTGCGCCCGGGCGAAAAATTCGCCCCCAGGCGAAAATGCGCGCCCAGACGAAAATGCGTGCCCGGGCGAAAATGCGCTCCCGGGCGAAAATGCGAGGCCGGGCGAAAATGCGCGCCCGTGCAAAAAATTCTCGCCCGGGCGAAAATGCCCGCCCGGGCGAAAATGGCCGCCCGGGCGAAATGCGCGCCCGGGCGAAATTGCGCGCCCGGACGAAAAATAAAAAATGCACGCCCTGGCGAAAAATACGCGTCCGGCCGAAAAATGTGCGCCTGATGAGTCCGATTTATATAGGGTTTTTCGGACTCATCTGCGCTAGTTTTCACGCGTTTGCACTTCACTTTTAGTTCTATATCGTTCATATTTTATCTTGTCTATATTTCCATAAGAAGTGCACACTTTGGTCCGTGGTTCTGTATTTTTGTACTTTTATTGTTTGTACTCCTTATTGTGATTGCCTGGAATGTCTGCACATATCAGTGATTTGTTTTTTCTATTTGTACATGGGTCGTGTACATGTTCTGGGAGTGTTTGGAAACAGGAATACTATGCACGATCATCGGATCTGCTGCGCACGACCACTGGTCGTGCGTCGATGATTGTGCGCACTTGCCTTCCTTTTCCAAGTTCTGCTTGGGCATACGCACGACCACTGGATACAGTGCGCACGACCATCGGTCGTGCGCCACTGATCGTGTGCATTGATTCCTCTTTTCCTGGAGTTCTGTCTGAGGTAATCGCACGACCATTGGACATAGTGCGTGTTGAAGTTGGTGACCGGGCGGCCTGGCGGTTTGTATTGGCGGGTTGGAGACCGCGTGGTCTGGCGGTCTGTCTCAGCCGGCTTGGAGACCGGGCGGTCTGGCGGTCTACCCTGGCAGTCTCGCTTTCTCTCTGGTGGTAGCCGTGCGGTTAGCCCTGCTGTCTAACCGCGCGGTTTGTGCGGTTTGTCTTGTATAGTCCGCTTAGTCCTGTAATTATTAGTCCCACATCTCTTATTTGTATTCTCTCATCTCTCCTTCATTCTATATAAGGGAGGGCATACCTTTGTAATAGATATCTTTTTTGGATAATAAAATTTCAATTATTCAAAAGTTTATCTGCTTGTTCTCTACTATTCGCTTCTTTTCGCTACTTTCTAACATGGTATCAGAGGATACGGTCATTTCCTCCTGATTCTGTGCGCTCTCTGTTGTTCGCGGCTTGTTTTCCGCGTCCTGCGTCTTGTCTCGCGGCTTGCCTTCTCTTCTATCCGCGCGGCTTGTTTCTATCCGCGCGGCTTGTTTCTGTCCGCTGCCCTATTCGCGCAGCTTGCTTCTTCTTCTTCTTGATTCTCTTCTCCTCTGCTATTCGTCGCAGCGACCTGTTTCCTTATCGCCGAGCTCCTCGTTCTTTCTTGCCTCTCCGACTTCCTAGTCGTTGCGGCCTGTCTCTGTCCGCGTGACTTGTCTCTACCCGCTGCAGACTTCTTCTCCTTGTCCGCCCCTGCTTTCCCCATTACCGCTTGTCTCTATTCTCGCGGTTTGCTGCTGTGATCTGCCTGACCGTGCGGGTTGTTCCTTTTTCACCCGCATCTTGGTCGCGGTCACCTGATCTTCTCTTCTCTTCTGTTCGCTCAGCCTTCTCAGTCCGCGCGACCTCTTCCCCGCTGGGCCTTTGCCTGCTTTTTCGCCGCTTGATTCTCCGTCTGCCCGCGCGCCCTGTCCGCGCGGCTTGCCCCTTCTTTTTCGCGACCTTTTTCGCGATCTCCTCTATTCGTCGTGCTCTACTTCGTGTTGCCTTCTACCCGCTCCTGCTTGCTAGTTGCCCCGGCCTCATCTTTGGCCGTGCGACTTGTTCTCCTCTGTTCGCCCGACTTTTTCAGGCCGTGCGACTTCTTTCCCTCTGCTTTGCTCGGCTTCTAGGAAGCGGCCTTCCTAGCCGCCCGACCTGTTTTCTGGTCGCCCGGCTTGGTGCTCTTTTCTCTTCTCGCGGCTTGTTCCTCTCGTCGCGGTTTGCTCCTCTCTTGCTTCCATGGCTTTCCTCTCCTCCAGCCTGTCCGCCTCCGTGGTCACCTCTTCTGGTAGTGCTCATGTTGTGACTCGCGGACGATAGCTCATCGACTCTGGTGCAACAAATCATATGACAGGCAACCCTCAATGTTTCTCTCTTCTTGACACACAGGCTCAGTTGCCCCCGGTCATTGTTGCTGATGGATCTCCCTCCCCGGTCCATGGGACGGGCATGGTTCAAGTCACTCCATCTCTCTGCTTGGCTGATACCCTCTATGTGCCCAAGTTTCCGTGCAAGTTATTATCGGTTACTTCTTTATGCAAGCAACTACGGTGTTCTGTCACATTCACCCCTACCTCTTGTGCTTTTCAGGATCCGGACTCCCAACGGACGATTGCTACCGGGACTGAGAGTGGTGGCCTCTACTTCCTCGACAACGTTTCTGCTCTATCCGCCTTCTCCTCCTCCTCTACAGATCTTCTCCAATGGCATCTTCGCCTTGGACATGCTCCTCCCCGAATTCTACGACAGCTCCTGCTGCACCTCCCTCCTCATCATCCTCCTCTAAACTGTGATGCATGTCAACTTGGCAAACATCACCGCTCCTCCTTCCCACCAACGCAAAGTCGGGGCTCCTCCCATCCGTTCGACCTCGTTCACTCTGACATATGGGGTCCCGCTCCTAACCTCACCATCGGTCGGGGTAGTTCCTATTTTGTCACCTTCATTGATGATTTCTCTCGATGTACGTGGGTATATCTTCTCAAAGATCGCTCCGAGTTGTTCTCTGTTTGGACCTCCTTTTATTCTATGGTTCAAACTCAGTTTGCTACATCTATTAAACTCCTTCGTTCTGACAATGCTAAGGAGTATCTTAGCCACGACTTCTCCTCCTTTTGTACTCATCATGGTGTTATTCGTCAAACCAGCTGTGTCTACACCTCACAACAAAATGGGGTGGCGGAACGCAAAAACCGTCACCTCCTTGATGTCGCTCGCACTATGATGACTCAAATGCATGTTCCTCGCTCCTATTGGGGCTATGCTGTCCTCCTCTCCTGCTATCTCATCAATCGCCTTCCCTCCACCGTTCTCCACGGTGCTACCCCCTTCTCCATTCTTTATCCGGACAAGGATCTCTTTCCTCTTCCTCTGCACATCTTTGGGTACACCGCTTTTGTGCACTCTCCCGCTGCCACCCGTGATAAACTCTCACCACGTGCCACCAAATGTGTCTTTCTGGGCTACTCTCCCACTCAGAAAGGATATTGTTGCTTTGACCCTGTTACCCGCAAGCAATTTGTCTCTGCGGATGTCACCTTCTTTGCCAATGCATCTTACTTCTCTCCCGCTTCCTCTTCTACTCCTCCTGCTCCTACTTCTCCTACCAACCCATCCATTCCCTCTGCTCTCACTGATGTTCCACCCTCTCCACCCACTCCACCGTCTTCCCCATCCTCCTCATCTCCACCCTCTACTCCGCTTTCTCCCTCCACTCCGCTGCCATCTCTCTCTACTCCCGGGCCAGCTCTCTCCACCACGGATACTCCGGATACTGAGGCACCTGCTGACCTGGATCTCCCGATTGCTCTTCGCAAAGGGGTTCGGGCCTGTACCCACCATCCACTTGCTGCAGTTGTTTCCTACGATCGTCTTACCCCTGCTCGCCGAGCCTTTGCACTGGCTATCTCGGCCACTGCCACCCCCCGTTCCTACCAGGAGGCCCTTACTATTCCTCACTGGAAAGTTGCCATGGATGAGGAGATTGCTACTCTCACTGAACGGGGTACCTGGACTCTTGTTCCGCCTCCTTTCGGCACAGATGTTATTGGTTGTCGCTGGGTCTTCGTGGTGAAGTTTCTCCCAGATGGCAGTGTGGATCGTTATAAGGCTCGCCTGGTTGCCAAGGGTTTTACCCAAACTTATGAGATTGATTACTTTGACACTTTCTCTCCCGTGGCTCGCCTCAGCACTATTCGGGTTCTTCTCTCTGTGGCTGTCAACAGGGATTGGCCCATCTCGCAGCTAGATGTTAAGAATGCCTTCCTCTATGGTGATCTGTAGGAAGATGTTTACATGGAGCAACCTCCTGGGTATGTTGCTCAGGGGGAGACACGGGTATGGCGGCTAAGGAAGGCTATCTATGGCCTCAAGCAGAGTCCTCGTGCCTGGTTTGACAAGTTCAGTGGCATTGTTGCGGCCATTGGTTTTACACGAAGCTCAGCAGATCACTCCTTGTTTGTTCGGAAAACCGCCTCTGGTCTTGTTGTTCTTGCGGTTTATGTTGATGACATTCTTCTTACTGGCGATGACCAGGATGGGGTATTGATGACCAAGAAACATCTTCGTCAACATCTGGTTACAAAGGATATGGGCTCCCTGAAATACTTTCTGGGGATTGAAATCTCTAGAAAGCCCAACTCCATGGTCCTTTCACAACGGAAGTATGCTCTTGATCTTTTAAAGGAGGCAGGACTCACTGGTGTTAAACCTGCACGTTGTCCTATGGCTGCTGGAGAAGACAAAACTTGGACAGATGACTCACCTCTTCTCTCTGATCTTACGAGATACCGGCGTCTGGTGGGCAAGCTTATATATCTCACGGTAACCAGACCCGACATCTCTTATATTGTTGGCAAGGTGAGCCAGTTCATGCAAGCTCCGAGGGAGTGTCATCTACAATCTGCTCTGAGGATATTAGAGTATATTAAAGCTGCTCTAGGGAAAGGACTCCTATTTCAGACGAATGGTCACCTAAGGGTAGAAGCTTACTCTGATTCAAGCTATGCGGATGACAAAGGGGACCGCAAATCGACTTCAGGTTTCTGCATATTTGTTGGAGGCAATCTTGTGAGTTGGAAGAGCAAGAAACAGTTTGTCGTTTCCAGGTCTAGTGCAGAGGCGGAATATCGTAGCATGGCATCGACTACATGTGAGTTGAAGTGGTTGAGGGCTCTCATGCTTGACTTAGGAGAGGTTTACAACTAAACTCTTCCTATGTTCTGTGACAATAAGGCCGCAATACACATTTCCAAAAATCCAGTCTTTCATGAGATAACAAAACACATAGAAGTCGACTGTCATTTTATTCGGGAAGAAATATTGAAGAAACAGATTTGCACTCCATTTGTCACGTCCGACAACGAGTTGGCAGATGTCTTCACCAAGCCGTTGTCCGCTTCCTTTTTCCACATCTGCGACAAGCTGGGCATGATCGATATATATGCTCCAGCTTGAGGGGGAGTGTTGAAGTTGGTGACCGGGCGGCCTGGCGGTTTGTATTGGCGGGTTGGAGACCGCGCGGTCTGGCGGTCTGTCTCAGCCGGCTTGGAGACCGGGCGGTCTGGCGGTCTACCCTGGCAGTCTCGCTTTCTCTCTGGTGGTAGCCGTGCGGTTAGCCCTGCTGTCTAACCGCGCGGTTTGTGCGGTTTGTCTTGTATAGTCCACTTAGTCCTGTAATTATTAGTCTCACATCTCTTATTTGTATTCTCTCATCTCTCCTCCATTCTATATAAGGGAGGGCATACCTTTGTAATAGATATCTTTTTTTGGATAATAAAATTTCAATTATTCAAAAGTTTATCTGCTTGTTCTCTACTTTTCGCTTCTTTTCGCTACTTTCTAACAGTGCGCACGACCACTAGTCGTGCGCCATTGCTCGTGTACGGTACCCCAGTTCTTCTTCCTAATCTGCCATGCCAGTGCGCACGATCACTGGACATAGTGTGCACGACCACTGGTCGTGCGCCCGTGATCGTGTGCATTGTTCAATTCTGCTTTCTATAAACATGCAGGTTCCGCCCTAATTGGAGAGATCATTTTTTCTCCGCCGTTTTTGTCTCCGAGGAGGGATTCCGCCGTCCTCCTTCAATCTCCACCCTAGGGAGGTGCTCCGGGCAAGCTTTCACCGCCAAATCCAAGCCGGAGCTTTCTCTCGGCCTCCTCCTTCATCCTTGAGATTCAAGAAGAACTAGACCCAGCTATCTCCACCAAACTAGGAGAAGTTGTGTCATCCTCCACCGGATCGTGACACGAAGAAGACGGACCATTGGAAGGTGGTGACAGCCCAGTTCAAGACCGAGCTTGGACGCAGATTGACGACCCGATAATTCCAGCGTGAATCCTCAGCAAGACTTCGTATCCGGTCGATTTCACACACTTTTCTTCTCTTGTTGTTGATGGTTTAGTTGAACTCTTTGTATTTGATGAAGTTATGTTTAGTGTAATATACGTTTATGTGTAATCATGTCTATGTGATTGTATGTTTTCGTTATTTACTTGAGGTGCGCCATATTCCATCCACCATCATCCACCTTTGTCGCACTAGCAATTGCTAGTGGCGTGCGTAGCGAAGATGTGTTTTCGACCCTCATTCCGCCGTTCTAACCACCTCATCTGCAAGCCTACTTGTCCATCCGCTCAGCGATTCGGTGCATAGCGGTCCGACTAGTCTTTCATCCCGCCTAGCGAAGCATCGCATAACGGCGTTGCATAAGAGTAGTTGTTAGCCTTTTATTTTCTTTGTCTGCAACAATCAAAACCCCCATCGTTACCGCCAACCCTAAGGACTTCAATCTCAAGTCCTCCTCGACATTAACTTCACCTTACTGTGTTTCTTGAGAGATCGATACTTGGGAAAACTCGCCCATTTTATATTACTTGTGCGATCGGTTCAATGCTGTGATCTTTAGCATCAAGTTTTTGACGCCGTTGCCGGGGAACACAGTCGTGTGAGTTTCTGTAGAGGGAGACGTGAGATTGCTTTCCTTTTCCTTTATAAATCGCTTTGTTTTGTTCTATTTCTGTTTTGTCTGCCTTTTTCTTGTTTGTTTAGACAATTGCAGTAATATATTGTTGGATTTAGTAATTTGCACAATTTATTTTGAATCTACTATTTCGACACCATGTGGGGATATTCGTATGCCCAATGTCGTTGGTGTGGAAAGCCTTCCCACGCTAGTCATGAATGCCCTACGAGAGATATTGAGCATAAGCCTCAGCGCACAATGCATGAGATGCCGTATTCGTACAACCCTTTAAACACTGTGTCCCGAGCTTATGGTCAATCATCCTCACCATATACACCGTTCTCTTATTCCTCTTCGGGCCCACAAGGACCGCAGAGTAATGGGAGAAAGTGTTTGTATTGTCATAGAACAGATCATGTCCTGAAGGATTGTGCCGAGTACCTTCGTGTTATGGAAGAGGATGATGAGCCGGACATCTGGATCATCCCGACTCCTACCCTCGGTGGCACACCTTCATCATTTGGTTATGTGTCCCTGTCACCTTCATTTGTTGAAGGGAATGATATGGACACAACCACCAGATGTGTGGCTGATCTAGGCTTCGACGTGGCTGAGCCCATCTCTTCTGTGCATACATCTCCAAGCGTGGAGCCGATTCTTTGTGAGGAACTTGCGCTTGAATTTTATCCAAGCAAAGTTCTTCCGCCTTTTGTGCATTCTACTTCAGTCGTCTCTGGCGACATTTTCGACGATGCAACACAAATTGAGGCTTGTGATACATGGATTGTTTCCACTCCCATGGAGGAGGACAACCTTCCTGGTGTCTAGGATTCTCCCTCGATACCAAAGGAGGAAGTCCAAGTCTTGGTGGAGGCCTCTATGGATCCGGCCAAGCCTTGTAGCATTGTCGACATTGCTGACGATATTTTTCTACCTCAGCCTTTGGGGAGTGAAACCGGGATCACTCCCCCGATTATTTCTTTATGTTCTTCGTCTCTTTTATTTCTCGACCCCCCTTCCTTATCTGAGCCTGTGCATATTGAATCTCCACGGGTAAGTTGGGTTGACGTTGAGCCTTGCGCTCAGGCTGTCGACGAGTGCATCCTCTTGTGTGAGGAGGTTCCTACCTCCTTCAAAGTGGAAGCCCCTATCGTCACCTTTGCCCCCAGCGAACTTGTGGTGGACGAAACTTTGCTAGGCAAGGATTTGTTTTGTGGTGGATGAGTGAGGAACAGGCCTCCTCCTCATCCTACTTCTTATTTCCTCTGCCTGCGATGAGCAGGTATGATTATTTAGGCAGAGGGGTAACTGTTTTATCACCGTATCGGTACCCGTTACCGCAACGGATAATGAAACAATTATCTGTTCATTTTTTTTTCATAGGCACATTAGTTAGACATGTATCGAATTTAATAAGTCATGCTGGGATGATAATAACCTCAGTACTTATCTTTCATTTCCTGTATTTTTATTTTTCATGTCTAGCTTAGTTTTAGTATTTCTTTGTATTTTGTATAATTTTCTTTTGTTTTTGTGGAGCTCACCCCTGCAGGTATTCATGACAAATCGCATTGGCGGGGTTGTGATTCTTCGTATGGCGGGCCTGCTTCAGGTTTCCACGCGTCTTCTGGTATGCTCACTGGCTGAGCATTGGGTAACCTCTTCCCTTAGCTCTTTATGATTTTAATTTCTCTATCATATATTGTGTAGTTTAGTTTAAGTCTGGGGGAGAGCCAGTTTTGTTACCTTTTGCACGTGTACATCTCATGTGCATACTAGAAGCTTTTATAGTTTTATTTTGATTAGTTCATTGCACTGCACACCACTACACCCACTTGAGCGCGTGCTTAGCTGTTAGTGTGCCGCGAGTTAAACTCATTTCTTCGATTAGATTTGGGAAAATTATGGTGTTGGCTTAGGATTGTGAGACATAGTAAAATGTTGACCTTATTATGTTTCTAGTCAACTGCTCTCGGCTCATGTAGAAATTCGAGTAGATTTAATTTTTTTGTATGCTTATGGTTTTATACTTTTCTATTTGCGTAAAGATCTTTTTATTCTACTCAAAAGTTGGTGAATCCGGTGTGAATCAAACGGTAGTATAGGAATGTGTGTAGCCGTCACTACTCGTTTTGCTCGAGTCGGGAGGAAGGATCATCTTTCTCGGTGGCTAAGAACTTGCCCCAAGCTACTCTCGAAGCACGGGTACTTGGTTAGTCTAGCGTGAGCATGATGTAGGCCATCATTTTGTCTCGGTTGAGCTTTGTACCATTCCTAATGTTATATCATTGCTAGCCCCGTTGTGCCTACCCTTCTTTTGATTCAGCTCCACCTTCATTCACCAAAGCCTCATAGTCTATCCTAGTCGCACACCCAAGTCAAGTTTAGTGTTTTATATTTTCATGTTGGGATGTGATGTGGTGTTATTATTTGTGAAAATGTGAAAGTGCTCCCAAGTTTATATCTGATGAATTGTGAAAATAAAATGAAGAAAAAGAAAAAAAATATTTGTAAAGAAAAAAAAGTGAAAAGAAAAGGTTTAAATTGAAAATCTTTTTGGAAATGTGATTATATTTGGAGTAGGCGGTGCACATACCCATCTGTTAAAAGTTAAGTCTGGAGGTGTGGTATACCTGCATATATTGTGGTTAGCGGTTGGATTCTTTTTAGGCTAGCTCATTTGGGTTAGGTGCATAGCCTTTCTTTTTATCATTGTTTACCTCACTGTAACCCAAGCCCCGTGATTATCCTAAAGTCCTACGAATTTGCGCTTGAGTCTAACTAGTGTCGTGGAAAGAGTGTGAACGGGCAAGCGTATGGTCCCCGACATTGGTGGATTCCTTTGGAGGTGATCCTGAGCTCCGATCTTTGGCAAAGCTCACCTTAGTGGCCTGCCTACTTTCTTCCTATGCGTGACCGGTTGATTCACCGTGATTCTATTTTTTAGTAGTAATAAAATTTTGATACGCATTGTGAAAAATATAAACAATTCTGCATACTTAGAAATTTTCTCTATTGTATTTTTACGCACACAAGCATGCGACTTCGCATGGTACTTTGTTTTTCAATTTCTTTGTTAGTTAGTAATTTTCCCTAACTGCTTAGATTTTGTTTGCTCGGGACGCGCAAACAGTAAAGTCTGGGGGTGTGATGAGTCTGATTTATATATGGTTTTTTGGACTCATCTGGGCTAGTTTTCACGCGTTTGCACTTCACTTTAGTTCTATATCGTTCATATTTCATCTTGTCTATATTTCCATAGGAAGTGCACACTTTGACCAGTGGTTGTATATTTTGTACTTTTATTGTTTGTACTCCTTATTGTGATTGCCTGGAATGACTGCACATATCAGTGATTTGTTTTTCCTATTGGTATAGGGGTCATATACGTGTTCCAGGTGTACAACCTCGGGCTCGCAAAGAGCCCTCAAGAAGCAAATAGATCGAGATAGGCAAATGGGACCAGGGGGGTCCACTCGCAAGCAGCGAGATGATGGACTCTTCAGGGGGCGAGAGGGCCTCCGGAGGCGAGAGGGCCCCCACGGGCGAGAGAGTCTCCAGCAGCAAGGAGATCTCGCTGTAAGGGGCGAGAGGCTCCGGCGAGACGGGCATCGGGGCCCCTCTCGCCGGTAGGTACCTTTCCGCTCGCCAGGGCGAGAAGAGGCCTTTCTTTGTGTTATATGTTATATTTCCCTGTCAAACAGAGGTTTTTACTCTTCTACCCCGGGTGCTTTTACCCTCTTACCCTTAGTGGATTGCATATAGCTCCTCAGAACAGCGGAGTTTGGCTGTTGGCAGACCCAGCCAAGGGTATCCCGGTAATTTCAGACCGGCGCAGTTTTGTTATTGGCAGTTCAGATTCTGAAATCTATAAATAAGCCCATAGGGGTTCTTCAGAAGGGACTTTTTCTTTCGGACGCTCAAGAGGATTCATTTGACACAGTCTTCTGAGGAACTCCAAGCCCAGCTTTTGGCTTTGGAGGGGAAGCTCTCTGTGACCTTCCGGGTAAGCGGTGGGACCTCCCTGCTGCGGCTTTGGGCCAGTTTTTCCAATCCTTCACGACCGGTCGGAGGTCGGAGCTTGGGCCAAGTAGGAGTCGGCTACGCCCCTATTTTGTGAACATTTATCGGAGTCAAATTTTGGCTTCAACAGTTCTAGTGCGGTGAGCGTGGAAGTAGCCGGTTCAGGAAAAGTTTGAGTTTGGTCCTATGACAGGAGGTGAAGGAGAAGGATCCGGTTCTGGAGGTTCCCCCTCCCAGGTAGAGGAGGCGACGAGAAAAATGTTGGAGGACTTCAGGCGAGAGGTCATGCAAACCATAAGCTTGGCCTTCTCGGCAAGAAGCGAGTGGGCGACGCCTCAGGTCCCGATTGAGGTGGTCCCGCTTTTAGGCGAGAACGCCCCGGGTCAGCGCCCGGGAAAGGAGGTCCCCACGGAGGCTGGCGAGAGGGACGTGGCGGCGCGAGAGCTCTTCCCAGGCCAGCGTCCCGGGAAGGAGGTCCCTGCAGAAGACGGCGAGAAGGAGGCAGCTGTGCGAGAACTCTTCCCTGGGCACGGTCTCGCAGATCGGGCCAGTCAGCCGAGGCCGCGAGACGTGCCCTCTCGGCAAGCAGTCGGCGAGAGCCCGTTCAGCGAACTTGTCATCTCGGCTCCGGTGCCAGAGGGGTTCCGGGAGCCCGACATGTCCTACTACTCAGGGAAGGATGATCCGGTACAGCATGTACAATGGTTTGAAGATGTGGTTTCGATCAGACAGATGACAGATGCGTTTAAGTGTCGACTGTTTGCCATCACCTTGAAGGAGAAGGCGCGAGATTGGTTCCACCAGTTACCGGCAAGATCGATTTATTGTTTCGAGGATCTGCGGAGGGGTTTCTTATTGAGGTTTTCAACATCGAAGAAGCGCAAGAAGGAGGCGGAGTGCTTGTTCTCGGTCAGGCAGAGCCAGGATGAAACATTGGGGCACTACGTAGATCGGTTTCAGGAGGAGATCCTCCAGGTCCAGGAGGTCCCTGGGTATACGCTGATGCTTGCATTCACCCTGGGACTGAGGCCAGGTTTCTTCAGCATGGAGTTGAAGAGGGTGCCCCCCCCTCTCCTTTGAGGAGCTTATGGAGAGGGCGGCAAAGGAGACGGATTTCGAGAGGGCCAATCCGGCGTTTGCAAGGAGGTTAGCCAGGTTGGCAGAGGATGACGCAAAGGAACCAGGAGCAGGAAAGCAAAAGGAGCAGAGGGAGCAGAGAGAAGAGAGAAGGAGGGAGGAACCCCGAGGCCAGGGGCATCAAGGACAGAATCACCGGGGGGCCCGAGAGCCGAACAACCGGATAGGTTGGAGGCCTCAGGAGGGTCACCCCCAGGAGTTAGGAGTAGGCTTCCGGGGAAGAGATAACTTCCGGGAGCCAAGGAGGTTCGATCAACCGGCATGGAGATAGGGGGTGAGGGATCGTTTTCAGCATCAGCAGGAGACAATGTGGGTCGGACGAGGAAGCAGAGCTCGAGGAGGAGGAAGAAGAGGAAGAGGAGAAGGGAGAAGGGGTGGGGTGGCGTTGCCTTTCTGTGACTTCCATCAGGAGGGAGGTCACGCAACGGCCACGTGCCCAGAGTTCTTGGAGATGAGAGAGGCCAGGGGATTGAGGAGGCAGGATCCGCCGGTAAGGATTGTGGAAGTGCTGCAAGGGGAGGCTGAGGATAGGTGCGAGGACCGGGTGGATGTGGGAACCCGGGGGGGAATCGGGGCCATCCATGGGGGGATTGGGATTGAGGCCACCCGGAAGGGGAGCTTCCAGACCATGTTCCGAAAGGGGGTAGCCTCAACCTCCCAGACCCCACCCCCGCTAGAAAAAATAACCTTCTCTTCAGAGGATATGTCGGAGTACGAGGACCCATTCTACGACGCCTTGGTGATCCAGACAGCGGTGGAAAACTTTACGGTCTCCAAGATCCTAGTGGATAACGGGAGCTCCGTAAATGTGATTTTTAAGAAGGCCTTCGATGAGATGCAGGTGGAAGCCAAGAGGATTTTGGCCTCGGATGGACCGTTGTTCGGATTTTCCGGGGAGAGAAAAGAAGTAGAAGGGGGAGTAGGGCTGCACGTGAGGTTGGGAGGCGTATCACGGAACTGCCAGTTCGTGATTGTAGATGCCCCGAGCAGCTACAGCGCCATCTTTGGGCGTCCCCTCATCAGCGCCTTTCGCTGCGTCCCCTCCTCTTTCCATCAATGTCTCAAGTTTAACAATGGAGGGGTGCAGGTCAGGGTCAGGGGAGATCCAAAAGTGGCGAGGCAGTGTTACGTCACAGCGGTCAACACCATATCCTGGATGGCAGAAGCGGAGAGGTTGGAAAGAGAGATAGCAGCGCGTGAAGAAGCTATCGGGAAAAAGGAAGTGAGCCCAGAGGAAGCAAGAGAAGGAGCCGAAGAGGAAGTCGGGGAAGAGGAGACTGAGAAGCAGAAAGGAGGAGGTGTGCAGGAAGCTCAAAAGGGTGTTGAGGTCGAGCAGCAACAGGAGAGCCCGGAGGAGGCGATGGAGATTGAGGAGGAGCAGAGGGGAGAAGATGTGCAGGAAATCCGGAGGAGCGGGGAGTTGGAACCACGGGAAAGAATGCAGGAGAGAGTGGGAGAAGAAGGGGCAGAGGAGGAAGCCCGAAGGGACATGGAAATTGGGCAGCAGCAGGACAAGGTGATGGAAGTTGAGGGAACAGGAGGGGAGGAAGAGCTGGAGCAGGAAGAAGAAGCAGGGGACGACTGGGAGCAGTCGCGACTGGAGGTGGCTGAGGAAGTGGTGGAGGTGGAGGTCCGCACCAGCCAGGCGCAGGTACGAAGGATACAGATCAGCGGGGGCTTGAGTCCCGAAGACCAGGAGCGGATGCGGGCCTGCATTCAGAGCAACGTCGACGTCTTCGCTTGGAGCGCGGCGGACATGCCGGGCATTGATGCGGACGTGGCCTGCCACCGCCTAAATCTGGACCCTCGGACGCGCCCCATACGTCAGAAGATGAGAGCCATCGCCACCAAGCTGGGGGAGCCCATTCGAGAGGAGGTCAAGAAGCTCCTGGAGGCGGGCTTCATCTCAGAGATCCAGTACCCAGGCTGGATCTCCAATGTTGTAATGGTAAAGAAGGGGGGAGGAAAATGGAGAATGTGTATTGACTTTTCGTTATTGAATAAATCGTGCCCCAAGGATTGCTACCCCCTGCCTCGAATCGACGCGCTGGTTGATTCAGCCGTTGGTTTTTCTGTTATGAGTTTTCTGGATGCTTTTTCAGGTTACCATCAGATCCGGATGCACCCTCCTGACGTCAAGGACGTCTCCTTCATCACCAGGGAAGGGTGCTTTAGTTATAACATGATGCCCTTCGGGTCAAAAAACATGGGGGCAACATACCAACGGATGATGGATCGAGTTTTCCAGGGCCAGAGGGGCCGGAACCTAGAAGTCTACGTTGATGATCTCATGGTAAAGAGCAAGGGAGTGAGCTCGCATCTCCAAGATCTGGAGGAGACGTTCGCCACCTTGAGAAAGTTCAAAATGAGGTTGAACCCCTTAAAATGTGTTTTCGGGGCCAGTCGTGGGAAGTTCCTCGGGCACCTTCTGACCCCGGCGGGGGTAGAACCTAATCCTGATAAAGTAAAGGCCATTCTGGAGCTAGAATCACCGCGAAACGCTAAGGAGGTACAGCGCTTGACAGGAAAGCTGGCCGGCCTTAGCAGATTCCTCTCTAGGTCAGGAGAGAAGTGCTCGCCTTTCTTTAAAGTAATACAAGGGAATCAGAGATTTGAATGGACAGCGGAGTGCGAAGAAGCTTTTCAAAAACTGAAGGAGCAACTCTCCCGGGCTCCTCTGCTTCAAAGCCCAAAAGAGGGGGAAGATTTGACCCTGTACCTAGGAGTGGGAGCAGAGGCGGTGAGCTCCGTCCTAGTCAGAGAAGAGGGAAAGAAGCAGCTGCCCATTTATTATGTTAGCCGGATCCTGAGAAAAGCGGAGCTTCGCTACCCTATCCTAGAAAAACTAGCATACGCCTTGGTTGTTTCGGCCAGGAAGCTCCGGCCATATTTCCAGGCACATTCGATTAGGGTAGTGACGGACCATCCTCTCCGAAAGATTTTTGAAGGAGTAGAGCACTCGGGTAGGCTGTCCAAGTGGTCTATCGAGTTGAGCGAATTCAACATTTCGTTCGTACCAAGGCTCTCCATTAAGGCACAGGTGGTGGCCGACTTCTTGGCAGACTACGTCGCGGAGGTCGGGGCCGAGGAGCCGCGGTCACCGGAGGCATGGAAGGTAATGGTGGACGGGGCCTCGGGAAAGCACTCTCTCGGAGCGGGGGTGGTACTAACAAGTCCCCAGGGGGTGACAATAAAACAAGCTGTCGCCTTGCATTTCCTCACAACCAACAACCAAGCAGAGTACGAGGCAGTGATAGCCAGCCTTCGCTTGGCTAAGGAGCTCGAGATCAAGGACGTTGAGGTTTTCACAGATTCATTGGTGGTGGCATCTCAGATACGTGGAGAGTTCGAGGCCCGGGAGCCCACCCTGGTGAAATATTTGTCCAAGGTAAGGACGATCATCGGGGGGTTCCGGACGTTCTCCATCCAACACGTCCCCAGAGAAGAGAACACTGCTGCCGATCGATTGGCTAAGTTCGGACCTTGGGAAGGGGGTGCTCTGACTGATTTATTCCATCCAGCGATCGAAGAAGGGGAGCTAATGGAGGTTGACCGGCGGCCCTCGTGAGGTAGATCCTTTCGTTACCTTCTTTCTGACAGGAACCCTCCCTGAGGGGGTCAAGGAGGCAAGAAACTTCCGCCATAAGGTGGCCCACTATCTCATGCATGAAGGAGGACTACACCGAAGGATGCTTTCAGGTCTCCTAGCTCGATGCGTAACGGAGGAGGAGACCAGGCACATTCTGGAGGAGGTGCACTCCGGGGAATGTGGTAGTCATTCCGGAGGGAGGACGTTGGAAGCAAGGGTGGTCAGGCAGGGGTACTTCTGGCCCACCCTGAGAAAGGACGCGACGGAGTTTGCGAGAAAGTGCCGAAAATGCCAACTCTGCGCCCCCTCCAGCTCTTGCCGGCTCAAAGGCTCCGAAGCATCACGGCACCATGGCCTTTCGCCATTTAGGGAATGGATCTGGTGGGGCCTTTTCCTCCAGCCAGTGGACAAAGAAGATTCCTCCTGGTTATGATAGATTACTTCTCCAAGTGGCTGGAGGTTAAGGCGCTAGCAAAGGTGACCTCCCAAGTCATCAGGAACTTCGTCTGGGGGGAGATCATCTGCAGGCACGGGCTGCCTCAGGCCATCGTCACGGATAACGGCCCCCAGTTTGCTAGCGAAGAGTTCATCAGCTTCTGCACTCAGCTGGGCATCGACCTCAGGTTTGCCTCTGTCCACCACCCCAGGAGCAACGGTCAGGTGGAGGCGGCAAACAAGATTATCGTTAACTTGCTAAAGAAGAAGGTAGAGAATCTGAGAGGGAATTGGGTGGAGCAGCTCCCCTCGGTCCTATGGGCTCTGAGAACAACCCCGAACACGGCCACTGGTGAGACCCCTTTCAAGCTTTCCCATGGTTGTGAGGCGGTACTACCGGTGGAGTTCGAGGTCCGATCCCCACGAGTTGCGGCTGCAGGAGATGGAGACGAGGCATGGAGGATGGAAAATGAGGAAGGCCTGCGCCTCTCGCTAGACCTGGCAGAGGAGCTGCGAGACGTAGCAGCCATCAGACAGGAAGAAATCAAGCGACGAATGGCAAAGCACTTCGACAAGCATATCAGGATAAAACAATTCGCGGAAGGAGACCTAGTACTAAAAAAGGTTGATGCGGCAGGGAGGTCCGCCCCGGTGGGAAAGCTCAACCCAAATTGGGAGGGACCTTATATTGTAGAGAGAGTGTTGAAAGTGGGGGGTTACTACCTCCAGGATGTGGAGGGTAGGATCTTGAACCATTCCTGGAGTGGGGATGACTTAAAACGCTTCTACCCATAAGAATATAGAACGGAAGATATGTACTCAAAGCATAGTTAATATAATGTACTTCTCAAATTATTTCTCGTTCATTATTTCTCGTGGAGTCCTAATAACAGGAAGAGGTATCTTCATCGGCACCCCGAGCTCGGCTCGGCCCCAGGTAGACCCGCTGCGCAGGCTCCCATCTAGCTGGCAGGTCCGAAGGCTCGCCTGTGGGGGATAGGTTTTGGTTTGAGGTCTTCATCGGCACCCCGAGCTCGACTCGGCCCCAGGTAGACCCGCTGCGCAGGCTCCCATCTAGCTGGCAGGTCCGAAGGCTCGCCTGTGGGGGATAGGTTTTGGTTTGAGGTCTTCATCGGCACCCCGAGCTCGGCTCGGCCCCAGGTAGACCCGCTGCGCAGGCTCCCATCTAGCTGGCAGGTCCGAAGGCTCGCCTGTGGGGGATAGGTTTTGGTTTGAGGTCTTCATCGGCACCCCGAGCTCGGCTCGGCCCCAGGTAGACCCGCTGCGCAGGCTCCCATCTAGCTGGCAGGTCCGAAGGCTCGCCTGTGGGGGATAGGTTTTGGTTTGAGGTCTTCATCGGCACCCCGAGCTCGGCTCGGCCCCAGGTAGACCCGCTGCGCAGGCTCCCATCTAGCTGGCAGGTCCGAAGGCTCGCCTGTGGGGGATAGGTTTTGGTTTGAGGTCTTCATCGGCACCCCGAGCTCGGCTCGGCCCCAGGTAGACCCGTTGCGCAGGCTCCCATCTAGCTGGCAGGTCCGAAGGCTCGCCTATGGGGGATAGGTTTTGGTTTGAGGTCTTCATCGGCACCCCGAGCTCGGCTCGGCCCCAGGTAGACCCGCTACGCAGGCTCCCATCTAGCTGGCAGGTCCGAAGGCTCGCCTGTGGGGGATAGGTTTTGGTTTGAGGTCTTCATCGGCACCCCGAGCTCGGCTCGGCCCCAGGTAGACCCGCTGCGCAGGCTCCCATCTAGCTGGCAGGTCCGAAGGCTCGCCTGTGGGGGATAGGTTTTGGTTTGAGGTCTTCATCGGCACCCCGAGCTCGGCTCGGCCCCAGGTAGACCCGCTGCGCAGGCTCCCATCTAGCTGGCAGGTCCGAAGGCTCGCCTGTGGGGGATAGGTTTTGGTTTGAGGTCTTCATCGGCACCCCGAGCTCGGCTCGGCCCCAGGTAGACCCGCTGTGCAGGCTCCCATCTATCTGGCAGGTCCGAAGGCTCGCCTGTGGGGGATAGGTTTTGGTTTGAGGTCTTCATCGGCACCCCGAGCTCGGCTCGGCCCCAGGTAGACCCGCTGCGCAGGCTCCCATCCAGCTGGCAGGTCCGAAGGCTCGCCTGCGTGGGATAGGGCTGGGTCAGGCAATCTCCATCAGCATCAAACCGACAGGACAGAGAATTCACTTTGGTAGAATAGGGTGAAAAGTCCTCTTAAAGCAACATTACACCTTAGTGTCTCGACTTATTCATAAAGTACAAAAATAAACTAAGGAAAAAAAGGGTGTGGAATAGGACAGGTGGCAGTACTCGCAGCGGATGGCTGTAGAGGATCGCCTCGCCGGTAGCGAAAGGGCACTCGTGAGGCAGGGCGTTGCGTCAGCTCGCGGCCGAAAACGTGTCGAGTGGCCGTCCCGCGCAGAACATAAAAAGGCAGAAATATAAAGGTTACGCGGCGAGACGAAGTGGTAGCACCGTCCCGCAGGCAAAACAAGCCAGAGATTAACTTCGCGAAATAGAAAACAAAAATAGAGATAACAAAAAAATGAGCACTCGCTCGCCACTCAGCATATGCCGCAAAAATATGATCTAAAAGTTTTTACAAACATCAAAAAGAGGAGAAAGTGATTCTAAATCTTGGAGGCGGCACATCAGTCCTCCTCGCCAGATGAAGAATCATCGCTCTCCTCGCTAAAAAGCTCAGGGACCAAGTCGCGTGCAGTCACCGACTCGGACTCGTCCTTCACAACCCCCAGGTCTTTCATCATTTGCAGCACCAGCTCTGCAGCACGAACGCCAGCGTCTCGGCATTGTTCCTCGACTTCTTCATAAGAATAATGTGGCGGGGGAGTCTGGAAGGGCTCGCGGCGAGACGACGACGCGGCAGCAGCCTGAAGGCGCGCGTTCTCAGCCATCAGCACCTGGACCTCCTCCTCCAAAGCCGCCATGCGCGAACGCAGTGTTCCGCCGTCTCGGCATCCTGCGGGGTGACCTAGCAATTAGCCAAGAATGATGGGAAAGGAAAGAGACCCAAGAGAAAAGAAAGTCATGGCTTACCACGCCGCCTTGGGCCTTCGCGAGCTGAGACTCGGCATCTGATAACCTTCTCGCTAGATCAGTGGATTTCTCCCGTTCCGCCTCCAGATTTTCCTCGCTAGCCTTCCACTTTGAATTAATATAAATAAGGCGGCGAGAGGAGCGGTGCGAGAACTCCAAGGCCCGCATTTGGTGGTGGCAAGTTTTCAGCACGAGGTCCTTGGTGGACTCGCTTTCAGGCGAAGTGGCGTCTAGGCCACCATAGAGGCCGTACCCGATGGCGAAGGCGTGGCTGGAAGGGATCTCTTGCTCCTTCCATGATGGAAGGAGAGTGGAGATGGACACGCGGTTGGCGTCCCGCCCCCACAACAGAACCGGGTCGCCGACGGCATCATGAACCACGGGACCCAGATTGTAATTCATGTGAGAGGAGGGAGCGGGACGGCCAGAGGAATCGCCCTCGCGAGAAGAGGTGGCAGCCGCCTGTTCAGGGGGAACAGCTCGCGGGTTGGAAGCCGCGGCGGGCAGGTTGGAGGCGGCAGCAGGTTGAGCAGAGAATACCGTCCCGCGAGTAGGCGAGACGGCTTGGTGATTAGGCGAGAGAGGCGGTGGAGTTTCCCCTATAGAGATAGGGCTCCCTTGAGGAGCCTTCCTTCTTTCCTTGGAAATAACTACAGCTTTCTTCATCTTCTTTTTAGGAGGGCTGGAGCGAGAGGGGACCGTGTCATCTCCGGGACGCTTGGGCGGGATGACCGCCAGGGACTCTCTCGCCGCCTCTACCGCTGCATTGGCGAGATCAAGACCCTTGGCAGGGTGAATATTGCTCTTGTAAGGAGGGGACGCTGGAACAATTCGCTCACCTAAAAGCGAGTAGGGGTTAGGAAGAAGCGAAACGGCAAAATAGCGAGAAGAGAAGAACTAAAGGATAAGATAAGAATACCTTCGCCCGGGAGCATGGGGAGAAGCGAGTCGAGACCTCGCCGCAAGAAGTTGACCTCGAAGTTCTTGCCAACTAGGTACTCGCATAGCAGCTTCTCTGGGCCGCTGACTTGGGGGTGGCGTAGAAGCTCTCTGGCGGAGAGACCGGCGCGAGAGGGATGCCGCCGAAGTCCGCGCGGTCTCCCCGGATGAAGACGAATCGGGTGAGCCAGTGATGGTTCTTGTTAGGCGTCTCGCATACCTTGAGCCCCTGCCCAGTAAAATACGAGACGCCATCGGCGTTGGCGTGGTAGATGAAAAGCTTGCGGAAGGCCGTCAAGCTGAACTCGATGCGCTCCCGGCGCATGTAGCAGGCAAACGCGATCAACACCGAGATGGCGTTGGGGTTGAACTGTGCCGGGACGACACCAAAGTACTTGAAAACCTGCTTCACCTCTGGCCAAAGGGGCAGCCGCAGCCCCGCCTCGAAATGCGAGACGGGAAAAGCGAGTTCCCCCGGGTAATAGGTGTTAATGCACTCGCCGACCTTGGGAGGACGCGACTCGACCCCTTCTTCTAGGTACTCGTGGGCAAACTTGTCATAATCTTCTCGCGAGAGCCGGCCGAGCGGGAAGTCATGGTCAGTAAACCTCTTCCCGCAGCGGCTGCGCCCCTCACCCTCCTCCACCTTCTTCTTACCCATCTTTTTGGGCGAAATGGTCTTCGGCGAGACGAAGGAAGAAATAGGCGAGAAGGGTCCGGCGAGACGGAGAGGTCAGAAAGCCAAGAACTCGGGTAACGGAAGAAGCGAAAAGTGCGGCATCTAATCCCGGGCTAGGCATATTTATAACTGATACATGGCCAATGATTGAATGGGCGGGAAAACATGGGGGGAGGGGAAGAGTCGATGAATTTTCTCTCTCCTAAGCCTCGATCGGCGCGACCCATCACAATCAGGAAAAATATATAAATATTTATTTAGCATAAATTAAAAGGAGGATTAAAAAGGGAATAAAAATTAAGCCATAAAAATGTATATGTCCAGAAATCGTCCCGCAAGGGACCAAGCTCCCTGCATACTTTGGCGAGACTACCATTATTACAAACTTTTGCGAGAAGAAGAAAAGGAAGAACAGCGAGACAAACATTCTTCAGTACGGGCGCCATTCCCAGCGGCCACCGCGAGCTCCACCGCGAGGAGGTCTACTCCGCGAATGGAAGGAGCGGATGGATTCAAGACCACGGCGCGCGAGACGGAGCTGCATATCGGTCTCATTAATGATAGCTTCGGGGTCGGTGCCGTCGACACCTAGCTCGGCGTTAGCTCCGGAAGCTAGACGAGCGCACTCGCCTTCCAGCGACTCGATGCGCTTCTCCGCAGCCTGCTTGTCCAAAGTCAAGGAGTGGATGAGGCGCACGTGCTTCCGGAAGAGCTCAGCCGTCTTCCGCTTCATCTCCACTGGATTTGAAGGGTCACCCAGATAGTCTTCAATCCCGTCTTCAGGAGGAGGCGAGACGGAGAGTCGCTTTGGCTGCTCCTCAATAGGAGAGTTGGCCCGAGAATCTGCGCAAGGGGTGCAGAGGCAAGGTGGAAGAGGCACTCGCAGGAGGGAGTGAGAGTAGCGAAGGGGATTCAAAAGGGAGAGGGAAGGTCCCTTACCAGGATGGCGAGAGGTATCGGCGGCCAGGGAGGGGTCGTCCCTCCTCTTGCTGGGAGTAGTTGGGGGAGTAGATGAGGGCTGCGAATCGAACTCCTCGCAACGGGCAGCAGAACCATCTCGCGGACTCTTCGGGGGCTGCGGAACCACAAGAGCCCCCTGAAAAAACATTAGTCAGCAAGAGAGAGCACCCGGTCGCGGAGATAACAATGATAAAAGCGAGTACCCACCTCTTTTTCCGTGGAGGGCGCGCGAGGAGTGGGGATGGTTTCCAAAGCGACGCGAGACAAATCTCCTGCGGCAGGTGATGGGCCCCCAGCCTTCGTCTTTTTCAGGCGAGACGATGGGGGGAGAGGGCGAACCAGAGAAGAGGTAAAGGAAGCCACGTTGGCCTTATGTTGCTCTCGCACCAGTGCGAGACGTTCACGAAAGCTTTGACTGTGCGTCATTCCAAAAGACTCGAGAATGGGGAAGAAGGATATGCAGAGCAGGGCGCCGGGTGTGCGGGGCAGGAGTCATATATTTATAGGCCCCGGTGGGGGCCTCAGAAGATTCCTTATAAATACATTTTTTAATGTGCCTCGAATAACGAGCATCGGTTGAACATTCTTTTTGAGCTTAGAGTAATCTCAAAAAGAGCGGAGATTGTGTACAACCTCGGGCTCGCAAAGAGCCCTCAAGAAGCAAACAGATCGAGATAGGCAAATGGGACCAGGGGGGTCCACTCGCAAGCAGCGAGATGATGGACTCTCCAGGGGGCGAGAGGGCCTCCGGAGGCGAGAGGGCCCCCACGGGCGAGAGAGTCTCCAACAGCAAGGAGATCTCGCTGTAAGGGGCGAGTGGCTCCGGTGAGACGGGCAACGGGGCCCCTCTCGCCGGTGGGTACCTTTCCGCTCGCCAGGGCGAGAAGAGGTCTTTCTTTGTGTTATATGTTATATTTCCCTGTCAAACAGAGGTTTTTACTCTTCTATCCCGGGTGCTTTTACCCTCTTACCCTTAGTGGATTGCATATAGCTCCTCAGAACAGCGGAGTTTGGCTGTTGGCAGACCCAGCCAAGGGTATCCCGGTAATTTCAGACCGGCGCAGTTTTGTTATTGGCAGTTCAGATTCTGAAATCTATAAATAAGCCCATAGGGGTTCTTCAAAAGGGACTTCTTTTTCGGACGCTCAAGAGGATTCATTTGGCACAGTCTTCTGAGGAACTCCAAGCCCAGCTTTTGGCTTTGGAGGGGAAGCTCTCTGTGACCTTCCGGGTAAGCGGTGGGACCTCCCTGCTGCGGCTTTGGGCCAGTTTTCCAATCCTTCACGACCGGTCGGAGGTCGGAGCTTGGGCCAAGTAGGAGTCGGCTACGCCCCTATTTTGTGAACATTTGTCGGAGTCAAATTTTGGCTTCAACACCAGGAGTGTTTGGAAACAGGAATACTGCGCACGATCATCGGATCTACTGCGCACGACCACTGGTCGTGCGTCGATGATAGTGCACACTTGCCTTCCTTTTCCAAGTTATGTCTGTGCATACGCACGACCACTGGACACAGTGCGCATGACCACCGGTCGTGCGCCACTGATCGTGTGCATTGATTCCTCTTTTCCTGGAGTTCTGTCTGGGGTAATCGCACGACCATTGGACATAGTACGCACGACCACCGGTCGTGCGCCATTGCTCGTGCGCGGTACCCCAATTCTTCTTCCTAATCTGCCATGCCAATGCGCACGATCACTGGACATAGTGCGCACTACCACTGGTCGTGCGCCCGTGATCGTGCACATTGTTCAATTCTGCTTTCTATAAATATGCAGGTTCCACCCTAATTGGAGAGCTCATTTTTCCTCCGCTGTTTTCGTCTCCGAGGAGGGATTCCGCCGTTCTCCTTCAATCTCCACCCTAGGGAGGTGCTCCGGGCAAGCTTTCACCGCCAAATCCAAGCCGGAGCTTCCTCTCGGCCTCCTCCTTCATCCTTGAGCTTCAAGAAGAACTAGACCTAGCTATCTCCACCAAGCTAGGAGAAGTTGTATCATCCTCCACCAGATTGTGACACGAAGAAGACGGGCCATTGGAAGGTGGTGATAGCCCTTCTCTACCTTGGACGCAGTTCAGGACCGAGCTTGGATGCGGATTGACGACCCGACGATTCCAACCGTGAATCCTCAGCAAGACTTCGGATCCGGTCGATTTCGCACACTTTTCTTCTCTTGTTGTTGATGGTTTAGTTGAACACTTTGTATTTGATGAAGTTATGCTTAGTGTAATATACGTTTATGTGTAATCATGTCTATGTGATTGTATGTTTTCGTTATTTACTTGAGGTGCACCATATTTCATCCACCACCATCCACCCTTGCCGCACTAGCAATTGCTAGTAGCGTGTGTAGCGAAGAGGTGCTTTCGACCCTCATTCCGTCGTTCTAACCACCCCATCCACAAGCCTACTCGTCCATCCGCCCAACGATTCGGTGCATAGCGGCCCGACTAGTCTTTCATCCCGCCTGGCGAAGCATCGCATAGCGGCGTTGCATTGGAGTAGTTGTTAGCCTTTTTTTTCTTTGTCCGCAACAATCAAAACCCCCATCGTTACCGCCGACCCTAAGGACTTCAATCTCAAGTCCTCCTCGACATTAACTCCACTTTACTGTGTTCATTGAGAGATCGATACTTGGGAAAACTCGCCCATTTTATATTACTTGTGCGACCGGTTCACTGCTGTGATCTTTAGCATCAGCGTCCGGAGGAAAAATATGCGCCCGGTCGAAAAATGCTCGCCCGGCCGAAAAATTCACACTAGTGGCGGTGGGAATCACGAATGAATACCTCGTGAGGTAAGAATTGAAGGAGCCGTGTTTCTTCTATAATCAATTCTCATTGAAATTGAAATGAATTCCAATTCTGATATAACAGTCACAATTGGAATTGGCAATTGAATGTCAATTCCAAAGCCTCAATTCCACGAAACGAACAGAGCCTAATGGTTTTTCGCATCCTTGTCTTGTCCTGCAACAATCACAAGAAAAATGGTACAACACGAGTCATCAAGAACGAGCAACAGTTATGCTTGAATTTTTAATAGATCAATCATATTTGGGTGAATAGATTACTAGAGCATCGCACTACCATCCAAATATCTGTGTGTATCTCTTTGAACTATTACGCAAACACGCCTTTTTAGTAAATGATTGTGCATCATTCTCAAAGAACTCCTTAAAATATGTGAAATCGTAATTTCACAAGCCGACTTGAAACAACCACTTTGGCGGCTACGGATCTTTTTAACCTATAAGATTTTTTCATATCTGGGTATCTTAATATTGCTCTAAACTTAATCTTGTGTTCTTTTCTCAACCCGGCTTAAAGAGAACACGAAGACTGTCTAGGACTAATGTGATATATGCACTTTTGAATTTGTGTTCTTTATGAAATTAATTGCAAATCATCAAACTTCAATTACTAAAAAAAACTAACTGAATTGAAATAACCTTCATCTCATATTGATTTAATTTGATTTTAAAAATGTTGTGGGCTGCTCGAGACTCTTGGTAAACCGGACCTGTTGAACCGTCTTAGCCCGTTGAGTGGTCGAACGCCCAAACAGTCAGAGAATCATAGAGTTATGAGAGAGATTTTATGGCGTGGAAAACTAGCAATCTGAGTGAAAAATCACAAGGTCGATTCAGTGCCGACCTAACTTCTGTAAACATTTGTGATTCGCGAAAAACTGGAAACCAGGCGTAAGAACACTCAACTTATCCGAGCTCAAGTTAACCAAATATCAATAGAAGAGCAAAAATCTTGTACTATCATAAAATCTTTACAGGGCAAAACATACATGATGAGACATGATTCGTCGATGTATCCAAAGGAAGCAGAAAAAGTTACAAGGCAAAATACAAGTCGCGCGGTCTCAAGTAGAAGCTGTCAACCCTACCGAGCTGCCTAGGGAGTCCGCTGAAGCCTCCTAGTCGCAAGACCGCAACCAAATCACGCGGACAACCCGTTATTCCAAAGCTGACAAAGAACTCTGTCCGCTGATCTGCAAACAGCGTGACCGCGAGGTCGCCTAGCCGCCAGATCACGCGAACTACTGCTGCCACCAAACTGAACAAGCCGCCAGAGGCGGACAACTTATTGAACTGGGAAACAAGTTGCAGAAGAGAAGACCGCATGGTCGTAAGACGCGACCTGCTGCTAACTGCTGGTTGTAAACCGCAGAATCCGCACTGACTCTGACCGAAGGCAGAACCAAGTCTCTGGCTCCTCAGCGCTATCGGCACAACCTGCACAGCACAAACCGGTAAACCTCTGAAAAACCGCGCGGATATAAAAACCTAGCCGCAACAACCTCCCGCGAATTCACTTACTGTTCTCTCGGTGTATACTTGATGTGACAGGGGGTCCTATTTATTGGAGTGGAGAGGAGTGTGATCACTGTTCTACTTGATAGGATAATCGACCTATCTCACGACGAGAATAGAGTGTATCCGCCAAGTTGCAGACTCAATAACAGGTCGCCGTAACTAGACCAGAAAGCAAGCTCGTTGAGGTCGCACCACCACAACAAGCCGCCTAACCACCAAGGCAAAACTTGGTCGCCAATCAGGCGGACACTGCAGAAACAACACCAGTCCGCACTTTTGCGGACACCGCTCTAGTCCACACTCCCCGAGCTCGTAACCAGAACAAGACTACTGTTGAGCTCGCCAGACAAAGAATTAGACCGCGAGCTTCGCGTGACCTACTAGACTGAGCCAACTTGAACTTGGTGCAGATCCAGACCAAGACCGCATTACCGGCCAACCCGGCAACTCAGCAGATAACCATCCTATCCGCCCGACAATTCCAGGGAACAAACCGCCAGCCAAGACCAAACCGACCTATAAAGACACTGTCCTCTGTCCGCACAGGTCGCGCGGATAGACCGCCCAGGTCGCCCACTTTCACTTCAAAAATTTAAACACTCCCCCTTGAAGTGAGAAGTGGAGACTGACCCTAGCAATCCCCGTAACCGAGTAAATGACCCCCTTGACAGCAACTTTGTGAAGATGTCTGCGATATTGCCCTCTCTTTGCACATGTCCAACTACAAGAGACACCTCCGACACCTTCTCCCGAATGAAATGGTGTTCAATTTCAATGTGCTTGGTCCAAGCGTGACAAACTGGACTATTAACCAATTTCAGGGCACTTTCATTGTCGCTGCATAGCAAAGTGGGACCACGCACTTCTTCATGGATGTCCTCTACTAGCCTCCTGAGTCAAATGGCTTCCCGAGCTACTAAGGCCGAAGCCTTGTACTTCGCTTTTGTAGTAGAGTCGGACACTAAATCCTGCTTCTTGTTGCACCAAGAAATACCCGTTGATCCACATATGACGACGTAACTGGATGTTGACTTCGGTCGTCTGAATCTCCCCCATAATCAGCATCTGTATAGCCGTACAGGTTGAAGCATGTGTCTCTTCCATAAAGGAGACTCATATCAGAAGTGGATTTCACGTACTTCAGAATGCTCCTTGCCACCATCATATGAGGCTTCCGAGGTTCCGCCATATACCGACTTACTCGGCCTATAACATATGCAATGTCTGGCCTCGTAATCATCAAGTAAATAAGGTTCCACGCTAGAGCACATAACACTAGAGGGTCTGGAAGAACCCTTCCCTCATCCCGCCGAAGCTTTAAGCCAACATCAAGATGAGTAGTGTTACTCTTCCCTTCCCGCATGTCAAACCGTTGAACGATCCCATCCAAATAGATCCTTTGAGAAACAAGTATCTCGCTCTCATTCCACTCCACCTCAAGTCTAAGGAAGTGGTGGAGCTCACTCAAGTCCTTCATCTCGAACTGGATGGCTAGCTCTGTCATGATCCTAGCCACCTCCACCTCGGAGTTTCTCGTGACGATCATGTCGTCCATGTACAGTAGCACCAAGACATGAAGCTCCCACCTCTTATTGATGAACAGGCTCGAATCTGAATCCGAGGCAAAATAACTGCAGAATTGGAGATATTCCGCGATCTTCTAATACCATGCCCGTGGAGCCTGCTTCAAACCATAAAGAGCCTTTCGGAGCTTGCAGGCGTATCCTGGTTGATCTTCATACACATATCCTGGTGGTTGAACCATGAAGATGTCTTTATCAATCTCCTCGTAAAAAAACATTCTTTACGTCCAACTACCACATCTTCCAACCTTGACAAGTCGCCAAGGTCATCACCACCCAAACTGAAGACATCTTAGCAACAGGACTAAATGTCTCTTCGTAGTCTTCTCTGTATTGCTAAGAAAAATCTCTGGCTACAAGGCGAGTCTTGTACCGCTCAATGCTCTCATCCGCCTTCTTCTTCAGCTTATATACTCACTTGCATGTCACAGGAGTAACGCCATTAACCTTGGGCACAAGATCTTAGGTCTTATTCTTCCTAAGTGCAGCTATCTCCTCATCCATGACATTTTCTTACTCCTTGACTCTAGTGGCATCTTCAAAGCTAAGAGGCTCTGGCTCGTCTAAAGGGTCTTTGAAGAAACAAGAGACCAAGCTCACTGTGTTTCCTTCGCTATAACGAGCAGGTGGTCAGATGGTCATCTTCAATCTTCGAATAATCTGACCCTTGCTAACCACCTCCACTGCTTCTTCTGAATCAACTTCGTTCCCGGACAAACTTGAAATATCGCTCCTCCTATTTCCTGAATCAGAAGCCTCCGCCCCGGAGCTAGAAACACCTAGAGCTGCTGGTGACACAAGCAGCTCCACCAAAGGATCCTTAGCAGCCTCCTCCTGCCCGCCATCTGACCTGCTCTCCTGTAGCTCCACAGAGGAGCCACGTCCATATGACATCTGCTCGTCGAAGACCATGTCTCTCGAAACAATGAACTTCTTCGTCACTAGATCCATACACTTTCATCCCTTCTTCCGCTCATCATAGCCCATGAAGATGAGCTTCATCATCTTTAGATCCAGCTTTATCTTGAGAGCATCCAGAACGTGTATGTAGCAGGTTGATTCGAACACCCGAAGGTGTCCAACTCTAGGCTTCTCCTTAAACATCATCTCATGAGGAGACTTCATGTTGATCGGACTCAGAGGCATCTGATTGATGACATAAGTTGCACATGTCATCCCTTCCGCCCAAAAGGACCTTGGAATGTGAAAGTTAGGGGTTAGATCATGAATACTCTAGAGGGAGGGGGGGGGGTGAATAGAGTATCTTTAGATTTGTAAGACTTTTTTTCTACAAATAAAACTTATGAATTAAACTATCCAAAGTTAAGTTAATCTACCACAGGTGCTGCAGAATATAAACTAATTAAACACTAACTCAACTATCTTAACTAGCACAGCCACAGCAAGAAACAAAAGAAAAAAGCAACCAGATAACACAAGAAATTTATAGTGGTTCCCCAACCTGGGTACATCCACTCTTCTACCACCCTGGTAGGAATCCACTCAGATTTTTGATCAGGTGTCTGACACCAATGAGCCTTTGATCAGGTGCTCAAAAACCAAACATCAAGTCTTTTGATCAGGTGACTTGCAACCAAGGATAACTTTTGAAGGGAGTTAAGAACCCTTTATACAGTGGGGGATGAGAGATTGATTTTGTCTTCTCTTTCTCAAAGTACAACTGAGAAGAATTTTGTGGACTTGATGTTAGCAAAGGCTCCCCCTGAGATGTAGAATGGTTCAGGAAGTTGGAGCTTTGCTGCAGGGTGATAGCCCTTCTAACTGTTGCCTTGACCAGATGAGCTCCAGGAACTTCTTGACAGCTATTGTAGTTGTTGTCCTTTGAAGAATCCCTGGAAGAAGAGAGAGGAAGACTATTGATTTTGAATGGTTGTTCTTCTTCCTTCTTCAGATTGCTGGTGTCTCTAGTCTAGAGCTTGTTTCTCTATGTCACTGTATTCTGTATGATTGCTGTTATGTTGCAGAGCCAGTGTATTGTCTTCGATGTCTGTATTATTTCTCAGACTCTTCTATTGAGAGAAGGAAAAAAAATCCTTTTTTTTATTTTCCAGATTATCTTCCTTTTGAAATTTGAATTTCTTCCGCATTCATTGCTGACAGCCTGGAGAATATTTTGCATTGAATGATTTCCCCAACTGTCCCATTGAAAAACAGCAAACAATAATCCTGAAGAAGACCATAATCAATACCTCGTCTAACGGTAGTATTCAGAGAATATTTTAGCATTAATTACTTAGGAATTATTGTAATAGAATAAGAACAGATGGATGAAAATAACTAAGTCTGGAATCGTCGAACAGAGAATAGAATTTGTCAAGCTGAGTCCACAGTTCGTCGAGCTGAGAAGTTAAGTTCGTCGATTTGATAATAGCTGTTCGTCGAGCTGAGATCCAAGATCGTCGACCTAAGAACAGACGACTGCTTTCTCCAGAACCTTGTCAATTCTGTGCATGAAGTTCGTCGAGCTGATATTCTAAGTTCGTCGACTGGAGTTCAACAAAGTGTTTCTGGACTTGGAATATTCTAGATGTCTTTGGAATGAAGTGTTGAAGTGGAGTTGCCAGAAATCGTCGACCTGAGAACTAGATTCGTCGACCTGAGAACTTCTAACTACTAGATAAGTCTTGCCAGGAATGTGGTCTAATTTCGTCGAGCTGAGAAGGTGAATTCGTCGACTAGAGTATGATCCCGGACTTAGAATATTTACTTGTTTCTGGAATAAGATGTTGAAGTAGAATACCCATAGATCGTTAACCTGAATATCAAGTTCGTCGAGTGGAGTTCAGAGAAATTCTGCACTTGAAATGTTGAAGTAGTGTCCATAAATCATCGATCTGAGTCCCAAGTTCGTCGAGCTCAGCTCAGAGAATTTTCTCTGAGATCGTCGAGCTGAGCACGACTTTCGTCGACCTGAGTTCGACGAACGTCGAACTCATTTTCTGAGTCTTTGATATTTCTCTAAGTCTTGCGTCTTTATGCAGTTTGTTGATAGCTGGTCCATGTAGTGTTAGCTCCAAGGACTTGGCTTATACTCTAAGACATAACCATGACCCTGGCTATACATGTTGGGTCAGATGATCCTAACTTAGTGAACCTAGCCCAAATCAAACTAGGGATCCAACAATCTCCCCCTATTTGAGTGAGGTCACTAATTACAAACTCATAATAAAATAAAAAATTTACAACAAAGCAAGAAAACAAATATCTGGCAGGAAAAATTAGTATATGCAGCAGATATATATACAATAAGCTTTGTATCAGGAAATATAAAAAGCAGTTTTCAAACTAACTCGGAAATATTAAAGATAGTTCAAGTATCATTTCTTTTGCTTTTTCTCCTTGTGCTTCTCCTCTTTGCCTTTTCCTCCAGACTAAGTGAATATGATTTTCCTGTTGGGATCTGCAGCTTGCACCTTTGACATAGTCATGTCAGCAGCCCCTATGATTTTTAGAGATGTAGCCCTGAGCACTACTGCTTTTGGGTGCAGTTTCATATAGTCATCAACATTGAAAAATTTATTAGCTTTAGCAAACATGTTCAGCTCTTCCTTCTTGTACTTGGACATTGTTGTGTATTCAGATGGATCCTTCCCTTCAGCTCTAGCTTTGTTGATCATGGAAAGGCCAACCAGTTCCTGGAACCTGGCCATCCTTGTTGTTGTAGCTGTTTCAGGATCTTCAAATGGTACAAGGGAAGCAGGTCTGTTGGAGCTTTCAGCTTTTTGATGTTCAGGGAGTTGTTATTTTTGTTATTGATGTTGTTGTTGTTGTTGGTGTTGCTTGCTAGATGAGTAATGTCTTTGTTGGCTGCTTGCTGAAGATGAAGATCTACCTTGTTGTCTTTGGTATGTTTGAAACTGGGTAGACCTTTGAGATGTTGTGCCTGAATCACCAGCAGATGGAGAAGGAGGTGGAGGAGGATCCTTCTTGAATTTTTGTGGAGGAGGAGAATATCTTATGCTTCTTTTCCTTTCTTTTTGTTCATTCTTGGACAGCCACATCCATTCTGGCATACCCTTGTAAGGAGTGATCTTCTGGAGTATGTAATAAGGTGCGTCATTTGCTGGGTTGGGATTTGGAGCAGGAGGTGGAGGAGCTTTCCTCTTCTTGGAAACTTTCTTTTTCTTGGGTTCCTCGTCTGAGTCCTCATCTGCATCCTCATCATCATCAGTGGAGTCCTGAGGGTTATCATATAATGCATTTAATGCTTTTAGGGCCTCAGCAGATATTACAGGTTTCTCTGGTTGGGAGTGAGCTGGAGGAGGAGCTGCAACTGGAGCTGGAGGAGGAGCAGGAGGGCTATTAATAACAGTGCTTTCAGCCACTGTATTATTTTCTTCTTCAATGTCAGCCATGATCAAGGCATCCAGATCAGGCATAGGTGAGTCATCTATAACAAACACTGGAGCAGAAGAGGATGAAATAATGGGGGAAACAACTCTTGGAGGAGATGGAATAGCTGGAACTTCAGGATCAATAAAGGTAGTCTTAAGTTGTTTGGCAACCTTGGGGCTTATGGGTGAGGTGTATGGTATTATAGCCATTGATGGCTTAATGCTGTCTTCTGGAAGTATATTGAAGTAAGCTGTATCAAAGACTTTCAACAAATTGAATAGATCTACTGTGGGATTAATAATATAATCACCAACAGTGGTTATTTCTTCTGTGGCAGTCTCATCATCCATAGTATCTATTTCAATATCAGATTCAATAAATTGAATAAAATCAAATAATTCATCATCAGCATCTGCTGCTGCTTCTGATGTTACTGCTGCTGCTGGTTCTGGTGCTAATTCAGTTGTTGCTGTTGCTGGTACTGCTGCTGGGGATAATGCTTGCTTCTTCTTCATCAAGTATCTCCCCCTGCCTTGTTTCAGTGGAAACTGAAGCCAGACCCCTTATTGAAGAGGGGGCAGCAGAGAGGGCAGTGATTTAGGCAGCTAATGAGGAAATAGAAGAAGCTAGAGGTGCAATGGCCTCTGCTATAAGATTTTTGAGGAGAGGAGTAAGCAGTGCAATAAGAGAAGAAATGGTGGATGGATCCAACAGTGGAGTGGCAGAGGGTGTGGTAGATGGTATTGGAATGGAGACAGAAGTGAGGATGGTAGTAGTTGGTGGAGTAGGAGGGAGAGCATCTTGCATGTGGACATCTGGAAGAGAGGAAGTATGAGGAGGGTAAGTAGGTAGAGTAAAGAATGGGATGATGTCCAAATGAGGGGGTAAGGGAGATGAAGGTGGTGAGGGAATGTGTGTATCATGGGGGGGACTGAGGTAGGGTTTGTTGAGGTGATGAAGAAGGGGAGGGTTGATGAGATTCCTGAAGTGGGGAAGAGGGGATGTCAGTGAGATCTATTGGTGGAGAGGTGGTAGGAGATGTAGCTGGAGTAGGAACATAAACAGGTTGTTGTGGTTGTTGTGGTTGTTGTTGAGGTTGTTGTTGTGTGTGCTAGAGAGAAGGAATGGTGGAAGAGGATGGAGGTGTAGGGGGATCTCTTCAGAAGGGTGGGAAGTGGCTAGATCAGCCCTTGTACTTTCAGAAGCCCTGGTGGAGAAGGAAGCCTTGGAGGGCTTTGTGATGGTCCTCTCCCACTTGCCAAAAAGGGCACATGTGAGCATCTTGTTGGCATTTATGAATATGGTCTGGGAGACCAGGGATTCAGCAGCTTTTTATTTTAAGAAGATCTCTAATATTCTTCCAAAACAGACTTCCTTTTTATTATTCTTTTTCTTTATCAGATCAAACAGGATCTGAGCCCAATTTACTTTATTCTTATTGACCACAGCACACATAACCAGGAATTGGTGTCTGGTGATGTAGTCATGAGCAGTGTGTTTGCCAAGCAACACTTTTCCCACTATATCTGCTAGGAATTTGAACTCAGCAGACAAGTGTTTCTTCAGCAGCTTGTTAGGGTTTCCTCCAGAATAACCCATGAGACTGAGCATCTCATCATATGTTTCATTCTCAATCTCCAATTCTTCTGTTCCATTATTTAATCCAAAGATTTCAGTTAACACTACAGGGGTGGGGGAGACGGCATTACCCAATATCGTTCCTGTCATTGTATTCTCTTCTGTGGTGGAGGAAGTATAGACCCACTCCCTGATTTTTGTTCCAGATATCTTGATCCTTGTGGATAGCAGATTTTTCAGTTGCTGGTCTTCGAGGAGTTGAAGGATTGTCAGGAATATAGGGTTCGAATATTGAAAGGAATCGAAATCGACATCAAAGCCCGTGTCGAATTTCATTGTTGCGAGAGTTCCTGCTGGAATTGTCATTAAAGTACCTGTAAGAGAAAAAAATGACGATCAAGTGCAAAGGAACTGAAAGCACGGGACTGAGGTCGAAGAAAACCTATATATAAGGTTTTCCAGAATATGAATCGACAAACTTCGTTCCACAAAAATTAAGAAATTCTTCGACCTGAGATCGACGAAATAATTGATAGTTAAATAATTCGTCGAGCTCAGTCTGAAGATTTGAAGACATTTCGTCGAGCTACGTTCGACGAAAGTTTTCTGAAGCAGCTTCGTCGATCTCCGTTCGACGAACACAACTTCACTCACAGAGAGTTCGTCGACCTCCGTTCGATGAATATCTCAAGAACTTTTCTCTGTTCATCGAACTCCGTTCGACAAACTTTAAAAAATTCGTCGAGTGCAGACAGAAACTAAACTAAGTCTTCTTCATTGATCATTCCAAGCTGATTTATAAAGAACAAGTGATTTCTCTCATCCAGAGGTTTGATGAATATATTAGCTCTTTGCAAATCAGTGTAGATATAGACAAGTTTAATTTTGTTTTTATCTACACATTCTCTAATAAAATGATGTCTAATGTCTATATGTTTAGTCCTACTGTGATGGACTGGATTTTGTGTTATGGCAATAACACTTGTGTTATCACAGAATAGAGTTGAATTATTTAAGTTGAGACCATAGTCCAGTAGTTGATTCTGAATCCACAACATCTATGAACAGCAACTGCCAGCTGCAATGTATTCTGCTTCAGCAGTTGAAGTGGACACAAAGGATTGTTTCTTGCAGAACCAAGACACTAATCTCATACCTAGGAACTGACAAGTTCCTAAAGTACTTTTTCTTTCTACTCTGCATCCAGCAAAGTCAGCATCTGAATGTCCAGTTAAATCAAATTCTGACTTGGTGGGATACTATAGGCCTAGACTAGGACAACTCTTTATATATCTCAAAATTCTTTTTAAAAAAATTAGGTGAGATTCTTTAGGGTTTACCTGGAACCTAGCACAAAGGCATGTGTCAAGCATAATATTAGGTCTGCTTGCTGTAAGGTATAGTAGGGATCCAACAATGCCCCTATATAGTTTCTGATCCACATGTTTCCCATGTGCATCAGAGTCTATTACAGCATTTGTAGCCATGGGTGTTTTCTTTGTTGAGGCATCAGCTATCTCAAACTTCTTTATAAGCTCTTTAGCATATTTAACTTGTGAGATGAAGATGGCATCAGGAGCTGCTTCACTTGGAGACCAAGGAAGTAGGAGAGCTCACTCATGCTACTCATCTCAAATTTAGAATGCATGAGGTCAGAAAACATCTTGCATAATTTGGAGTCAGTAGACCCAAATATGATGTCATTCACATATATTTGTACTAACAAGGTTTGATCCTTATGATGTCTAGTGAATAAGATTTTATCCACTATGCCTCTAATGAATTTATGCTCTATTAAAAAACTATCTATGGTCTCATACCAAGCTTTTGGAGCTTGCTTTAGACCATAAAGAGATTTATGCAATTTAAATACATGATAAGGATGAGTTAGAGAGACAAAACCTGAAGGTTGTTCAACATAAACCTCTTCTTTAAGTACTCCATTCAGAAATGCACTCTTCACATCCATCTGATACACCTTGAATTTCTTGTAGGCAGCATAGACCAGAAAAACTCTGATGGCCTCTAACCTTGCAACTGGGGCAAAGGTTTGATCATAATCTATACATTCTTCTTGCATGTATCCTTGAGCAACAAGCCTAGCCTTATTTCTCACAATTGTACCTTGGGCATCTAGTTTATTTCTGTATACTCATTTGGTTCCAATGACTGGGTAGTCTTGGGGTCTTGGAACTAAATTCCAAACTCTGCATCTCTCAAATTGATTTAATTCCTCTTGCATAACAATGATCTAGTGAGGATCCTGCTCAGTATCATGTATAGATTGATGTTCAACCTGAGAGAGAAAACAGACATGCATCAAATCTTGGTTGAGTTGATGTCTTGTCTGTACACCTGCTGACATGTCTCCAATCACTTCAGAACTAGGGTGATCCCTTAGTGTGACAAGATCATTTGGTGGAGTTGGTTCAGCAACAGCATTTTGAATTAATTCCTCTTGTGGAATTATATTTGCTGTTGGATGAGGTTGAATTTCTTCCAGTTTTCTTTTTCACTGTCTTCATCAACCTGTGGAGAAGGATGTGTTGGGGCCTCTTGGGTGAGGCTTAGTCCATCCAAATTCTCACACAAGTGAGGTATCTGCAAGGTGTTATTGGTAGAAATCTCTTTCTCCTTGCAAGACATGTTAGCATCATCAAATGTTACATGTATAGACTCTTCAATTTTTAAAGATGATTTATTAAACACCCTATAAGCTTTGCTTACTTGGGAATATCCTAGAAAAATTCCTTCTTCAGCCTTAGCTTCAAACGTTTTAATATATTTTTTGTTGTTATTATGTATATAGCATATACAACCAAATACTTTAAAATAAATAATTTTAGGTTTCTTCCCTTTAAGTAATTCATAGGGAGTCATATTCTTTAGTTTATGCATTAAACTTCTATTCAGGACATAATTTGATGTGCTTACAGCCTCTGCCCAAAAGGATAGTGGCATGTAAGCATCTGCAAGTAATGTACCTGTAGCTTCAATTAGGGTCCTATTTTTCCTTTCAGCTACCCCATTTTGTTGGGGAGTTCTAGGAGCTGATAAGCAGTGTCTGATACCTTCCTTCTCACAGAACTCATGCATAAGAAGAGACTCAAACTCTGTACCATGATCACTTCTGATCAATACAACATGAGTAGAGTACTCAATCTATATGGTCCTGAGAAAATCTGTAAGAACTTTAAAGGTATCTGACTTAGATCTCAGAAAGAACACCCAAGTGAACCTTGAGAAGTCATCTACAATAACCAAGGTATAGGATTTCCCTCCTAGGCTTTGTACAGCAATGAGTCCAAAGAGATCCATGTGTAGCAAGTACAAGATCCTAGGTCAATCACTTTTATTTACTGATTTAAAGCTAGATTTAGTTTGCTTGCCTAATTGACAAGCCCTATAGAGACCTTCCTTCTTGTAGGGACCAGAAGGTAAATCTCTCACAAGGGTGTCTTTTGATAGCCTAACAATATTTTTCATGTTAACATGACCTAGCTTTTTATATCATAGTTCATTTTGAGTACTAACTATATTAAGTAAGGAGATATCTGACTTGGCAGACTGAAAATCAACGAAGTAAATATTTTCTTGTCTATTTTCAATTAAAATAATTTGTTTTTTTTATCAGAAATAGTGCAAGAAGTTGAGTTGAAATGTACCTGATAACCTTCATCACATAATTGACTTATGGAGATGAGGTTATGTTTGAGTCCTCTTACATAAGTCACTTTCTTGAAGGTGACTGCTCCAATTTTCACTTCTCCATAGCCTTCTGACTGGCCACATTTTGAATCACCAAAGATTACCTTTGGTCTCAGCTTGAACTTGTAGTTGATTAGGTTATCCTTGTTGTTAGTCATGTGCTTGGAGTATCCACTATCCAAGTACCAGATTTGATAAATCACTGGACAGCCCTTTTCCTGCAGTAAAAACAGTTAGTTGTTCTTGACCCAGGTTACTTTGGGTCCTTTATATTGTTGATATGAAAAACTAGATATCATAGAGAATTCTGGTTGAGATTTGTATCCTAAAGGATGATATCTTCTTGGTGGAATTATCCAGTCAGCTAATGGATTAAATAGTTTTCTGGATTTAATAGAATTGATGTTATAGTTATAATTTTTGTTAAGTCTTTCTGGGTTCGACGAAATGTTGTAAGTTCATCGACCAGAGTTCGACGAATTGGGATGAGATCGTCGATCTCTGCCCAGAGAATGAACATGTACATTTTCTGTGCCCCAAGTTTGTCGATCTCTGCTCGACGAACCATATAGAGTTCGTCGATCGCAGTTAGACGAATAATTATAGCTAAGGTTTGCGTTCAGAGTTCGTCAACTAGAGTTCGACGAAATCTGCTGAACTTTATTTTTACTTGTTTTTTAGTTTCTGTTATTTTGATTTTTAAGGTTGGGCATTTCTTCTGTGATTTGTTTATTAGTTATTATCTCTTTGCCTTTAGCAGAAACAAACTTGATGGGGGTTGATAAAATATTCTTTTTAAGAATTAGGGCAAACATGATGAAGAACCCAAGCCTAGCTTGTCATTTAGTCTGGCATTAACAGTGCTTGTAATGTCCATCAGCTTGAAGCTTCTCCCATTAAGAGATTTCTCAAGTTGTTTGGCCTCACATAGTTGTGTCTTCACGGAATTGATTAGTTCATTAGCTTCATTTAGTTCAGCCTTTAGCCTATTATTTTCAGAAATAACATTTTCTTGGTTTCCTAGTTTTTTCCTAAGTGTCTTAATTTCTTTTTCTGAATTTATTAGATCAATGCACATAGTTTTAAATTCAGATTTAAATGAATCAGAACTATAATCAAAAGAAGAAAATACCTAGGTCAGCTTCAGATTCTGAAGCTTCTTCATTGTCATATGCATCTTCATCTGACTGGTTTTTGGAGGCATCAATGGCCATGAGGCACACTTCCTTGGCCCTTGCCTCTTCTTCTTATTCACTGGAGCTGGAAGATGAGGATTCATCTTTTGTTTCACTCCAGCTTTCAGCTTTCATCTTCTTTTGATTTTTTGGGCATTCTGAGAGGAAGTGTCCAGCTTTCCTGCAACCAAAGCAAACCACTTCTTTAGTGGGGGTTTTGTCATACCTTGGCTTGTCATCCAATCTGGATGATCTCTTCCTGAAGTCTTTCCGTGCCATCTTGTAACATCTTTTGGCAAGTAGACACATCAGCTCTTCATTTATTGTTGGTGTCTCTGTCTCCTCAGCAGCCTTGAATGCAATGTTGTGCTCCTTCCTTACTGGTGGAGGTGTTCTTTGCTCAGCTGCCTCTCTGGATTTGATGAGCTGCTCATAGTACTTTAGCTTTCCCAAAAGATATTCAGTGGAAATCTCATTTAGGCTCCTGGCCTCCTTGATGGGACAGATCCTTGAATCTCATGAGCTTGGGAAGCACATAAGGATTTTGTCATTCACCTCTGTGAGGGTGATGTCCTTATCCAAGGTTTTTAGCTCATTGATGATTGAGTTCAACCTAGTGTACATGTCAGCTACTGATTCTGCTTCCTCCTTCTTGAAATTCTCATATTGGGATATGAGATTGGATCTCCTATCCTTTCTTTCATCAGCAGATCCAGCCACCATTTGATTGAGGGAATCCCAGATGGCTTTGGCTGATGTGCATTCAGCCACTTTTTGAAAAATGTCATCTGACATTGTTTGGGCCAGAATATTCATGGCCTTGACATCAGCAATTTTTGCCTTCTTCTGGACCTCAGTCCACTCAGGTGGTAGAACTGCATTTGTGCTTGAGGTTGCAGTAGAGGTAGATGCTTGAGAAGGACCTCTCACAATGGCATTGAAAATATCCTCATCAATAGAGTTCATATATAACTTGATTCTTACCTTCCAGATGGCAAACCTATTTAGGTTGCAAACTGGAGGTCTGGTGCTTGCATAGTCTTTGTTCTGTGTCATGCTGTGTGTGAATATCTAATAGAAATGAAAAGACAGATCTAACTCAGGATCTTTGGTTCAAGGGTTAGCTTGTACAACCAAAGGAATCCAGACTTTGATACCAACCGAAAGTGAGGGGTTAGATCAGGAATACTCTAGATGGGGGGTGAATAGAGTATCTTTAGATTTGTAAGACTTTTGCTACAAATAAAACTTATGAATTAAACTATCCTAAGTTAATTTAATCTACCACATGTGCTGCAGATTATAAACTAATTAAACACTAACTCAACTATCTTAACTAGCACAGCCACAACAAGAAACAAAAGAAAAGAGCAACCAGACAACACAAAAAATTTATAGTGGTTCTCCAACCTGGGTACATCCACTCTTCTACCACCCTGGTAGGAATTCACTCAGATTTTTGATCAGGTGCCTGACACGAATGAGATTTTGATCAGGTGGTCAAAAACCAAACCTCAAGTCTTTTGATCAGGTGACTTGCAACCAGGGATAACTTTTGAAGGGAGTTAAGAACCCTTTATACAGTGGGGGATGAGAGATTGATTTTGTCTTCTCTTTCTCAAAGTACAACTGAGAAGACTTTTGTGGATTTGATGTTAGCAAAGGCTCCCCCTGAGATGTAGAATGGTTCAGGAAGTTGAAGCTTTGTTGCAGGGTGATAGGCCTTGTAACTGTTGTTTTGACCAGATGAGCTCCAGGAACTTCTTGACAGATATTGTAGTTGTTGTCTTTTGAAGAATCCCTGGAAGAAGAGGGAGGAAGACTATTAATTTTGAATGGTTGTTCTTCTTTCTTCTTCAGATTGCTGGTGTCTCTGGTCTAGAGCTTGTTTCTTTATGTCACTGTATTCTGTATGATTGTTGTTATGTTGCAGAGCCAGTGTATTGTCTTCTCTGTCTGTATTATTTCTCGGACTCTTCTATTGAGAGAAGGAAAAAAATCCCTTTTATATTTTCTAGATTATCTTCCTTTTGAAATTTGAATTTCTTCTGCATTTAATGCTGACGGCATGGAGAATATTTTGCATTGAATGATTTCCCCAACTATCCCATTGAAAAACAGCAAACAATAATCCTAAAGAAGACCATAATCAATGCCCCGTCTAACGGTAGTATTCAGAGAATATTTTAGCATTAATTACTCAAGAATTATTGTAATAGATTAAGGACAGATGAATGAAAATAACTAAGTCTGGAATTGTCGATCAGAGAACAGAATTCATCGAGCTGAGTCTACAGTTCGTCGAGCTGAGAATTTAAGTTCGTTGATCAGATAATAGTTGTTCGTCGAGCTGAGATCCAAGATCGTCGACCTAAGAACAGACGACTGCTTTCTCCAGAACCTTGCCAATTTTGTGCATGAAGTTCGTCGAGCTGATATTCTAAGTTCGTCGACTGGAGTTCAACAAAAGTGTTTCTAGACTTAGAATATTCTAGATGTATCTGGAATGAAGTGTTGAAGTGGAGTTGCCAGAAATCGTCGACCTGAGAACTTCTAACTGCTAGATAAGTCTTGCCAGGAATGTGGTCTAAGTTCGTCGAGCTGAGAAGGTGAATTCGTCGACTGGAGTATGATCCTGGACTTAGAATATTTACTTGTTTCTGGAATAAGATGTTAAAGTAGAATACCCATAGATCGTCGACCTGAATACCAAGTTCATCGAGTGGAGTTCAGAGAAATTCTGGACTTGAAATGTTGAAGTAGTGTCCATAAATCGTCGATCTGAGTCCCAAGTTCGTCGAGCTCAGCTCAGAGAATTTTCTTCGAGATCGTCGAGCTGAGCACGACTTTCGTCGACCTGAGTTCGACGAACGTCGAACTCATTTTCTGAGTCTTTGATATTTCTCTAAGTCTTGAGCCTTTATGCAGTCTGTTGATGGCTGGTCCATGTAGTGTTAGCTCCAAGGACTTGGTCTATACTCTAAGACATAACCATGACCTTGGCTATACATGTTGGGTCAGATGATCCTAACTTAGTGAACCTAGCCCAAATCAAACTAGGGATCCAACAGAATACCTTTGGCATGAAGCCAATACTTGTAGGTCTCCGTCAGATGACGGATCTTCCGCTCCACTACTCCATTTTGTTGTGGAGTATAAGCACAAGTGATCTCCTATTGGATGTCGTGCTTTCTACAGAAGTTAGAGAACTCATTTGAAACGAACTCACTTCTGTTATTTGTTCTCAACTTCTTAATCCGTAGGTCAATCCGGCCCTCCAATAAACTCCACAAACAACCGGAGTGCATCTGACTTCTCTTTCATAAAATACACCAAAGTGTACCTTGTGTAGTCATCAATTAAAACCAACATGTATTTGTTACCCCCAAGATTGGCGGTGACGGTCGACCTCATTAGATCACCATGAATACGCTCCAATGGTGATTTACATCTAGTCTGCGACTTGTCAAGCAGAAGGTGATGAGTCTTACCATATTGACACCATACGCAGTCATGACCGTCGTCGAAGGATGACAACTTAGGCAAGCCTTTCACAAGGCTCTTCACTGTCATGACTTTCAACTTGTCCATCCCAACGTGCCCCAGCCGCTCATGCCAGATAGTTGCACTATCGTTGGCCCTCATCCGATCAACATAGGAACTTGTTGATAGTACAAACAAGTCCCCAACCCTTCTTCCTAGATGAGCAACGTCAGCCTTAACCGTTGACATATTTCGGAAAAACTTCACTTCTGTCGGACCAAATAGAACGCGATAGTCTAGATCTACTGCATTAGTCACTAAGAAGGGGTTCTTCTTCATGCTCGCTACATGATAGACACTCCTTAAGGTGAGTAGACCATTATCACTACCTAAAGAAATGACATCCTCCTTCTCGACTGCATGAACAATATCATCAGCAGTAATGATAGCTTTGTTACCTGAGAACATGTGCAGAGAGGAGAACTTCAACTCATCTCCGATGAAGTGGTGACCATACCCCGAGTCCACAATCCAGTCATATTTGTAATCGATGGTGGACAATGCACGAACACGCGTGCCCGTCATGAACGCATTCCCCCATTAGGCTTCCTCAGCACTGGAACCAGCCTCCTCTTTATCTGCAACATGCCCAGCTGCAGCTTGACCTTGCAGTCCTTCTTGAAGTGACCTGACTGGTTGTACCTGTAGCACTTAAGTCAATCCTTCTTCTTCCAATCACGCTTAGGAGTTGCACTCGCCTATTGCTGATAAGAAGGAGAAGGACCATCACCAACATCAGTCTTCTTCTTCTCTCATCTCTTCTTCTTCCCTGAGAAGAACGTCTCACTGCCTCCTTCAGAGATAGTGACTCTAGTCATCTGTCTTGCCAAGCTCTTATGCAAAGCCAACAGGTTCTCCAGCTCCAACAAAGATGACTGAGTGGCCCAACCTTGAACAGAAGTGATAAAGGCCACATACTCCTTCCGCAAATCGCAGATTATGTGCCTCTTCATCTTCGCCTCCAAAATAGGCTTGCGCGCAAGTTCTTCATCTTCAGGAAGAACGTAGAGATGGGCAGATATCTTTGAGTGGCCCATGCCAACTCATTCTCCAAGAATTGTAGCCTTGTTACATTCTTCCTATTGAACAACTCATCGAGGGAAGTCCAAATCTCCGCAGCAGACCGACATCCAATGATGTGGTCGAAGAGTTCCGGTGAGATAACTTACTTGAGAGTAAACTCTGCATTCGCATTTGTCTTCCTCCAATCTCTCACCGCTTCAGCACTTACAGCAGCAGTAACCTCTTGCCTTTTGTCTCTGCAGACGACCTCTCAAAGGTCCTCGCCCAAAAGATAGTTCTTCATACACGACTTCCACTTCTTAAAGTTAGTCGACGTAAGAAGCTCAATTCCAAGACCTCTTGTGAATCCACCTTTCATTACAATCACCTTAGTTTCCTTAGACTATCATAAACAATAAGGCAGATTGATGGTTGATCACTGCTCAGCCTCTGATCCCTCTGATACCATGTAAAAATTTGTGATTCATGGAAAACGGGAAACCATGCGGAGGAACGCTCAACCTATCCGAGCTCAAGTAAACCAAATGTCAATAGAAGAGCAAGAATCTTGAACTATCATAAAATCTTTACTGGGCAAGGCATACATAGCGAGACATGATTCGTCGATGTATCCAAAGGAAGCAGGAATATTACACGGTGAAGAACAAGCGACGCAGTCTCAAGTAGAAGTCGTCGACCCTGCCAAGCTACCTAGGGAGTCCGCTGAAGCCGCCTAGTCGCAAGACCGCAACCAAGTCGTGTGGACAACCCGTTATTCCAAAGCTAACAAAGAACTCTGTCCGCTGATCTACAAACCACATGACAGCGAGGTCGCCTAGCTGCCAGATCACACGAACTGCAGCTGCCTCCAAACTGACCAAGCCGCCACAGGAGGACAACTTATTGAACTGGGAAACAAGTTGCAAAAGAGAAGACCGTCTAATCGCAAGCCGCGACCTGCTGCTAACCGCTGGTTGTAAACCGCAGAATCCGCAATGACTCTGACCGAAGTCAGAACCAAGTCCTTGGCTCCTCAGCGCTATTCGCGCAACATGCACAGCACAAACCAGTCAACCTCTTCAAACCATGCAGATAGAAAATCCTAACCGCAACAACCTACCGTGAGTTTACTTACTGTTCACTCGGTGTATAATTGATGTGACAGAGGGTCCTATTTATAGGCAGGGAGAGGAGTGTGATCACCATCCTAATTGATAGGATAACTGCTCTATCTCGCGTCGAGAACAGAGTATATTCGTCAAGCTACGAACTCAGTAACAGATAGCCGCGACTAGACCAGAAAGCAAGCTCGCTGAGGTCACACCACCACAGCAAGAACCCCAGACAAGTTGTCTAACCACCAAACAAAATGTGGTCACAAACCAGGCAGACACTGCGGAAACAACACCGGTCCGCACTCATGCGGACATCGCTCCAGTCTGCACTCCTCGAGATCGCAACCAGAACAAGACTACTGCCGAGCTTGACGGACAAAGAATCAGACCGCGAGCTTCGCGCGACCTATCAGACTGAGCCAACCTGGAATTAGTGCAGATCCAGACCAAGACCGCATTACCGGCCAACCAGACAACTCAGCGGATAGCCGCAGACCAATAAAAATGCTAAGATTTCAATGAAGGGTGGAGGTCCGATTCGTAATAACAATAGTAATAATAACAATAGTAATAATATAATTATTATATTATTACAAAGGACGAAACGCACATCGATTCCAATGAAAATCGCACCTGAAGTAAATGTTGGTGTTACGAACCCAACGACGAAGTCAAAATCAAAATCTGATGAGCCAAACTAGTGATAAAAATTTTCAAAGTTTTACAGCGAACGAAAATTTTATAAATCTTTGAAAATTCACCGAGGCACTAATATTGCTCGGATCGCAACGAAAATTGACGGACATTTTAAAATTATTTAACTTAATTTCCTAACGTAGAATTTTTCAATTCCGGTAAGATTCCAAAATTTGGTCGACCTGACCAAACGGACGCGGAAACGGCGACGCGCCGTTAACTGCGTGTTAACGTAGCGCTCTTACGTCATTATGACGTCATCAAGGAGATTAAAATAATTGCTGAAAAAATCAAGGGCGTTACAGTGACATTTCTCCTTTTCACAAAGGGGAGAGAGCAAACTTGGGCGTCTTGACGGGCTCGGCATGGTGACGATGAGAGCTTGCCGCTTATTCCATGCTTCACGGATGACCGAAGACGGTGAGCGATCACCAATTTACTGCCACTCTCCAAGTGCTTGACGGGATTCAGGATAAGTTTGTTCGTCTTGATGAACCTTGGCGGAGTTCCTTGGTAGAGATCGTGCACAAAGGAAGAGAGGGTAGAGAGAGAGAAAGGAAGTAGAGAGAGAAAGTTCAGAGTTCGAAAAAAATGATTCAAATGAAGTAGAAAAGCGGGCTAGTTATAGACTTTTAAAAAAGCGATCCAGTAATTTTGCCTAATAACTATCGGGCTGATCAACAAAAACGTCCAGATTTGAGGACGCAAATCGTCATTTTTCGGGAAATGACAACTCTCCCCAGGGCCGAAAAATGGTCGGCCCAGAAAAACCGGTAGCCCGAGGCCGACGGCCAAGGCGGCGGCAACCCTACCTGTCTATGTCGAGTGGTCGAGAGGGGCGGCCGACCTTGCCGAGGTCGGCCAAGGCCACCCTTGGCCTAGGCGGCCAAGGGTGGTCGTCCCGTTTCGACGCCAGCCAAGACCGGGCGGCCAAAGGGGGCGACCGGTTCTCGCAGGGCCAACCATGATCGAGGCCTCCTGTGGTCTGGGAGCCTAGGAGCGGTCGACCCTCGCAGAGTCGCAGGGCTGGTCGTGGTCGAGTCTGCCATCGACTAGGTGGCCAAAGGGAAGAACAAACTGACACGAAGCCACAGAATAAAATATGTCTTAACCAAAGTAAAACTAACGAAAACTACATCACGTAAGAGAGGGAACAATCACAGCTGCAACTGCAAAATGCCGGAAGCCACCAACTTTAGCCACTCAAACCGCTATCGCTAGGAGCCTGAGACATTCAAAAGAAATAACGTCTCGGCAAGAAAGTACAAGCGGCGGTAGAGAGGCCAAAAAAAAGAAAACAAGGAGGTCAAATGGGGTACCAACCCAAGACCAAAATAACTGAAAGGAGAATATCAATTTAACTACAATAAATAAGGAAAAACTTACATGAAGTTTATGCATACCTGAATGCATCAAGTGCGATCAGAATTTAAGTCTTATAAAACAAATAATAAGGTAAGTACATTTAATGATATCAAGGTTTGATCAGCACATCATCGAGCAAGCACTAACACCGCCAAAATCCGGTACCTGTGGTGGGAGATGCCTCCGCCAACACACCAACAGTAGCAACTTCACAAGGACCCAAGAAAGGTGGTCTTATTTCTCGACACACCCAAAATCGGGAAATATCTGGCATCTGCGGTGCGAGTTTTCCTCTGCCAACACACCAACAGTAACAACCCAACACTGGGGGAAACCCGCAAGGTGTAAAGATTCACAACACATGGCACTATGGAGGTGGTATAGTCCACTAACACCCAGAGCCCCAAATATTACATAGTATATTATCACTAACAGTGTAGAGATTAGACAGGGTATTACATTAGTCTTACAACATAATGTTATAAAGGCTTACGTACCGACCAAAGAGGCTTAACCCAACAATTAACAACGATTTGTTCCAACAAAATTTAACTAAACTCGACGATTAGGAGTCATACTCGGCAAACAAATCCACAAAGGACTTGACTCGACGACAATATAATTAAGCGACCCGACGAGTTTAAGCTTAATCTCACGAAATTCGTATAGGGCTCAACGAATAATTACACAAAAGACTTGACTCAAGCACATGAACATCCGACGCATTCACCGTGATACGGTGAACTCACCATGCAACTCTGACTAACTTACCATGATCATGATTCGACGAACTTCAATGTAACCGAGTAAGTCCATCATGCTCTCCGGACGAGCTCACTGGTCATCCGACGAACTCAACTATCACCCGACGGCTGGACTCATTCGACGGACGGCGACAAGGCCTCCGACGAACTCAACAATCACTCGACAACTCGACTCATTCGACGGACGACGACAAGGCCTCCGACGAACTCAACTCCTTCCTGAACTCATCATCATCTGTCGAGTTCAACACCATCAACAATCGACGAACACTTCATCCCGACAACTCGAATCAGCCAAGCACCACCGACATCCGACGGGTATCATCCAACATCGGACGAACTCGACTCAACTCGCATGGCATCTGACGAATTCTACATCTTCATCCGACAAATCAACATGGATCCGGCGAACATCAATATCATCTGACGAGTACAGCTCCATCCAGCGAATTGTACATTATTTGACGAATTCTTGATTCTGATTATCCACTAGATCCCAACGACTGATTATCCACTAGATCCCAACGACTCCTCAGGGTCAGGGACGATGACTCGCCTTGCCCAAGACTACGGCGAAGACCTTACATGACCTCAGGACATGACATAGTAGAGAGCGGAAAGGTTAACCAAGAAAAAAGAAAAGGAGGAACGACCACTTGCCTAAAATCTTCAGAAAATCGGTCTCTCAAGCGCTCTGCTTCAAGAATCGGCCGCAAGAACTCATCGTCTACGATCTCTGAAACTTTTTGCTGCAAAACAAGGGTTAAGGCCAAGTACCCTAACATCAAAAATCCACGAAACAGACAATACTTACCACGCATGCGTAGCTCTCGGCGAGAGTTTTCCGGATCAATGCACCGGCGAAATTTTCGAGCACCGGAGCTCCGGTGGCGGCAGTCAGAAGACTTCAGGAATTAGGGGGAGGTCTGATTCGTCGGGTGCAAGAAGAGCAATTCAACGAATTTGATTTCTTTATACATTTATATATATATAATACATATATATATATACACCATATTATAAAGAAATACTGAGGTCTGCAAATAGCATGAGTTCGAAATTGGAAGGAAATTAGGTGGTCGTCGGATTTCAGAGTTTTGATCATAAACCGTTGGATCAAACCAACCCTCTCTCTTCACATTTTACTATGGGTCCTAAACCTACTACTAGGGAATCTTAAAGTTAGGTAGATAACATAAAAAAGGTCCGCTAAAAGCTTAGATTTAAAACCAGCCCTCAAACATGCATGTTCATAGAATTAAAGATAAGCCCGGCAGCCCGCAAGCCCACAAGCCCGCCTAATTTCAAACATTCATTATGGAATTCTATATTTAAACCCAAAAGCTTCAAACCTACCGGCAGTGTGAGACTAAACCAAGCACAAATTAAAAAAAAAACAAGGGGCGCGACTTTTTGGGGGTCAAGATGGTCTCAAAATGAAAAGTAATCAACATGAAAGTTGTAGATCTCGGCGAGACAAACAACTTTCATGTTGATCACCTTTTGATTTGGAGTCGTCTTGGCTTCCGATTTGGGCCTCGAAATCGGAGGCGGCGAGAGTGCTACAGTACAGCCTCTCGCAGCCCCCGATTTTGAGGCCCAAATCGGAAGCCAAGACTGCTCCAAATCAAAAGGTAATCAGCATGAAAGTTCTTCGTCTCGCCGAGATCTACAACTTTCATGGTGATCAATTTTTGATTTGGAGCCGTCTTGGCTTCCGATTTGGGCCTTGAAATCGGGGGCAGCGAGAGTGCTACAGTACAGCCTCTCGCCGCCCCGATTTCGAGGCCCAAATCGGAAGCCAAGACGGCTCCAAATCAAAGGGGATCAACATGAAAGTTGTTCGTCTCGCCGAGATCTACAACTTTCATTTTGATCACTTTTTGTTTTGAGACCATCTTGACCACCAAAAAGGCTGGGTCGGGCGGGCTGGGGCAGGCATCGAGCGGGTGGGAGGGCGAAGCCCGCTGTCGCCAGCCGGGTACTGTGGTGCGTGGACATCGGGTCAGAGGCCCGTGCCTGTCGCTCGTATATATATAGATTTTTGGGGATGGTCTGCCAATAGCACAATCTCACTGCTATAAAATTACTGAAATACTCCGGGTCTGGTCTGCCAACATCCACATTTTGGTGTTCTGAATAGCTATTCGCAACCCACCAGGGGCAAAATAGCATAACCTTAAGTCGGGCGAGAACTAGGCCGGGCGAGAACTCTGAGCGGGTGGCGGCCTCCCGCGCGTACTCGCCCCCTGGAGAAGAGGTCGGGGCAGGTGTCAGCCTCCCGCCTCACCCGCCCCGTGGAACTGGCCGGGGCGAGTACCGGCCTCCCGCCATACTCGCCCCCAAGAGAAGGCTCCGGGGCGGGTGCCGGCCTCCCACCGTAGCCGCCCCCTGGAATTGGCCGAGGTGAGTACCGGCCTCCCGTCGTACTCGCCCCAAAGAGAAGGGGTCGGGGCGGGTGTCGGCCTCCCGCCGCACCTGCCCCCTAAAACTGGTCGGGGCGAGTACTGGCCTCCCGACGTACTCGCCCCCTAGAGAAGGGGTCGGGGAGGGTGCCGGCCTCCCGCCGCACCCACCCCCTGAAACTGGTCAGGGCGAGTATCGGTTGTAACAACTCCATCCGTTCATATAACATATAATAGAAGGTCCGGTCGGGGCCCCACACCACATGCCACAAAATAGGCGGTGAAGTCACGAGTTAATATCAGAGTTGCGCATCCTAACTCATAGCATTCTAGAGGAAACTTTTTGTAACACCCTTTATCTGTCACATAGCATATAGCAGTAGGTCCGGTCGGGGCCCGACGTCATATACCACAGACAGACCGGAAGGTTACACAATGGAAACCATTCTGCCAATAATCAACGTCCTACATAGGGCACATTCTAGCGGAAGCAATTTAAAAGTTGCAAATAAAGAACCCAACCAACAGCACGAATGTCCACTACATAAACCCAACAGGAATGAACGTACAAATACACAAGTACTTGACCTTATGAACTTACAATAATTTGCTCAAATATAAGTGTTTTCCAAACCTCGGCACGCAGGCCGGTCATATATGGGAATAAAAAAAACACTCAAAATTGGGCCTTCGAGGGCCGGCTCTGCAACAAGGGTGCTTGCCCGCTATTTGCCACTCGACTCCGCAATACCTACAAGGAACAATCCACCGAAGCGGTGACAAACAAAATCAACGGTCAGCTAAGCTGAACAAATTATAACGACCCCGCCCCTAAACTCGGGGCGGCGATGCTCCTTCCCTGCACTTTATTAGCATAGCCAAATAATAGAGAATTTACACATCATCACAGGCGTAGGCTTGCACGGTCACACACCCCGTGCTCTCAGGGCACATTCTCGGTGAACCCGGTAAAATTCCGCAGTCTCACCATTGCCCTTGGACGACAATTTCTCATGAGCATGTTGGTCTTTCCGGCAGCAGTCACGTCAATTTAAGTCATAGACCGCTTAAGACCCTCCATCTATGCCAACGGCAAGTCCCACGTACTTTAGGTCGCTTGTACCGAACGATATAGAGCGGGTACGATTCTGCCTAACCCATTGTTCCCACCGCAACGTCAATTTAAGTCATATGCAAGGGTCAAACTTTCCCGAGTCGCAAATCGATCACACACTTTACATAACCCAGTTATGTACAAGTTGGCTCCCATGCCACCAAGTTGGCAGAATCACGTATCTGCCCAGTTTTCCGGGTGCACCTTGGAGTTAGTCCCCAAGGCTCCATGTTGTAATATACCGCATAGAAAACCCAAAAAACAATCAACTGCATAGAGTCTTCTCCGGCCATTCATGCAATGCAACATCACCGATCCAGACCAAATTGTCCGGGTAGGCTTCACACATCATGCATATGTCTGTTTCTCGATTACGGACTCTACATGCAAAACAACGAGGACTATTCATGTCTACCCGAAGGAACATCTCACACTCACCGCAAACTCGCGAGAGCGGGCTTCCTATGCAAGGGAAAAGAGGACTTCACATGTCCAAGATGAGAATCGTCACCCTAGCATTCCTCTTCGGTGCCATGAAGATCTATGCGGATGAAAAGCACTGCAACGTCCTCGCCTCCGTAGATCCGAACTCGGCTTGCGATTTGGTGCTACGAAGCTCCACCGACGGCCGGATCCCTCTTCCTTCTCCTTCCTTGCTCTCCCCTCTCTCTAGAACTTTAGAAAGAGATGGTTTGAAAGAAATGAAGGCATCCAAACCGTATTCCCGGGCATAACCCAGCAAGGACAGCCCTGAGCCGTTGGATCCCAAAATAAGGAAACGGACGACCACGATTGGCGCTTAAAATCCAAAACCTGGGCCGAACACGGCTTGTGACACGCCCGTGTCCAAGGCCGTGTGCCTCATTTGACGCCAAAACCGTCGCGTCCCGAAAAGAACACGGGCTCTCGACACGCCTGTGTCATGCTTGACATGCCCGTCTCATCCAGTACACGCCTATGTATCTGGGCGTGTTCCTCTATCGACACAGGACCAACACCAACCCGAGGAGAACACGGGTATTGGACATGCCCGTATCCCATTTGACACGCCTGTGTCAAACCCGAACACGCCTGGGCTCCAGGCCGTGTTTCTCCCCCGACACAACTCGGCCAACTACCCGAGTAGGACACGACCTGGGATACGCCCGTGTCTCAGGCCGTGTTCGCTGTTCGACGATCTTCGACTGCAATTTCGTCGACCACACGGCCACCGTCGAACCCGAGCACGACACGGCCATGAGACATGCCCGTGTCTCAGGCCGTGTAACCTCTACCAAGTTACAGACTTGGCTCAAAACGCCACCCGTCGCTCTTTTGAGTTTCGGGGCGTTATACTTTTAACATAAATACTGAACTCCAACCATGAATGTCCACTGATATAAATACCCACATTTATATAGAAATGTACACCAAATACAATATCGTTTGGCCTTATGGCCTTACAGTTGCTCTTTACAAGTGTGGATTCCAAACATCGGCGCGCAGGCCGGCCACACATGAGCAAAACACTACATTCTTTTTTTAGCCTTCAAGGGCTAGCAGCAGCAGCAGGGACTTCAGCCCTTATGCGTCCCGCTCGGTTCTCCAGCACCTGCACAGGGACAGCCCACCAAACGGTGGCAAACAAAGCAACGGTCAGCATTCAGCTGACCAATTTATAACGACCCTACCGCTTTCACGGGGCAGTGGTATTCCTTCCCTGCAGGCATAGCAATTCATAGGTAGATATATAAATATCACATATTATGCTCTCATGCACAAACAATCCATCACAACTGTCAGCCACGCGGCCCGACGATCCGAGCACTCAGGGCACATTCTTGGTGTACCGGCGAACCAGGGTCCCACCACCATTCCAGGGACGAAACCCAACGGTAAAAATTGAGCATTTAGTCTTTTCGGCGTGTAGGCCTAAGACTCTCATTATGCGTTCCAACTGCCCACACTTTCAGGTCTTCAAGTCGGACGGACATAACGCAGGTACGGATCAGCCACCCCTCGTTGCTCAAGTCGCCTTGTCATCACCGAATACCAATGCACTTGAGGCTAAATATAAGGCGCGAATCGGTTTCACCTTTCCTGTTCGGCACTAGGCCTTTCAAGAGCTCATCAAGCTCACAATAGCCATACTGTCCACCAAGGACTGGCTTCACCATATATTGCCACAATGTCCACCAAGGGACTGGCTTCACAATAGCCATAATGTCCATCAAGGTACTAGCTTCACAATCAACAAGGGCAGTTCATGCTAGCATCCTTCACGATCGCTTAGCGGGTTCCGCAGAACTCACTTTCTGCACCCAACTCTGCCCAAACCCTGCAGCATCCCGCAGTGCCAGAAAACTGGTTTTGCCATAGCATACAACACAAGCATCACAAGGATATTTTCCTGGACTACCACTCCAATACTTCCTGCTACTGCCCTTCACAGGTCCAACTCATCGACTCCACAAACTACACGTTTAACTACGAAGTCTTATCCGGTGTGCAAATGAAACATCACCAATCTGACCAACCTATCCAGATGGGCTTCACACAGCACGCTTATTCCGTACTACACATTTTTGGATCTATATGCATGACTGTTGGGGATTCCAAGAATCAACCCAAGGAAATCTATTCGCAATTCACCCTCTGGTGGGGAAATCCTTGTACATGCCAAAAAGGAAGGACTTCACATATCCAAGAAGGAAGATCGTTACCCTTGACGACCTCCTTGGAGTCATGGAATTCTAGCCAGCGGGAAAGCACCGCAGCGGCCTTGCCTCCACAACGTTGTCCTCGGATCTCAAATCGAAACTCTGCAGCTTCACCGGTGGCCGGCTCCTTTCCTCCTCCTCCTCCTTGATCTCCCTTCTCTCTAGCTTTCTTAGAAAGAGAATGGCCCAAGATCAAATGAGGATTCTCTTCTCATTCTCGACCTTAAAGCAGCATGGAGAAGTCTGGGCCATTAGATCCCAGATGAATGAAATGGACGGCCACAAATTTTCCTGAAAGCTCTATTTTTTGGCTGACACTCCCTGTGACACGCCCGTGTCACAGGCCGTGTACCTTAAGCAGCACACAACCGACTTATCCAGAGTAGGACACGGCCATGTGACACGCCCGTGTCACAGGCCGTGTGCCCTAACATGCATTCAGGCACGCCCGTGTCTGGGGCCGTGTACCTCAAGCGGCACACCCCCAATGAAACCCGAACAGGACACGGCCATGCGATACACCTGTGTCACAGACCGTGTTCCCATAGACACACTCGTGTCCTGCCCGTGTTCACAAGGCATCAATGCCTTGGTCAATTCCAGAGCAGGACACGGTCATGCGACACGCCCGTGTCACAGGTCGTGTTCCCTTACACGGCTGCAGACACGCCTCTATCGTGCATTTCGTCGAGCGAAGTTCGTCGATCAGAGGGGGACACGCCCGTGTCGCACGGCGTGTTCCCTCTTGAAAACTCGTCTAGTGCAGTTCGTCGAGCACTCGACAGGCTGCTCAACCATACAAAGCAGGACACGCACGTGTCCCAGACCATGTTGCCCAACCTGAACCCAAATTTGGGATTTGGGGTGTTACAACCCTCCCCTCCTTACAATAAATTTCGTCCCGAAATTTGCACACAGTAAGGAAACTAGAAGCAAGATGTTATAACTTCACAAATGTTTGATACACCTTGATACGTATTGCATAACAGTTTACAAAAATAGCTCGGGAAATTCAGCTCGCATGGTCTGCTCTCGCTCACATGTTAGCTCCTCACGACCACAGTTGTCCCGACGGATTTTGACCATCTCGATTGTCTTACTCCACAACTGTTTATCGGCATGATCCTTGATCCGAATGGGCCTAACCTTCATCGTTAGCCCATACTCCACCGGCACACGATCATTCTCGATCACTTGAGCTGGATCTTTGACGGCTTTCCGAAGCACCGAGATGTGAAACACATCTTGTAATCCACTCAATTCTGCCGAAAGAGCTAGCCGATAGGCAGCTTCTCCAACTCGCTCCACCATTTCAAACGGACCAAGATATCTCTAACATAACTTTTGCAGACGCCGAATCCTGGACACGCCTTTTAAGGGTTTAATCTTCAAATATACCCACTCGCCTACCGCGAACTCCCGGTTCCGTTGATTGGCATTGTAGTATTTTGCTTGTCGATCCTGGGCTATCAGTAGCCTCTCCCGAATAGCGTGTATCGTAGAGGTAGCTTCATTGACTTATTTACACTTATATAGTTTGGTTTTGCCTGCTTCCGCGCAAGCTAACGGTGTATGACAATTGCGACCATGCAAAGCTTCAAACGGTGTCATACCGATGCTCGTTTGGTAGCTATTGTTGTAGGAAAACTCCACCATATAAAGATGATCTTCACATCTCTTACCAAAATCCAGGGTGCACATTTGAAGCATATCCTCCATTGTTCTGTTGGTCCTCTCAGTCTGGCCATCCGTTTGGGGATGAAAGGACGTACTGAACGTGAACTTCATTTCCAACAATTGTTTCCAACAATGGATGGATTAGCCTCCAATCGTTCGATGTGAATCGCCCACCACGATCACTCACGATGCTCCGAGAAACACAGTGCAGTCGTACGATCTGCTCCACATAGAGCTTTGTCAAACTTTCCACTGAATCGTCCCGCTTATTCAGAAGGAAGTGAGTCACCTTTGTCAACCGGTCTACAATCACTCAGATTGAATCGTTCCCGCGTTGAGATCTCGGTAACCCGTGCATGAAAACCATTGAAATATCATCAAACTTCCATTCCAGAATCGGTAACGACTTCAAAAAGCCTTCGGGCTTCTGGTATTCCGCTTTCACCAAAGCACAAGTTTGACACTTAGCCACATAATGAGCTATGTCTTTCTTTAGTCCTGGCCACCATAATAACTTTTTCATATCCTTGAACATCTTTGTTCTTTCATGGTGAATTGAGTATTTTGTAAAGTGCGCTTCATACATCAATTCTTCTCGCAACTTACCCATACTCAGGACGCACAACCGACCATCTTTCCGCAAAAGGCTGTCATCCCAGGAGAATTGGCCATCTAGCCCATCCTTTGCATAGCGTTGGAGACTTTCATCCAGCTCTGTTGCCCGTCAAATCCGGTCTGCCAGGTCATATTGGACCTCCATCCAGTTTAAGCATGCATCGGTTATGGAATTCTTGTCAACAAAAGAAATCTCTAACGCTTCCAACTCCTGGATTAGACGCTCATCATGCATCTACAACCAATTTTCCCTTGACGGAGTCCTCCGAGTCAAGGCATCAGCGACCAAATTTCCCTTCCCGGGAGTATATTTCGCTGTATGAATCTCAAAGGTGTAGTCCCCAAGGAACTCCATCCACCATCATTGTTGCACATTCAGATCCTTATAATCTAACAAGTACTTTAGGCTCTTATGGTCCGTAAAGATATCCACTTTTACGCCATAAAGATAATGTAGCCATAACTTTAGTGCAAAGATCACTGCCGCCAACTCTAAGTCGTGGACGGGATAATTTCGCTCATGCACTTTTAACTGACGTGAGTCATAAGCAATCACCTTTCCAAACTGTAGAAGAACGCAGCCTAAGCCGCTCCCTGAAGCATCACTATAGATCTCATAGCCGTCTGTACCACATGGCGACGTCAACACAAGCGTCGTGGTCAAACGACTCTTTCGCTCTTCAAAAGCTCGCGCACACTCTGGAGTACAAACGAACTTCTAATCCTTCCGCGTCAGTGTGGTCAGAGGCAAAGTGATCCGCGAGAAGTTTTCGACAAAATGCCTGTAGTAGCCTGTCAGTTCAAGGAAACTCCTAACCTCGGCCACCAAACACAACACCGACCACTCCTGAATGGCTCTTATCTTTGACGGATCCACTGTTATGCCCTCTCCACTTACCACATGGCCAAGAAAAGTCACCGACGACAACCAAAACTCACACTTTGAGAACTTGGCATAGAGTTTATTCTTCTGCAAGGTATGCAACACCAACCATAAGTGGTTAGCATGATCAGCTACCGATTAAGAGTACACCAAAATATCATCAATGAATACAATCACGAACAAGTCCAAGTACTCTCGGAACGTTCGGTGCATTAGGTTCATGAATATTGATGGCGCATTGCATAGCCTAAACGGCATTACCGTGAACTCATAATGATCGTAGCGTGTTCCAAATACAGTCTTGGGAATGTCACTTTCCCGAATCCTCAACTGGTAATACCAGATTTCAAATCCAATTTGGAATAGACGGTTGATCCCACTAGCTGATCGAACAATTCATCTATCCGTGGAATCAGATACTTGTTCTTCTCTGTCAGCTTATTCAATTCACGGTAGTCAATACATAACCGCAAACCATCGTCCTTCTTTTTCACAAATAGAACAGGTGCGCTCTAAGGTGACATACTTGGGCGTATATATCCCTGCTCCAGCAACTCTTGCAATTGGACTTTCAATTCAGTCATTTCCTTTGGCGCGACGCGATATGACGAGCGGGCCACAGGTTTCGCACCTGGCACCAACTCAATCATGAAGTCGATCTCCTGCTGGGGTGGTAACCCAAGAAGATCCTTAGGAACACATCTGCAAACTCTGATACAATCGAAACATCACTCATGTTGGCCTTTGGCTCAATAGCCTAAATCAGCATGAAGAATAACTTCGCGCCCTTCCGAACATCATTGACGACTTGGAGTGCAGACATCAAGGTCCTGCTCACTCCTCGCATACCAGCGAACATATTCTCAAGCTCGGTATTCTGGCCCAGTGTGATCTCTTTGGCATTATAATCAATAAAGGCACACTGCTCTGAAAGTCAGTCCATACAAAAGATCACATCAAATTCCGATATCGGCAGCACAGATGCATTCAAACAAAAATCCTGACTTCAAATTTGACTGTCACATTGCAAGCTCTATCCGCAAGTATCAAACAGCCATTCAGTAATAACACCCTTACGTTCTCTGTCTTCACATGACTAGGTACTCCAATCTGAGTTACGAAGTCCTTCGACAGAAATGAATGCAAAGCACCTGTATCAAACAGTGCTCTCGCCAGCGTGTTCTAAATCATAATAAAGCATGTGACAATCACATCACACACAAGATACACACAAAGCATACAATAAGAAAAGCAATTGAAAACTTAAACCGTACCTATGACGACGTCACTTTGCTTTATGGCCTCCTGCTGGCCAAGGTTATAAACTCGGGGCTGCGCCTGGGATGCAGAGGACTCCACCACTGCCTTTCCCTTCTCAGCATAAGACACTCCCGTCTTCTTATCACCCTTTGGTGGAGCAACCTGACAATCACGGGCTATATGGCCCACTCTTCCACAAGTAAAGCAAGTACGAGTCTCTGGACTCGAAGTGGACCCCGATAAACTGTTGAAGGGGCTTGCCTAGAAGGCTTGGCCCTCTTGCCCCATTTCTTTAAATAGTAAGATTTCCCAGGTCGGGGCGCTTTGAACTCCGGCTTTGTCACAGCCAAGGCCCTTTTTCCTTGCACCTGCTTCATGTCCTCCAGTGCACATGCAGTATCAACCAACGCCTGAAACCTTTGGTTCACGAAACTTGAGAGCAGGAATCGCAACTCATCCCGCAACCCTTCATCGAACCTATTGGTTTCCGCTGCTCATCAGCGAAGATGGAGCTCGCATACCATCCCAACCGTGTGAACTCGTGCAGGTACATCTCCACACTACCTTCTCCTTGCGTTAGCCGTTGGAACTCATTTTCCATGGCAATGCGTTGTGCCGCTGGTAGGTACTATGCCAGGAAGAGTCGTAAGAACTCCTCAATCGAAACTTGTGTTAACTGTCTGCCTGCTAAGTGGTGTAATTCGATCTCGTCCCACCAGAGCCGAGCCTCTCCTTCCAATAAGAAGGTGGCCAAGGTGACCTTTTGATCTTCCTCCGTCCCGATCACCGTCAATATACGCTTGACGCGCGACAACCAATCCTCCGCCTACGTAGGGGATCCCACACCCGTAAACGTAGGGGGATTGAAGCTCATAAACTGCTTCAACTGTTGTTCAGCTACTCGCGCATCAACAGCCGCAACAGGTTCTGGCCTCGCCACAACCTGTTCTAACACCACTGTCGGTTGCGCTTGTCTACCAGGCTATGCTTGAAACATCGCAAACAGCGCCTCAGCAACTAAGCAGACAGTTTCCGCAGAAGGAGGAGGTGTAGGCACCTCAGCTAGTGTCGTACTCTCATCAGAACGCTGGGGCTCCGACTGCCCAGCACCACTCCGAGTCACCTATAGGTGAACAAGACAGACACATTAGCAACCACACACAAGCAATAACAACAATATAGGAACGTGTACGTTCCTCAAACCAGTGTATTTGCATTCCTAAGTGGACATTCAAGAGTTCATTAGTGTTAACGCGGTTCGTACTTACACGTGCTCGCCACCCCACAAAAGAATTCGACCATGAATTCGAAAGGAAAAGACCGAAACAGGCTGATACCAAAAATGTAACGACTCCATCCGTTCATATAGCATATAATAGAAGGTCCGGCCGGGGCCACACACCATATACCACAAAACAGGCGGCGAAGTCACGGGTCAATATCAGAGTTGCGCATCCTAACTCATAGCATTCTAGCGGAAGCTTTTAACATAAATACTTAACTCCAACCATCAATGTCCAATGATATAAATACCCACATTTAGATAGAAATGTACACCAAATACAATATTGTTTGGCCTTATGGCCTTACAGTTGCTCTTTACAAGTGTGGATTCCAAACATCGGCGCGCAGGCGGCCACACATGAACAAAACACTACATTTTTTTATTTAGCCTTCAAGATCTAGCAGCAGCAGTAGCAGGGACTTCAGCCCTTATGTGTGCCGCTCAGTTCTCCAGCACCTACACAGGGACAGCCCACCAAACGGTGGCAAACAAAGCAATGGTTAGCATTCAGCTGACCAATTTATAACGACCCTACCCCTTTCCCGGGGCAATGGTATTCCCTCCCTACAGACATAACAATTCATATGCAGATATATAAATATCACACATTGTGCTCTCACGCACAAACAATCCATCACAGCCGTCGGCCACGCGGCCCGACGATCCGTGCACTCAGGGCACATTCTTGGTGTACTGGGGAACCAGGGTCCCACCACCGTTCCAGGGGTGAAACCCAACGATAAAATTGAGCATTTAGTCTTTCCGGCGCGCAGGTCTAAGACTCTCATTATGCGCTCCAACTGACCACACTTTCAGGTCTTCAAGTCGGACGGACATAACGTAGGTACGGATCAGCCACCTCCCATTGCTCAAGTCGTCTTGCCATCACCGAATACCAATGTACTCAAAGCTAAATATAAGGCGCGGGTTGGTTTCACCTTTCCTGTTTGGCACTAGGCCTTTTAAGAGCTCACAATAGTCATACTGCCCCCTAAGGACTGGCTTCACCATTGTCACAATGTCCACCAAGGGACTGGCTTCACAATAGCCACAATGTTCACAAAGGGACTGGCTTCACAATCAACAAGGGGAGTTCATGCTAGCATCCTTCACGATCGCTTAGCGGGTTCCGCAGAACTCACTTTCTGCACCCAACTCAGCCCAAACCTTGCAGCATCCTGCAGTTCCAGAAAACTGGTCTTGTCATAGCATACAGCATAAGCATCACAAGGGTATTTTCCTAGACTACCACTCCAGTACTTCCTGCTACTGCCCTTTACAGGTCCAACCCATCGACTCCACAAACTACACGTTTAACTACGGAGTCTTCTTCAGTGTGCAAATGAAACATCACCAATCCAGACCAACCTATCTAGATGGGCTTCACACAGCATGCATATTCTGTACTACACATTTTCGGATCTATATGCATGACTATTGGGGATTCCAAGAATCAATCCAAGGAAATCCCTTCGCAATCCACCCTCTAGTGGGGGAAATCCATGCACATGCCAAAAAGGAAGGACTTCACATATCCAAGAAGGAAGATCGTTACCCTTGACGACCTCCTTGGAGACATGGAATTCTAGCCGGCTGGAAAGTACCGCAGCGGCCTTGCCTCCACGTACAACGCTAGCCTCGGATCTCAAATTGGAACTCTGCAGCTTCACCGGTGGCCAGCTCCTTTCCTCCTCCTCCTCCTTGCTCTCCCTTCTATCTAGCTTTCTTAGAAAGAGAATGGCACAAGATCAAATGAGGATTCTCTTCTCATTCTCGGCCTTAAAGCAGCAGTGAGAAGTCTGGGTCATTAGATCCCAGATGAAGGAAATGGACAGCCACAAATTTTTCCTGAAAGCTTTATTTTTTGGCTGACACGCCCGTGTCACAGACCGTGTACCTTAAGCGGCACACAACCGACTTACCCAGAGTAGGACACGACCATGTGACACGCTCGTGTCACAGAACGTGTGCCCTAACACGCCTTCAGACATGCCCGTGTCTGGGGCCGTGTACCTCAAGCGGCATACCCCCAATTCAACCCGAACAGGACACGGCCATGTGACACGCCCGTGTCACAGACCGTGTTCTCATAGACACATCTGTGTCCTGCCCGTATTCACAAGGCATCAATGCCTTGGTCAATTCCTGAGGAGGACACAGCCATGTGACACGCCCGTGTCACAGGCCGTGTTCCCTTACACGGCTACAGATACGCCTCCGTCGTGCATTTCGTCGATTGAAGTTCGTCGACCAGATGAGGACACGCCCGTGTCGCAGGGCGTGTTCCCTCTCGAAAACTCGTCGAGTGAAGTTCGTTGAGCACTCGACAGGCTGCTCAGCCATACAGAGCAGGACATGCCCTGGGACACGCCCGTGTCCCAGGCCGTGTTGCCCAGCCTAAACCCAAATTTGGGATTTGGGGTGTTACACCGGCCTCCCGCCGTAATCGCCCCCGGAGAAGGGGCCGGGGCGGGTATCGGCCTCCCGCCGCACCCGAACCCTGGAACTGGCTGGGGCGAGTACCGGCCTCCCGTTGTACTCGCCCCTAGAGAACGGGTCGGGGCGGGAGCCGGCCTCCCGCCGTACCCGCCCCCTGAAACTGGTCGGGGCGAGTACCGACCTCCCGCCGTACTCGGCCCCCAGAGAAGGGGTCGGGGCGGGTGTCGGCCTCTCGCCGCACCCACCCCCTGAAACTTGCTGGGGCGAGTACCGGCCTCCCGTCGTACTCGCCCCTAGAGAATACACCAAGCATTAGTAAGCTAGGTCAAATTTTTTATCCCCGTACTAGAATATCATGCAAATCAACAATAAATTGGCCTCCAGAAGTGCAAAACCCCCTAAAAGCTTACAAATGTGTTGCAAGTCCTACGCCTTGCTTGGGGCCCCCCATTTCGCGAATACGGGATTGTACACAATCCCCGCTCTTTTCGAGCGAGATTCACGCTCGGAAAGAAAAATCCAACCCAAAGTATTTGCTGAGTGTAGCACTCTTGGAGCCGAAAATACTTGGCCTCTTCGAGGGGTCAACCTGCCATGCCAACTAACGGGAGGCTGTGTGGCGAGATCCCCTCTGGAGGTGGAACTTACTCTCCACCGATGCATATTCAACACATCCGGCTAGTGAGAGCCTGGGTGAGGAGATCCTCTCGGGATTGAAACTTACTCTCCACCGAGGCACATTCGATCCATCCAGCTAGTGAGAGTCAGGGTGAGGAGATCCTCTAGGGGTTGAAACTCTCCACCGAGGCACATTCGACTCATCCAGCTAGTGAGAGCCTGAGTGAGGAGATCCTCTCGGGGTTGGTTCCTTCTCACCACCGAGGCACATTCAACTCATCCAGCTAGTGAGAGTCTGAGTGAGGAGATCCTCTCGGGGTTGGAACCTACTCTCCACCGAGGCACATTCGACCCATCCAGCTAGTGAGAGCTTGGGTGAGGAGATCCTCTTGGGATTGGTTCCTTCTCTCCACCGAGGCACATTTGACACATCCAGCTAGTGAGAGCCTAGATGAGGATATCCTCTTGGGGTTGGAACTTACTCTCCACCGAGGCATATTTGACTCATCCAGCTAGTGAGAGCCTGGGTGAGGAGATCCTTTCGGGGTTGGAACTTACTCTCCACTGAAGCATATTCGATCCATCCAACTAGTGAGAGCTTGAGTGAGGAGATCCTCTCGGGGTTGGTTCCTTCTCTCCACCGAGACACATTCGACCCATCCAGCTAGTGAGAACCTGGGTGAGAAAATCCTCTCGGGGTTGGAACCTACTCTCCACCAAGGCACATTCGACCCATCCAGCTAGTGAGAGTCCTGGGTGAGGAGATCCTCTCGGGGTTGGAACTTACTCTCCACCGAGGCACATTCAACCCATACAGCTAGTTAGAGCTTGGGTGAGGAGATCCTCTCGGGGTTGGTTCATTCTCTCCACCGAGGCACATTCGACTCATCCAGCTAGCGAGAGTCTGGGTGAGGAGATCCTCTCGGGGTTGGAACTTACTCTCCACCAAGGCACATTCGACACATCCAGCTAATGAGAGCCTTAGTGAGGAGATCCTCTCGGGGTTGGTTCCTTCTCTCCACTGAGGCACATTCGACCCATTCAGCTAGTGAGAGCCTGGGTGAGAAGATCCACTCAGGGTTGGAACGTACTCTCCACCGAGGCACATTCGACCCATCCAGCTACTGAGAGCCTGAGTGAGAAGATCCTCTCGGGTTGGTTCCTTCTCTCCACCGAGACACATTCGACCCATCCAGTTAGTGAGAGTCTGTGTGAGCAGATCCTCTCGGGGTTGGAACTTACTCTCCACTGAGGCATATTCGACCCATCCAGCTAGCGAGAGCCTGGGTGAGGAGATCCTCTCGGAATTGATTCCTTCTCTCCACCGAAGCACATTCGACCCATCCAGCTAGTGAGATCTTGGGTGAGGAGATATTCTCGAGGTTGGAACTTACTCTCCACTGAGGCACATTTGACTCATCCATCTAGTGAGAGCCTGAGTTAGGAGATCCTCTCGGGGTTGGAAGTTACTCTCCACCGAGGCACATTCGACTCATTCAGCTTTGAGAGGAGAAAACAGAGCGGCACCTAAAAAACGGGTCAACAGCCGGGAAAAATCTAAAAAACCAAATCCCAAATTCGCAACTACAAAAACCTAAACTGCTTGTAAGAAATCTTAAACCCATACCTGCGACAACACGGTGAGGAACAGAAGGAAGGAGAAGTAGAAATCGCGAAATCAGCCTAGGACGGCTGTTACCTCGCGGCAGGAGTTGCGAGGCCAGCCATGACCGGGCGGCCAAAGGGGGCGGCCGGTCCTCGCAGGGCCAATCATGGTCGAGGCCGCCTGTGGTCTGGCTGCCTAGGGGCGGTCGACCCTCCCAGGGCTGGCTGTTGTCGAGGCTACCCGCGACTATGGGGTCAAATGGGTGGCCGACCCTCACGGAACCAGCCATAGCCGAGGCCGGCCGGCCCTCGCGGGATCAGCCATGGCTGAGGCTGCCCTTGGACGGGTGGTTAAAGGGGCGGCAGACCCTTGTGGGGCCGGCCGCGACCGAGGCCTCTCTTGACCGGGAAGCCAATGGGGCGGTCGGCCCTTGCAGGGCCGCCCGCAGTCGAGCCCACCCGCGACCGGGCAATCAAAGTGTCGCCGACCGCGACCGAGGCCTCCCGCGATCCGGCGGCTAGCCCTTGCAGGGCCGGCCATGGCCGAGGTTGCCCGTGGTCGGACAACCAAAAAAAGCGGGCGGCCCTCCTGGGTCCGGCCGAGGACGCCGTGCGGCGGCAGAGCGGCCGGCACGCGGGATCCTACGCGGCGGTTGGGATCTCATGCACAGTGATAATCGCACAGATCGGACGCGCGGAGCGGTGGTTACGCTCGTAACTCCCCACTCTGCTGATGGGGTGAGAGAGAAAACCGATTATTTGCATCCCAAACTACACTATAAATTAGTACCTACATGGCTACATCATCAAAAATCACGCCTAAAATTTCGCGCTTGCAGAAAAAAGCAATCAGATTTCCAGTAAAATTGCTCCCCCTAAACAGCATCAACATTTTTTTAGCATTTAAATTATCATATTATAATTTTAACTATATGCAAATTAAGAACAGAGGAGGCTGCTAAGAAGACATTGAAGAGGCTGAAAGTGATCCCGCCATTTATTAATGGAAATTACCTCTATCCTCCAAAACATTATAAAAAAGGAAATCCCTACTATGAATGGAAACACGATGCAACCCTAAATTAAAGAACTAATACAAACGCCAACTGCAAAACAACCGTTTCCACGCCCGCCTTAAACATCCCAAAAATTTGGAGCAATCCGTTCGAACGTTAGATCGACCGCAACTCGAAACAAATTTAAGAACTTAAACGCCTCTGTTCTTAATTTCAATTTTTCGAATAAAAATTTGAAGAATCAGTAAAAAAAGTTGAAGAATCAGTAATCGTTTCAGACTTCAGAGGGAAACAAATCGCCCAAATTGGAAACAAATCGCCCAAATCATAATGAATACGAAATCCCTCCTTAATTTCGGTTAATCCCCAATTAAATTTGTAATGAAATTTTCCCATATCTCTTCGTCTTCCCCAATTTACTTCAATCCTCTGTTTTTTCGCCATTCTATAAATTTCAATAATCCTCAATGAAACAGAGTATTCCAGCAATGGCTGCTTTTTCCTCCTCTTTTTCTTCATCCTCCGCCATCACCTGTTCATTCTCTGTTCTGCTTACTGTTGTCGTCATCCTTGTTAACCTCCTCCCCGTGCTCAGCGCGGCCGACGCCGCCGGCGGATTTTCCGTCAAACTCATTCACCGAGACTCCGTCCACTCGCCAATTTACGACGCCAACTCCACGCGGCTGTCTCGGCTCCGGGATGCCGTCGACCGGAGCAGAGCCGGGCGGCTTATTTTTCCTCCCTCTCTGTTAAGGAGATTGATATCCACTCCGATATAATTCCCAACACGTTTGAGTATCTCATGACGTTCTACATCGGCACCCCGCCGGAGAAACTCGTCGCCATCGCTGACACCGGCAGCGACCTTATCTGGGTCCAGTGCAGTCCCTGCAAGCTCTGTTACACTCAGAAGCCTCCCCTGTTCGACCCCTCGTCTTCTTCCACCTACAAATCCGTTTCCTGTAATGATGACTCCTGCGCGGCGCTTCCGGAGAGCGGCTGCGCCGCCGGCGATCATTGCCAGTACCATTACTCCTACGGCGATAGATCCTACGTCGTCGGCGACCTCTCCGTAGACACTCTCAGCTTCGACTCTGCTGAAGCAGAAAGCCCTGTTCAGATACCGAAAATCCTTTTTGGCTGCACCCATGAAAGCAACGGAACATTCGGCGCCGCCGGCGCGGGCCTCGTCGGCCTCGGCGGCGGCCAACTTTCCCTCATTACTCAACTCGGCGACTCCATCGACCACAAGTTCTCCTACTGCCTCCCCACCCTCAGCAAAAACCAATCTTTCACCGGCCGCCTGAACTTCGGATCCAACGCCGTCGTTTCCGGCACCTCCACCGTCTCCACTCCCATCGTCCCCGGCGATCCAGAGACCTTCTTCTTCCTTAAGCTCGAGTACATATCCATCAGCGGCGAAAACAGGACAAATACGGCGGCACCAATCGCCGTGAAGCCGGCGACGCAAAACAGGGGAAACATCATCATCGACTCCGGCACCACCCTGACGCTCATCGACGACGAGTCGGTGCGGTCTCTAGCCGCCCAACTAACGAAGACGGTGAAGCTGCCCAGGTGAGCGATCCGCAGGGGCTCTTCAGCCTCTGCTTCGACGTGTCGGGGGCCGCCGGCAACTCTACGGGGGAAGATGAATCAATGCCGGATATCATCTTCCACTTCGCCGAGGATGCCGACGTTGTTCTGAAGCCGTTGAACGCCTTCGTGATGACGGACGATGCGACGCTCTGCCTTGCAATCGTTTCGAACAGGGATCTCGGCGGCGGAGGCGGCGATATTAGTATATTTGGGAACATAGCGCAGCAGAACTATGAGATTGGGTACGATCTGGGCGCCATGAGGCTGACTTTCTCGCCGGCGAATTGCACGGCGGCGTGATCTCATCGTTGCTTTTTCGGTGAAGTTGATTGACGTTATACAGTAGTATGTGCATGCATGCATGCGTTCGTTATTTCGTTGTTTTTGGCTTTAATTAGTTTCACACGAAATTTAATGTAGTGGTTAATTATGATTATCTAACTATTATAATTATTATTTGAGTAATTATATAACCAAAAAATTCTGCGCATAATCATAGTACGCGCTTTACCAGCGGTTACGATCGGTCAAGTGATTACGATCGCATGAACCAGATTTTATTATTTGAGCCACTGTTTGGCCCGGTGGTGATCATCGGGCCTACATATCATCGAGCTCCGTTTGGCACGGTGGTGGCGATCGTAAAGGCATGGGTTAAACCGTCATTCTTTAAGGATCACTTAATAAATTTTATCTGTTTTAACATAAAAGTGGATGAAGTTCTTTAGTGGGTGGGTGTTACACCATGCCCAATAGAGCCCTTGGTTTGGCGTTGTGGCGTGGTGGTGAACAGTTGTAATTAACTATCGTGAATGTCCGATCTCATCTAAAAAATTCATGCATTTTATGCTTATAATTAATTTATTTTTTTGGAAGCGGTCCTAACTTTTGTCCTGCCAAAGGTACAACCATTGTCATGTTCATACATTAATATTATAATTGTGATGTTTTAAAACAAATTTATCAAAACAAATACGCTACACCAAACGGAGCGTCAGCAGCCTATAAGGTTGAGTTTTGCGCGGCTTATCGTGACTTATTTGTCCGGTGTGGTTGGACAAAAATGTCATTGTCATGCCAAAATCTTTGCCTCAAACTTGCTTCCTTTTTATAATATGTCATACCAAACATATATTCTATAACAATGACGTTTTTATCCAACCTTATCGGAGCAAATAAGTTGAGGGAAACTACGTCAAAGGTAACCTAAAAGTACAATATCACACAATTTTTCTAACTTGCACATAATTTTAATTTTCTTATGTATTTAATTTATTTTTGTCACACATTTACACTAAAAAATATAATTTGCTTTATTTAATTTATTAATTCAATTATGTTATTTATTTATTTTCAATTTGTATGAGATCAAGGGGTCTGTTTGGAGAACTCTGGCGGCTGAGAAGCTCTTTCCCAGCCGCCAGAGCTATTTTATATTTGTTTGAGACAGCTCTTATGAAAGCTTTTCATAAATCTGGAGAGTTTTGATGCTTTTCAGAAGTTTCCCCCAGCTTCTGCTCTCCTAGAATAGATTTTCCTCTCGGCGCTGTCGACCTTCGTCGCTAATACTTTACCGACTCCGAGGTCGATAATCTTTTCGAGGATCCGATCGCTATTTTTTCCGCCGGCGGCGAGGTCTCCGGTAGCTCCGAAATTTTTATGGACGGCGTCTTCTCCTGCTGCGCGAGGAGCGGGTGATGGTCTTCACGGCGAGTGAGCAAGAACCACGCTCGATCCGACGGTGATCCGTGGGCCGGGCGCCTCGATGTCCAGATCCACTTTCCCCTCTGCGATTTCACCGCCTTCAAGACGTTGGCGATCAACTACCTGGCTTTTTTTTTGAAATGTCACAAGCTCTCCAGCAGGTGGAAGAAGGTTTTCAGGTGGGGGAAAGGCTAAGCCCCGCTGAGATTGGCGAGATCATGATAGCACACCCGCAAGCTTTACGGCCTTATACGACAGTGCGGGAGTTTCGCAAGCTTTACGGTCTTATATGGTTGCGGAGGTCGCAGGAAGGAGGGTGGTTGGCGGTGGAAGTTTTCGGGCGCCGGCGTTGATGCCGGCGGGAGGGTGGTTTCCCCTCTCTAGCCTCACACATGGCCGACCAAAGCACACTCTCTCTCTCCACTCCTCCAGATGGGAGATCCACATTCCTCCGCGGTTTGAAAATTGCTCTTCAAAGCGCACTTCTGCACAGAACAAACAAACACTCTGCAGCTTTTCAAAACTGTTATAGATCTATTTTAAAACGGCTCTATCCGGACATCAGCTTTTTAATCCGTCAGAGCTGTGCCAAACAGAGCTCTTGGCATAGGAGCAATATTTGCAGCGCCCCGTCCTCATCGTGCTTGAGGAAGGTGCACAACCTGATTCTCGATCCTGCGGTTGAACGTGCAGGTAAGTACTAAAAAATCATAATTTGATGGACAGCACAGATGCATCCCACACACCGTGATACGTTGAGCGCACCTACAAATTTTTCAGTGCATAGTGATTGCTAACATCCCTTATTGTGTTTAGGGAAACCCAACTCCACATTGAGAACGAGGAACGGGGACGAACAGGATGATCAACATCACACACACTGTATGGCGAATGCCCCCTACACATGAGACTCTCGAAGGGGCTGCGATGACTGCCCACACATAGCAACGGCAGTCAATTGTGTGTGATGTTGGTTTAGCTTGGGTGATAATCGTGATGCAATGAATGCCACATGTGACACATTGAAGTAGGAATTAGGCTCTATTTGTTTGGGCGTTTCGCGGCTCCGTTTTGAGCAAACGCCGCTGGAAGGAGGGTAAACAAATGAATCTCCGGCGGCATTTGCTCCGTTTTCACCCGCCCGCCTTGAGAAACGCCCCAAAAAGCTCTGTTTGGACCAACCACCCCTCCCCCTCTTCGTTCCACTCGCCGGATCGAACTCTCCGTTTCCACTCGCCGGATCGACCCGCCACGGAAAAAATAAACCCCAAATGGAGCCTATTAGGCTCCATTTGGTTCGGCGGTGGCGGGTCGATCCGGCGAGTGGAAACGGAGAGTTCGAACCAGAGGGAGGGAGGCTCCATTTGGTTCAGCGGTGGCGGGTCGATCCGGCGAGTGGAAACGGAGCAGGTGTCGAACCGTTCGACCGGGGGAGGGGGATTCTATGAACGCGCGAGTAGGAAACAAAAAAGGTCATGTCTGACCATAAACATCTAGCGAACCCTGGAAGAAGCCACGAGAGAAGTAGAGTAAGTACTCACCTCCGTCGGGAACGAACAAGAAGAGTTAGGGTCCATTTGGTAGAGCGGTTGCGGTTGTAAAAAGAGCTGTTGTAAATGCAGGTTTGTAAATAGAGCTGTTGAAAACTGGTGGTTGGAAATGGAGATCTGTTTGTATTAACATCAAAGGGACCAATGTGGTCTTACATATATAGAAGAAGAGCAAGGGGAGAGAGCCCATTTAGACAATGTGGGACTAAAAGAGAGAGATAAAAAAAGCTCTATTAAATACATTAAAACAATATTTAACACGCCCCCTCAAACTCACGGTGGATCATGAACCGAGAGTTTGCTAATAAGATAACGGAATCTTGCAGTTGTGAGAGACTTGGTGAGGAAGTCTGCAACTTGTTCTTCAGAGGTAATGAACGGTAGAGAGATGATGTTGGCGAGGAATTCCTGACGAGTATAGTGACAATCGATCTCAATGTGTTTTGTCCGTTCATGGAACACCGGATTGGAGGCGATTTGAATGACGCTTCGATTGTCACAAAATAGGGGAGTAGGGCCTGTTATCTGGACACCAAGATCGCGAAGAAGACGACGAAGCCAAACTATTTCAGCAGTGGTGGAAGCCATGGCACGATATTCAGCCTCCGTGCTGGAGCGCGCAATGGATTCCTGTTTCTTACTACGCCAGGAGATCAGAGAGTCGCCCAGGAAACACAGAACCCAGTAGTTGAGCGACGAGTGGTGGCATCCCCCGCCCAGTCAGCATCCGAGAATGCTCGGAGGGTGAGTGGCGAAGTGCAGAGAGAAATAACGAGCGACTGACAGAGCCGCGTAGGTAGCGGAGTATCCGGAGTACCGCGGCATAGTGAGCAGAGCGAGGAGCTTGAACAAATTGACTGACGAAGCTAACAGCGTAAGCAATGTCCGGTCGAGTCATGGTGAGATAGACCAGCATCCCGACGAGGCGCCGATAACGGGAGGCATCGGCAGCGGTTCCCCATCTGTAGGAAGGAGTTTCAGATTAGCTCAATGGGGGTGTCCACAGTGCGGGTGTCAGTGAGAGCGGCCACAGAGAGAATATCGGAGACGTATTTTTGCTGAGACACCAGAATCCCGCGGTTTGGAGCGGCAATCTCTAACCCAAGGAAGTAGCGAAGGGGCCCATGTCCTTCATCTCGAACTGACGGCGGAGTGGGTCTGAAGAGCGGCAATGGTGACGTTCATCTCCAGTGATAATCATGTCATCAACATACAGGAGCAGGATGGCGCAACCCTGAGCGGAGGTGCGGGTAAACAGGGCATGATCAGTCTGGCGTTCAACAAAACCAGCCTTGAGAACTGCAGAGCGGAAGCGCTCAAACCAGGCACGAGGAGCCTGTTTGAGGCCATAGAGGGCCCGGCGGAGTGGCAGACATGGCCAGGGGGTGCCGAGAGACCCGGGGGAGGTGCCATGTAGACAACCTCAGTGAGATCGCCATGAAGGAAGGCATTGGTGACATCCATCTGATGGAGGGGCCAATTGCGGGCAGCTGCGACCGCAAGTAAGGTGCGGACGGAGGTCATCCGTGCAACTGGAGCAAAGGTTTCGTCATAATCGATGCCATGTTCCTGTGAAAACCCGCGAGCAACCAAGCGGGCTTTATGGCGCTCAATAGAACCGTCCGGACGAGTCTTAACTTGAAAATCCATTTGCAGCTGATAGGAGTAACACCGGGAGGACACGGAACAAGATCCCAAGTATGAGTCCGGCTAAAAGCTTGAAGTTCAAGCGCCATGGCTTGCTGCCATTCGATTTTGCCAACGGCCTCTTGGTATGACTGGGGCTCCCGGTGGGCGTGGAGAGCTGTGAGGAAGGCCTGAAAGGCAGGGGAATAGGAGGTAGCCGCGGTGAGAGCGGAAGGGGTGTCGTAGCGAGCAGGGGATGGCGATGGCGAGCAGGATTACGGCGAGGAGGAGCAGGATCCACGGTTGCAGGGGCGGACGGAGCGTCAGACAGAGCCGTATCAGGAGCAGGAGCAGGAGAGGGGGTGTGGGCGTCGGAGGAGGAGCCGATGTGGAAGGAGGAACCTCGGGCAGAGAACGAGGTGGAGAGAGGGGAGGATGGACAAGGGAGTCCGGGGGCGAGTTGGTATAGAAGGAAGAAGCGGAAGAGAAAGTGGTGGAGCAAGGGGGGGTGAGGAGGGGAGGTGTGCCGGGGGGAAGAGAAGAACATGTCATGTTCGACGAAGGATACATGTCGAGAGATGTGAATGCGACGAGCCACCGGATCGTAACAACGATAGCCTTTGTGGTGGGGCTAAGACCGAGGTGAACACAACGAGTGGAGCGAGCGGAGAGTTTGTTACGTTCAGGAGGAGGAAGGAGAACGAAACAGGTGCACCCAAAAGTGCGGAGAGAGGCATACTGCGGCGGGCGGGAATGAAGGCGTTCATAAGGAGTGACGCCAGAGAGAGTCGTGGAAGGAGTGATGTTGATGAGGTGAACAGCGGTGAGAACGGCTTCGGCCCAGAAGGAGGGAGGAGCGGAGGCGGAGATGAGGAGAGTACGAGCAGTTTCGATGATGTGGCGATGTTTGCGTTCAGCAACCCCATTTTGTTCATGGGTGTGCGGGCAAGACTGTTGGTGGAGGGTGCCATGCGAGTGGAGGATATCGCGCATGGTGGAGGAGAGAAATTCTTGAGCGCAGTCAGAGCGAAATACCTTAATGCACGCTCAAACTGAGTGTGAAGCATAGCGGTGAACGTGCGATACGCAGCGGGTATATCAGAACGATGGCGAAGGAGATACACCCAAACACAGCGGGAAAAATCATCAATAAAACTCACATAATAAAGATAGCCAGAATGCGAAGCAAGAGGCGCGGGGCCCCAAATATCAGAGTGAACTAAATCAAAAGGGGCTGTCGTTTGAGAAGCACTACTTGTAAATGGTAGAGCAAGGTGCTTTGACAAACGGCAGCCGGTACAAACAGAGAGGGGGGAAGGGGAGACACGACCCAAAGCTCCAGAGCGGATAACACTTCGGAGTCGATCAGAAGACAGATGTCCTAAACGTCTGTGCCACAAGTCGGCATCAGAGACAACAGAGAGGGCCGAAGCGGAGGGTGGGGGGGGGGGGGGAACATGAAGATACTCCAGCTGATACAGGCCACCGTTCCTACGGCCCCGTCCAATCCTCTGAGCTGTCCGGGAATCCTGCACAACACAATCAGAAGAAGAGAATAAAACCGTTAGACCACGATCACAGAGGGAGCTGACAGAAATGAGGTTCATATGTAGCCGAGGAGCATGGTGGACGTTGGAGAGAGTAAGGCAGCCAAGAGGGGCAGAAGTTGGGTGATGGAGCCAGATCGCAGAATAGGGAGAGAGCCCCCATCAGCAGTGGTGACCTGAAGAGAAGGGGGGAGGAGTGGTGCAGTTGGTGAGGGTGCGGGAGTCGGAGGTGAGGTGGCAGGAGGCCCCAGAGTCGAAATACCAAGGTGCAGTTGGAGGAAAGCGAGCAGCAACAGTACCAGAAGCAGCTGAGAGACAGTGTTCCGCAGAGGAGCTGGTAGAGGGGGCAGATTGAAATAGCGGAGACCGGAGGATCAGATCCTCTAAGCGTTGCAAAGGATCGGTAGCAGCAGCACAGCAGTGTGGTGAGATCCGGTACTACGACCGCGTCCCCGGCCACGGCCGTCACGGCGATGGTCAGAAGCGCGGTGTTCATCAGGCCGAGGGGGACAATAGGGCAAGCAGACTTCATGTGCCCCACCTTCTTGCAGTAGTGACAGGTAACAACACTGGGACGCGGAGGAACGGCAAGAGCATGATCAAGTGGGGAAGGGGGCTGAAGAGCCACTGGAGGTCGGAGACGAGTCTCTTCATCGAGCAGAGCAATCAGGGCATCATCCAAAGTAGGAAGCGGGACCCGTGAAGGAGCTGAGCAGCAAGAAGAGAAAACTCAGGACGCAGAGCAGCAAGAAACTGATGAAGATGACCCTCGGAGAGGTGGCGCTGAAATTCCAATGAGCGAGGACAACCGCAGGGCAAGGGAATCAGAGAATCCAGTTTCGTGCCAGTAGGCACTCATCAGAGTGAAGAAGTCCTGAATGGAGCGACCGTCTTGGCGAGCAGCCTGAGAATCGCAGATGAGACGGTGACGCCGAGCTCCCCCACGGGGAACAAAATGGTCACGGAGATATTCCCACATGGCACGGGCAGAAGGAAGGCGACCGATAGACGTGAGAAGCGGGCGAGCAACGGACTCCAGGAGGTAAGCCCGGATAGCATGATCGCGCCGGTGCCAGAGAGTGAAGGCATCAAGAGAAGCGGCGTCGACAGAAGGTGTGGCGGAATCGTTGCGGCGGCGGGCTGGGCGGCAGGGGCAGGAGGCGCACCAATGATGTGATCCCAAAGATCACGGAGGAGAGAGCGGCCTCAACGGTAAGAAGCCCAGTCAGGCCAATCGCTAGCGCCGGCGAGCTGGAAGGACGTGGCCTTCAGCGGAGGCGAGATCAGAGGAGCAGCCATGGAGGGGCAAGGCAGAGGGCGGACGGCCGGACTGGGGGGGGGGGGGGGGGCGGCGGCGAACTGGGGGGGGGGGGGTGGTGGCGGACTGGCGGACTGGGGAGGCGGGTGGTGGGGACTGGGGTGTCGCGGACTGACGGGCTGCAGAGGCGGGCTGGCGGGCTGGAGAGGCGGGCTGCAGAGGCGGGCTGGCGAACAGGGTTGGCGCGGGCGGACTGGGAGGCGACGGGCTGGGGTAAAGGCGGCGGACTGCTGGGGGAGGTGGCGGACTGGGGAGGTGGCGGGCTGAGGAGGTGGCGGGCTGGGGGAAAGGTGGCGGATTGGGGACCGCGGACTGGGGAGGCGGACGGGGAACTGGCGGACGGGTTGGCGGGCGGGCGGACTGGGGAGGCGGGCTGGCGGACCTGGCGACGGGGAAGGCGGGCTGCGAAACGGGGTTGGCGGCGGGCGGACTGGGGAGGTAGCGGGCTGGAGAGGGCGGACTGGCGGACTGGGGGAGAGCGGGGGCGGACCGGCGGGGTGTGGTGTGGCGGACTGCGGGGCAGGGGGCGGACTGAGCGGAGAGAAGCGGACTGAGCGGGCTGAGCGGCAGGAGGCGGACGGGCCGACAGATGCGCGAGCAAAGAGGCGAGCGCGAAAATTAAACCCGCTCTGATACCATGTTAGAAATGTAAAAGGCTATTTGTATTAACATCAAAGGGACCAATGTGGTCTTACATATATAGAAGAAGAGCAAGGGAGAGAGCCCATTTAGACAATGTGGGACTAAAGAGAGAGATAATAAAAGCTCTATTAAATACATAAATACAATATTTAACATGTGGTTGAAAATGAAGATCTGTTGAATAGTCTGCGTTTCCAGAGCTCTTCCAAAACAGAGAACTGTTTGGGCAATACTGTGGTTGGAATGGGAGACCTAGGTTGGATTTTTTTATTATAAACAAAATTTTCTATTCTTTTTTTCTAATTATATAGATATACATAAAATTAAACCATTAAAAATAAAAAATGGAAACAAGCAAAAAATATTTTATTATATTCAATTTATGTTATTTATTTATTTTCAATTTGTATGAGATCTTGTGCATAGGAGCAATATTTTGGCAAAGGCAGCGCCCAGTCCTCATCGTGCTTGAGGAAGGTGCACAACCTGATTCTCGATCCTGCGGTTGAACGTGCAGGTAAGTACTAAAAAAACATAATTTGATGGACGGCACAGATACATCCCACACACCGTGATACGTTGAGCGCACCTACAAACTTTTCAGTGCATAGTGATTGCTGTATGGTGAATGCCCCCTACACATGAGACTCTCGAAGGGGCTGTGATGACTGCCCACGCATAGCGACCGGCAGTCAATTGTACGTGATGTTGGTTTAGCTCGGGTGATAATCTGATGCAATGAATGCCACATGTGACACATTGAAGTAGGAATTAGGCTCTATTTGTTTGGGCGTTTCGCTGCTCCGTTTTGAGCAAACGCCGCTGGAAGGAGGGTAAACAAATGAATCTCCGGCGGCGTTTGCTCCGTTTCCCACCCGCCCGCCTTGAGAAACGCCCCAAAAAGCTCTTGTTTAGGACCAACAACATCCTCCCTCCGTTCGAACTCTTCGTTTCCACCGCCGGATCGACCCGCCACCGGCCGAACCAAACTGAGGCGCTTCTCAAGCAGACGGGTTGGAAACGGGCAAACGCCGCCGGAGGTTCATTTGTTTACCCTCCTACCAGCGACGTTTGCCCAAAACGGAGCAGCGAAACGCCCAAACAAAAAGAGCCTTAGGCCCATTTGGTTCGGCGGTGGCGGTCGATCCGGCGAGTGGAAACAGAGAGTTCGAACCGAGGGGGGAGGTGGCTGGTTTGTTTGACATTCGCTGCTCCGTAAATTTGGGCAAACGTCGCCTGGGCGGGGGTAATACAAATGAACCAACCGGCGGGTTTGCCCGTTTTCCACCCGTCCGCCTTGAAACGCCCCCAAAAAACCTTTGGAGCAACAACCTATCCCCTTGTGTCGAACACTTCGTTTCTACCGCCGGATCGACCGCCCACAGCCGAACCAAATGAAGCCTTATTTATGACCGCGCGAGTAGGAAACAAAAGGTCATGCCTGATCAATGTAAACATCTAGCGAACCTGAAGAAAGCCACGAGAGAAGTAGAGTAAGTACACACCTCCGTCGGGAGGAACGAACCAAGGAGTGTTTGGGTCCCATTTGGTTAGAGCGGTTGCGGTTGTAAAAGGAGTTGTTGTAAATGCTGGTTTGTAATTGGAGCTGTTGAAAACTGATGGTTGGAAATGGAGATCTTATTTGAATATCTGCGTTTCCAGAGCTGTTTAAAACAGGAGAACTGTTTGGCAATATGCGGTTGGAAACGGGAGACCTGTGGTTGGTTTTTTTTTTTTATATAATATTTTCTATTTTTTTCTAATTATTATAGATATACATATATTTAAACCATTAAAAATAATAAAATGGAAACAAGCAAAAAACTATTTTATTAACCCTCGGCGATGGCCGTTACCGAAAGGCCCAGTTCAAACATATACAGATACTCGACGTTACATGTAAACTTGTTGAAATCATGAAAAATGTTTTCAAGTTCGGTGCAATTGTTCGACAATTGAGTCACGCAATGTCACCATCTCATACACTCCTACCTGAATCTCTCTAACATCGTTTCCACTTGAGCCAACATTACATCGTCTTCATTTCCCAATTCGCACTTATACCGCCTTCTTTATGTTTACTTATAAGCCTATATTGAAATCTACATAAATCAGTCTCAGACAAACACAACAAATACACACACACTCACATATACAACACAAACACACAAAATCACAACAAATACAAACACATACTCCCAGCAAACACACACATACACAATCACATACATACAACACACTGGACACTCTCGCAACAAATACATACACACACTAGTAAATACAAACACATAGAAAATACACAAACATATACCAAATACACGCACTCTCACTAGACAGACACATACAACACACTCACTGGACAATCACATAACAATATACACAGCACAATACACATAACAATATACACCAATCACATAACAATATACACACACACACAATCACATACCTAGCACACAAACATTCTGAACACACACACTTTACAGCACACAAACACAATCACATACCTAGCACACACATTTTGGACACACACACACACATAGCAAATGCACACACACACACACACACACACACACACACACACACACACACACACACACACACTTTACAACACACACACACACGGGAAAAACACAAACAACACACACGGCCTAGCAGAATAGAAGCAAGAAATATCCAAAATCACCAAAGAAAAATTCAGCACATATACAAATAGAGTAGCAAAAATTCCCCAAAATCACCAAGAAATAAAAAAGAAAATGATAGGTATACCTGCTTGTTGATCTGCAGAATAAAAGAAAGAAGATTACACGCTTGGAATTGGGGCTCAGTGGGATACAAAACAAGAAGAAGAAGGGAGTTATGAGTTGTCTTGCAAAAGCACATACAAGAAGAAGAAGAAAGCCCTAGAGGACTGCGGGAAATATCTTTGTTGGAGCAGAGAAGCCCTTCACCGCCGGTGAGAAGAGAAGGTTGTCGTCGACGGAAGAGGCGGAAAAACGGCGACGGGGACTGCGGGGGTGGCGAGAATGGTGCGTGGATGAACGTCGACGACGCAGTGAAAGAGGAGGGACGATGCGGGAAATAGGAGGGAAGATGCGCAGATCGGTGAAGAAGAACGAGAAGATGGAAAGAACCCTAGCCCTCGCCGCCAGGAGAAAACGCGAGAAACGGAGTGAAGCCTGAGGTTTGGAGCCGCGGTCTGTTTGAACCCGGGAGAAACGTAGGGCAGAAGGAAATGGAGGTGGAAAAACAAACGGGAAATAAGGGCCAACTCCGTTTCACCCAAGCGCACCGGTGCCGAAAAGCTAAAACAAACGGGCCCTTAATTGCATCAACAAGGGGCGACAAGAGAGAACTACCTTGTCTTTAAAGGATCGCCAACATCGTTGCCTACAACACCTGATACATGCTTGGCGTTAATGTTGAGGTTCACAAATCACAACAGCTAGTGTATAATAGCAATGGTAGACTATATATACACACACGCGCGCGCTAGCAACTGAGCATGGGCTCATTCTTTGAGCGCATACGCAATGACAACAATATACAATCATTTCTTGGACGGCGATCAACATTATTGCGGCACTTTCACAGGCAATTAATGTTGAATTGGCTCCGCTCAAAGTATTCTCCATATCCCTATCAAGTTTGGAATAGGTATATATAGTACCTCCAGCGTAGAGCCAAGCCCTAGAGCGACACGAACCCAAAAAACCTGTTCCGAGTCGGACCTGACACGAGCGGACATAAACCCAATATTCCTAACAATCTCCTCCTATGTCCGCTGTGAACCCGACGTCGGAAAAGGGGGTGGTTTGTGAAATGTTCAGCCAAAAGTGAATCATTCACAACCGTGTCCGGCACCTGTTAAAACATTATTAGACTTAACACAAGAATTAGTATGCATGCATAAACAGAACAAGAGTTCAGCCACATCACATCATGTCTCAGATACAATCAGGGCACAGGCCCTAAACGCCTAGCGTCCCAAATCAAACAGAGAGCAACAGAAGTCCAAACAAACAGGTGAAAGAAAATAAAGAGCTAAACAGTGCTCTGAAACAGAGATACCAACAATAAGGTCTAACAATACTCTAACTGTCAGAATCCAGAAGATCATCATGATCAGGATCCCAGTCTACCAGTGCTCCTCCTAGATCAGCAGCCCCTGTAATTTCCAACAGAGAATTTCATTTTAAAATGAATTCAAACATTTGAAAAATGTACAAATATCTAGTTCTACCATGAGAACGTAGTATTTTATTATTATTATTAGAGTTGGCTGGGAGGACGTTTCTACAGTATTATAGATAAACCTCAGAATCCGTTATCTGTTTCCAAATGAAACGATTTACGGACTTCTGGACACCGTAGCTATATCTGTGTTCCTATATGGAATGTCACGGTTACTGCTCTTCTGGAGTTGACTGGAACTCATCAAGTTTGGAATGGAACCAATCAGCAAGAGAAAAGTCAAGCCAAGTCGGATCGTGTTATCAAGTTTGGAATAACACTCTCCTCCACGGCAAGATAGCCGAATCCAGGTGAAGTTGTTAGCATCAAGTTTGGAATGAAAAAACTTACCAGATCCGAACTCAGCAACCAGGAGCATCAACGGAGCACAACATGCTTGCTTTGACAAAGGAAATTTGAAAATCAAAACAATTGGACTAAGGCTGAACTGAATCGCCTAACCTTGAACTAAGACCGAGCTAAATCGCCTTTAGTCCCATTTCCCCCACTGTTTTGATTAACCGGTCTTTGGGCATTCCTTTCGTCAATGGATCAGCCAGATTATCCTTCGAACGCACATCGACCAAAGTGATAATTCCTTGTTCTTTTAGATAATTCAACAAAGCATGTCTCAGTCGTACATGTCTCCTCTTAGTGTTATAGAGAGCATTCTTTACAACTTGAGCTGCTGCTTGATTATCACAATACAAGCTCAACGAGTTGACTTGTAATTTAGACAAGGGTATGTCTAAAATAAGGTTCCTGATCCAATCTGCCTCTTCACCAGCTGAAGCTAAGGCAAACAACTCGGCTTCCATGGACGACAATGCTATACACGTCTGTCTTTTGGATTTCCAAGTGATAGCAGCTCACCCAAAGTGAATATATATCCACTGGTAGACTTGCTGTTCCCAACTTCTGAACACCACGAGGCATCAGAGAATCCATCCACAGTAGGAGGATAACCAGTATAGCACAAGGCATGATCTTTAGTACCTCTCAGGTATCTCATCAGCCTATCTAGGGCATCTCAATGCTCTTTGCCTGGACTACTGGTAAATCGACTCAGCATGCCAACCGTGAGGCAATGTCTGGTCTTGTACAACTTGTGGCGTACATGAGACTACCAATTATCTTAGAATATTTTAACTGATCAATGCTGGTCTCTTCATTAGGACTCAACTTAACATTATGATCAAACGGTGTCTCACAGGCCTACAGTCTTTGTATCCCCAAGTAGAAAGTAGTTGCTCTATATAATGAGCCTGGCTAAGGGTGACTCTACCCTTGTCAACTCTAACTTTCATACCTAATAGGGTATCCACAGGACCAAGGTCCTTCATGTCAAAAGCTTCTGCAAGAGTGGATTTGACATCCCTCACTGCAGCAAGATCTGAACCCAGAATCAACATGTCATCCACATATAGGCATATGATGACTGTTTGATTTGCCATCGAGCGGGTAGTAGAGGCACTTGTCTGAGAGACTGGACTGAAATCCAACGCTCTTTACCACTTGATCAAGCCCATAGATCGATTTGTCGAGCTTGCACACTTTGTCTCTTAGATCCTTATGTACATAACCTTCAGGTTGTGCCATATAGATCTCTTCATCAAGCTCTCCATTTAAGAAGGCTGTCTTGACATCCATCTGATGAACTATAAGGTTCTCGATAGAGGCTATGGCAAGAAGAATCCTAATAGTGGATAGGTGACACACAGGTGAATAGACGTCAAAATAGTCAATTCCCCCCTGTTGTTTATAACCCTTAGCTACTAGACGTGCTTTATATCTGGCTATAGACCCATCACTATGCAATTTCTTCTTCAGTACCCACTTGCATCCTAAGACTTTAGCTCCTTTCGGCAGGTCAACTAAATGCCAAGTGTTGTTTTGTAGCAGCGAGTTCATCTCATCGTCGATGGCTTCTGCCCACATTAGCGCATCTCTAGATCTCATTGCTTCCTGATAGGAGAATGGATCGTCCTCTAAGTGGTAGGTGACGAAATTCTCACCAAAATTCTTAGGGACTCTATCTCTTGTAGACGTTCTAACCGGAACAGGTTCCACCTCTTGAGGTTGGGGAGCAGTGCCAGAGGGGCCAGCTTCAGGTTCTACAGTAGATTCTGCAATCACGTCAGTAGACCCGTGGACGGTTAAGCCATGATCTTTGATAAATTTATGTTTAAAGAAAATAGCATCTTTAGACTCTATCACTGTATTAGTGGATAGATCAAGAAACCTGTCAGCTGCACTATCTTCTGCACTACCTAGATAAACACATGTTATCGTTCTAGGTCCCACCTTAGATCTCTTAAGGTCTTGTAAACGCACATACGCGATACAACCCCAAGTCTTTAGAGTATCATACCTACAAGGATAACCATGCCACAACTCATACGGGATAGAAATGAGTTTCGAGTGAGGCACTCTATTCAGAATGTGGTTCGCAGTAAGAACTGCTTCTCCCCAGAAGGAGTTGGGCATGCCAGCTGTTAGGAGCCTAGAATTCAACATCTCTGTTAAAGTTCTATTCTTACGCTCGGCAACGCCATTAGACTGGGGTGAGTAAGGAGCTGTGGTTTCAAGGATTATGCCCTCAGAGGCACAAAATTCCTTAAACTCAGTCGCAGTGTATTCTCCTCCTCGATCACTTCTGAGTCTCTGATTTTTAAGGTTCAACTGATTTTCCACACGAGACTTAAAATTTTAAAAGTCTCAAAGGCCTCATCTTTCGATCTCAACAAAAATACATGACAATATCTCGAAAAATCGTCTATGAAGGTAATTAGATACTTCTTTCCCCCTCTAGTGATATGACTCCGGAAATCACAAAGGTCTGAATGTATCAATTCCAGAAGTTGTGTGCTTCTAGACACCGACTTAAAAGGTGTTCTAGTGATTTTGGTTTGCGCACACACCTCACATTTGTCAAATCGAATAGACAGATCTAAAGGGATGTTTTGACTCTTAGCTAGGTCTAGCATTTTCCTATAGTTCACATGTCCGAGTCTGTTGTGCAACAACTTGGGATCAATGAGGTTAGAACTCACTTGGTTAAAGCTATCGTTATTTAGGCTAAGTCTATACATGTCATCGATCATAAACGCACACCCAAAATAATGTGAATTGACCATTAAGGTCATTCTACCGTTTTGAGTAGTGAAGGTCATCCCAGCCTTATCTAATAAGCTTATGGAAATCAGATTTTTAGTTAAATTTGGAACTACTTTAACATTTTGCAAAATTAAAGTTTTACCTGAAGAGAGCACAAGCTCTGCAGTCCCAGCATGAGTAACATCAGTCGCTCCTCCATTACAGTTCTCGACTCTGTCCTTGACCGCTGTCACCTTAGAAAGAAGACTCCTGTCATTTGTGACGTGACAGGTAGCACCACTGTCCAGCCACCACTCAGAGGACGCACTGCGGTGACTACTCCCAATCATAGCCACGAAGGACTTAGGATCGGAGTTGTCGACCACCATGTGCGCCACATTTTGTGGGGCATCCTCCTTTACCTTCTTCGGACCCCTGCATTCAGCGGCCCAGTGACCCCATTTGCCGCAGTTGTGGCACTTGCCCTTCTTCCTTTTGAGAGAAGACTTTTTGACCGCCAACGGTGCTGGAGTGTCACGCTTGGGTGCCGGGGCTTCGAGAGGGCTTACTAGGACGTGAAACGAAGTTGACAGCCTGTGAAGGCTGCGCAACCTGCTCCAAAACTCTTCCAGCAATATTCTGGTCTTCAATATGGATGAACCTTTTGAGTTCGTCCAAACTGATCTTCTCTTTCAGTCGGTGCATCTCGGTCTTGAAAAAGAGCCATTCAGGAGGCAGTTTACTCAGGATCATATACACAAAGAGGCTGTCGTCCATCTTCGAATGATCATCATCCAGCTTCTGACGCAGGTTGACCAGCTCCAAAAGTTGAGAAGTGATAGGCACGTCCGCTTTGAATCTGAAGTTGAAGAACTTCTCTCCAATGAGCGACTTCGACAATCCTTCCTCCTTCTGGAAATGCGCATTCAGGCGATCCCATATTTCCTTTGCAGATTTGTACGCGTGGTAGGTCAACGCAAGCCGGGGATTCAGAGAATTCAACAGGTAATCCCTGCAGAAATCTTCATCTTTGTTCCACTGGTACTCGTCCACGTTCTCGACGGTGGAGGCAAAATCGCTCTGAACAGTATAAAAGATCTCGCGTTCCTTCATTCCTAGTTGGACTTGAATTTTCCAACTGAGGAAATCGGAGGCGTCGAACGATTGCAATTTTATGGTGTCGAGCGCGCTTTTCTTCGACATAGTTCTAGATTTAAACAAAAAATAAAAACGCTAGAACGAGGTCACCTGAGCCGTGTGAAGACGCCAAAAAAAAAATCTTCGGATCCAATCCAAGAAATTTTCTTTGCTTGCTCCTCCAAGCAGCAACTGCACAGCCGGAGGAACACAACTCCTCTAGATCTGAAAGAAATACCACTGGATCTCTGCAGGCTGAATCCACAGGAACACAACTTCCACTGGATTTCTTTGAGTAGATCGATAGTAAAGCAACCGGACAGGCAGCAAAGTAGCAAAGTTCTTCTTCTAGATGATCTGGAAATTCCAGCGGCCGACAAATCTAGCTAGACAACGGCTATCTTCCAGCGATCGGCAAGAGGCAGCCAGATCTACGCAGGAGGCGGCAGGATTCTGCAAGCGGCGATCTCCTCCAAACAGTCCAAGAAGGTGCGGCAACCAGCGACGCCGCTTTTCTTCGCGATTGAGGACGGCAGAAATGACCCGATCTGGAAAGGACTGGACCGATACGACGAGACCGGGACGGATCTCTTGATCTTCCTTCTCGATCAGCGACAGGAACAGGCGGAAAAACTTCCGCAGCAGATCGGCAGTGAGGCGGATCTGATCGGCGACGGGTTGCAGGAATTGCGATCTCCCGACGGCAGAAGAAAGCAAGTACGACGTAAAACCCCTTTCCTTCTTCCTTGCGATCCGACGACGAAAAAAACAGAGTTCACGATCTTACACCTTCAGATCCGGCGACTGGGAGAAATCCCGAACAAATATCAGCGGAAAAATCGCGAAGGGCTGCTGCGAGAAGATCGCTGATCGGGAGAGATTCGAGAACGGCGATGCTTTTCGATTCCTTCTTCTTTGCGATCGATCCGGCGACAGAAAAAATTCGAGAGAACGAGAGAGCGGCGGAATCGGAATCGGGAAAAACGCAGAAAACCTAGCGGAGCGGAAAAGTTACTTTGAGAATGTTGAATTGGCTCCGCTCAAAGTATTCTCCATATCCCTATCAAGTTTGGAATAGGTATATATAGTACCTCCAGCGTAGAGCCAAGCCCTAGAGCGACACGAACCCAAAAAACCTGTTCCGAGTCGGACCTGACACGAGCGGACATAAACCCAATATTCCTAACAATTAATATCCGTCGATAATCAATCTAGGGCTTGCACACAAGCACATGAGTCAACATTCAAACATATAATTAATATGAAGTAGCAATCCACAAGCATTATACTTAGAAACATGAGCAATTCAAGACAAGCTAAATTTTAAATTAACGACTTTCAAAAAATTGATAATTAAGGCAAGCTCTGAAATGTTAAAGATCTTAAAATATTAAGTACATTGTTGTAACTAGCCTTAATAGTGGAGCAAGAAGGAGACAAAGGAGGGTATACCTTCACCTTCAGGTCACGTAATGTGGATGAATCAATTCTGGGTCTGGTTGGGATACAGTTGGCAAAGGTGATCTGAGAGCTTGGAGGAGGCTTGGATTCAATAGGGTAGAAGAGTTTGGGCCCTCGAAAGCTGCGGCTGGTCGTGGAGGTACAGAGAAAGGGGCTGCAGGGGTATACGAGCGGTCGTGGATGGAAAAGACCACATCTGGTAGATCTGAGAGAGTCGCCGACTGGAAAGGGATGTCGGAGCTGGCTCGTCGTCACCATTGAATGCCGGAGAAGTGGTCGCCGGACCTCAAGGAAGCCTCCTGTGACAGGGTGGGAGGAGGGGAGGAGGTTTTATAAAGAATGATCTGTAGACTTCTTTTTTCTTTTTGGAAAAGGGGAGGAGATTTAATAATGACATTAATGCAAATGATGGGGAGTTTCAAATTGAAAATATAATTAAGGAGGAGGTTCAAAGGGACATTTATTTGATATTTCGCGTTTAATAAAGGATGATGTTACTAGCAAATCATAAATGAATGTTAGCAAACCATAATAAATTTGATTCAACCTTTTTTGTATTATTTTCTAACCTAGAAAATTACTACTAGCAAACCTCTGCATTTCCAGCCCTAGCCTTCTTTAATTTCTTGCTGCCGCCGAGAGACTTGGTCTTTCTCTCGCCGATTCCAGGCCGTTCTTGGTCTCAACATTTCCAGGCCGGCCTTGCGCAGATCCTGTGGCGATGTTGTAACACATGGAGAACTTGGTTATTATTTTATATCCTTTCATTATATTGTATTTTAATTATTTCTCTTGATCTACCTTCTCTTAAACCGGACTGCAGCTCTATACATAATTGACAGTGGCCATGATGCAAGGTTAAGCCGGTTCAGGCAAAATGCTTTTCTCCTAACAGAGGAGAACTATGTCATGTGTGAGAGAAGGCAATGTTGAATGCCCTTCGCGCCAAAAATAAACTTTGTTTTATCAATGGAACCTTGGTGCAAGTGCAACCCACTCCATCTTCTCCAGAGGCGGCATATTGGGATTCTTGCAACTCCATGCTCATTTTCTGGATTTTCAACTCTCTTGACAAGTCAATCCTGTTGGAAGCGTTTACAATGGGCACAGCACCAAATAAAAGAGCAAACAACTTATTTAATATATCAAAAGAGATTACAACAAAACACAAACACACCAACTTGTGTACGTTTACAATTACAACTCAAACACTCCACAACACTACCCAGCACTTGGGTATTACAACTTGCACATAATACAAATCACATAACCCGAGACTGCTGTCCGCAAAGCTATCCGCTGCGAGCTGTCCGCAGCTTTAGTATTCAGGATGGAAGCTGCTGTCCGCCACCTTCACTGCATGGAAGCTGCTGTCCGCCACCTTCACTGCATGGAAGCTGCTGTCCGCCAAGAACAAAACCAGTCCGCCACCTTTGCTTGTACTTCCCAGGCTTCCGCTTTTCAGGAGCAGTACGCAAAATGCAGCCCACAAATGCAGTCCGCAAAAGGAAAAAAAACTGTCCGCAACTTTTGCTAATGCCTTCCTAAGCTTCTGCTCTCACTCTATATCCTTGCTATGCTTCCGCGCTATTTCACCTTTCAGCCAATAAAGCCTATTTATAAACAATGTTATCAAATAGGAGCATGCCAAGTGTCATCAGGAGAGAGAGAGCAATCCACGTTGCTTTAATTTCCAAATTTCACGCCACTATTCACGTGGCAGCCAACTCTAATGCCATCCATTTATATAATAACATATATATTAATATATATAATATCATTCATTTATATATTTATATATATATATATAAATATATAGACGTGGCTCTTTAACTTCGGTTGAACCTGTAATTACACCAACAAATCCAACCCAGCGTTGCCTACATGGACACCGCGAAGGCTGTTTGGGATGATCTCAAGGTTCGCTTCTCTCTCGGTAATGCTATCTGCATCAATGAGCTCAAGAGTCAACTTGCCTCCTTGCACCAACAAGGCAGCTCTGTCATGCATTACTACACCAAGCTCAAAGGTATGTGGGATGAGTTACACAGCTACTCTACGGTTCCCAGCTGCACTTGTGGTGCTGTTCAGGCCTTTGTCAAGGAACGCCAAGAAGAAAAACTCCATCAATTTCTTATGGGACTTGATGACGCCACTTTTGGGACCATCCGCTTTCAGATTCTGAGCATGGATCCCTTGCCCATCTTGGCCAAAGCATATACCATTGTCACCCGCAAAGAGCTCCATCACACTATTGCTTGTGGTCAGGATGATCGACTCGACAACATTACCTTGGCTACTCATGCCGCGAGTCGGCCACGGAGGGACACTCCTCAGTCACCCACTTTCAACAAATCTTGCATCCACTGCCACAAGCCTGGTAACGACATCTACGAATGTTTTGAGATCGTCGGCTACCCCCCTTGATTCAAAGGGCGTGGCAGTCGCTAACGGGGCCGATCTAGTGGTCGCGGACGCGGGACTTCATGGGGCCATAATCACGGTTTGGCAGCAAACTTGACGCACCCAATCGGGACTTCCCCCAGTCCGGTTGGGGCTCCATCTGGGCTACCCGGTTTGTCTTCCGAGCAATTTCATCGACTCCTAAATTTTCTGGAGCAATCCCCTGGCTCGTCCAAAACGTTATCGGGTATGCCTTTCTATTCCTCGGCCTGGGGGTTAGACAGCGGTGCATCTATTCACATGACAGGGAGATTGGCATGCCTTCATAACACTCACAAGATCACTCCTACGCGCATCACTCTGCCTAATGGTGCCACCACTACATTGTTTATTATGGGCAGCATCGCCTTGAGCCCTACCTTATCCTTACGCGATGTTCTTTTTGATCCTCGCCTCACTTGCAACTTAATATCCATTAGCCAACTCACTACCACCCTTCGGTGTTGTATTTTTTACTAAGTGTTTTTGCGTGATACAGGACCATACTCGGATGAACCTGATTGGTCTGGGTGAGCTACGAGGTGGGGTCTATCTGTACTAGCATGTTGAAGACAACAAGGCGTTGAAGTCTCACTGCGACAACACCTTCACCACATGGCATCGAAGACTAGGACATCAATCTACCTCTAATCTGCAATGTATTTTGGGACTCAGTAACTTACAATCAGACTTTAATCTATACCTTGTGATGCTTGTTATCGAGCGAAACAGACACGCTCTTCTTTTCCTATTAGCAATAATCATGCAGTTGCCTGTTTTGAATTAATACATTGCGATGTGTGGGGCCGTATAAAACTTCGTCCATTTATAGTGCTCATTATTTTCTTACCATTGTTGATGATTGTAGTCGGGCAGTTTGAGTTTTCTTACTACGCGAGAAAAGTGAGGTTGTTTGTCGATTAATAGAGTTTCACAACAAGATTAAGACTCAGTTCAACGCGATCACCAAGAAACTTCGTAGTGACAATGAGCCCGATTTCACCTCGTGACAGTTGCAAAAATTCTATAATGATACCTGTTGAAGCCAAAAATTGACCTCTGTGGAGTTCGGGGTCCCTAGAAAGGGGTGACCTCACACTTACTGCACTCAGAGGGGTGTCACGGACCAAAGGCTCAGGAAACTAGGAACAGACACGCGGCTCTAGCGTGGAGGTCCCACCTCACACCCGAAAGACCTTGGCGATCTTCCCCTCCCTAGCCAATGCTGAGCTAGGTGTCTTGCAGGATGAAGAGAGAGTGAAGAAATGATCCTCTTCAAGGCACCCCTAAGGGTCTATTTATAGTTTTCTGGGAATGGCCTGCAAATAACCAACCTCCACTGCTCTGAAAATTACCGAAATGCCCCCGGATTGACCTGGCAACAACCAAATCCCGCTGTTCTAAGCGGCTAATTGCAGTCCACCAGGGGTAGTCCCTCAAGCCGGGTGAACTGGCGGTTAGTCGGGAAGCAGGGTGCGGTCTGGGCGGACAGGCGGCCTGCGAGCTGGCGACCTGCGAGCTGGGCGGCCTGCTTGGCGAGCTGCGGCCTGGCGAGACGGCGGTCGGGGCGAGGCGGCGGTCTGGGCGAGACAGCGGTTGACGAGCTGAGCCCTGGCGAGACGGCGGTTATGGCGAGCTGAGCCCTGGCGAGACGGCGGTCTGGCGAGCTGAAGCCTGGCGAGACGACATCTTGGGCGAGGCGACGGTCTGGCGAGCTGAGGCCTGGCGAGACGGCGGCCTGGGCGAGGCGGCGGTCTGGCGAGCTGAGGCCTGGCAAGACGGCGGCCTGGGCGAGGCGACGGTCTGGAGAGCTGAGGTCTGGCGAGACGGCGGCCTGGGAGAGGCGGCGGCCTGGCGAGCTGAGGCCTGGCGAGACGGCGGCCTGGGCGAGGCGGCGGTCTGGCGAGCTGAGGCCTGGCGAGACGGCGGCCTGGGCGAGGCGGCGGTCTGGCGAGCTGAGGCCTGGCGAAACGCGGCCTGCTGCGGCCTACCTGAGGGCTGGGGCGGTCTGCGGGCCTGGGCCTAGGTGACTTTTCAAAAGGGCCGGGTAAGATAAATATTTCCTCCCCCTACTAGTATATTACGCAGGTCCGCCCAAAATTGGCCTCCAGGAGTGCAAAACTCCCAAAAAACTTAAAAACGTGCACTAAGTCGTGTGCCTTGTTTGGGGCCCACTCTTCGCGAATACGGGGTTGTACACAATCCCCGTTCTTTTCGAGGTTGGCACAAGCTCGGAAAGAAACATCCAACCCAACGTATTCGCTAAGTGTAATTTTCGTGCGCGGTCGAAAAGATACTTAGCCTCTCCGGGGAGTCAACCTGTCATGCCAGCTGATGGGAGCCTGGGTGACGAGACGGCCTCGGGGTAAAAAACACTTGGTCTCCTCGAGGGGTCAACCTGTCAAGCCAGCTGATGGGAGCCTGGGTGACGAGACGGCCTCGGGGTAAAAAACAGTTGGCCTCCCCGAGGGGTCAACCTGTCAAGCCAGCTAATGGGAGCCTGGGTGACGAGACGGCCTCGGGGTAAAAAACACTTGGCCTCCCCGAAGGGTCAACCTGTCAAGCCAGCTGATGGGAGCCTGGGTGACGAGACGGCCTCGGGGTAAAAAACACTTGGCCTCCCCGAGGGGTCAACCTGTCAAGCCAGCTAATGGGAGCCTGGGTGACGAGACGGCCTCGGGGTAAAAAACACTTGGCCTCCCCGAGGGTTCAACCTGTCAAGACAGCTAATGGGAGTCTGGGTGACGAGACGGCCTCGGGGTAAAAAACAGTTGGCCTCCCCGAGGGGTAAACCTATCAAGCCAGCTAATGGGAGCCTGGGTGACGAGACGGCCTCGTTGTAAAAAACACTTGGCCTCCCCGAGGGGTCAACCTGTCAAGCAAGCTAATGGGAGCCTGGGTGACGAGACGACCTCGGGGTAAAAAATACTCAGCCTCCCCGAGGGGTCAACCTGTTAAGCCAACTAATGGGAGTCTGGGTGACGAGACGGCCTCAGGGTAGGGAAGACTCGACTACCCTGAGGGGTCCTGTCATGCCAGCTAACGGGAGCCTGGGTGACGAGACGGCCTCGGGGTAGGGAAAACTCGACTACCCCGAGGGGTCCTGTCATGCCAGCTAACAGAAGCCTGGGTGACAAGACGGCCTCGGGGTAGGGAAAACTTAGGGTCCTCGAGAGGTACCACCGGCTCTGCCAACTAATGAGAGTCTGGTAGCGGGACCGTCTCGGAGAAAAGAGAACGGGGGCATCCACGAGAGGTACCACCGGCCCTGCCAGCTAGTGAGAGCCTGGCAGCGAGACCGTCTCGGCGCAAAGAGAACAGGGGCATCCACGAGAGGTACCACCGGCCCTGCCAGCTAGTGAGAGCCTGGCAGCGTGACCGTCTCGGAGCAAAGAGAACAGGGGCATCCACGAGAGATACCACCGGCCCTGCCAGCTAGTGAGAGTCTGCCAGCGAGACCGTCTCGGAGCAAAGAGAACAGGGGCATCCACGAGAGGTACCACCGGCCCTGCCAGCTAGTGAGAGCCTGCCAGCGAGACCGTCTCGGAGCAAAGAGAACAGGGGCATCCACGAGAGGTACCACCGGCCCTGCCAGCTAGTGAGAGCCTGACAGCGGGACCGTCTCGGAGCAAAGAGAACAGGGGCATCCACGAGAGGTACCACCGGCCCTGCCAGCTAGTGAGAGCCTGGCAGCGGGACCGTCTCGGAGCAAAGAGAACAGGGGCATCCACGAGAGGTACCACCGGCCCCGCCAGCTAGTGAGAGCCTGACAGCGGGACCGTCTCGGAGCAAAGAGAACAGGGGCATCCACGAGAGGTACCACCGGCCCTGCCAGCTAGTGAGAACCTGGCAGCGGGACCGTCTCGGAGCAAAAAGGAACTTACTTTTCCCGAGCCACATTCGACCCAACTAGCTAGTGAGAGCCTGGATGAGGAGATCCTCTCGGGGGTGGGACTCGCTCTCCCCGAGGCACATTCGACCCAACCAGCTAGTGAGAGCCTGGATGAGGAGATCCTCTAGGGGGTGGGACTTGCTCTCCCCGAGGCACATTCGACTCAACCAGCTAGTGAGAGTCTGGATGAGGAGATCCTCTCGGGGGTGGGACTTGTAACACCCCAAGGCCAAGTTGGGTGCAGGATTGAGTGACACGGCTTGGGACACGGGCGTGTCCCAGGGCGTGTCGTGCTCGGATCGACGAACTATGCTCGACAATCGTCGAGCGGCAAGCAAAGGGAGTACACGGCCTGTGACACGGGCGTGTCACAGGGCGTTTCCTTTGCAGGTTGCGCGTGTTGAGCGACACGGGTGTGTCCTGGGGTACACGGCCTGGGACACAGGCGTGTCCCATGGTCGTGTCCCGCTCGGGTGAGTTGATGTTGTGTTGGGTGAAGTACACGGCTGCTAGACATGGGCGTGTCGACCATGACACGGGCGTGTAAGGTGTGACATGGGCGTGTCACACGGTCGTGTGCTGGTTGGATTTGAGTCGGTTGTGTGCCGCTTAAGGGACACGGCCTGTGACACGGGCGTGTCACAGAGCATGTCAGGCCGTGTTCAGCCTTTTTCTGGGCAAATCAGGGATGTTTGATTTCTTATCCTGGATCCAAGGGTCTAGGCCCCTTCCCTGTGGATAAAAGGCCGAGAATAAGGGGGGGAGAAGATTATTCAAGCCATTCTTCTTCTTCTCATTCTCAAAGAGAGAGAGAGAGAGAGGGCAAGGGAAGGAAAGGAGGAAGGAGAAAGCCAGATGCTGGAGGAGCTGTGGAGTGCGGAATCAAGATCCGAGTTAGGATTTGTGAAGGAAAAGCCGAGGAGGTGATTTCCATCCGGCTAATTCATGGCTCCAAAGCGATTTTCAAGGGTAACAATCTCCTTCTTGGACATCGAAGTCCTTTCTTTATGCATATGCATGGAATCCTCCACCAAGAGGTGGATATCGTAAGTGATTCCTCGGTTGAGTCTGCATCTAGAGCCGAAAGTGTGTAGTACGGCATAGGCATGCTGTGTGAAGCCCCTCTGGACGGGTAGTCTGGATTGGTGATGGTTATGGGTAAACCGGAGAAGACTCCGTGGATTTGATGATTACGTACGATTGATGAGTGTAGACTCTGTTATATGGATGTATGGATGTATGGATGTTGATCTTGGATGCTTTGCGAAAGTTCCTGGTTGTGTTGAGAGGTCAATTGGTAGCAACGCCTGGGGAGCGCGAGATAAACCCTGCTTGCTACACCACTAGGGTGGGTTGATCTGTATTAGTTGAGGGGTCGATTGGTGGCAATGCCTAGGGAGCCGAGTTAAACCCGGCTTGCTACTCCACTAGGGTGGGTCGATCTGGATTAGGATAAGAGGTCGATTGATGGTAATGCCTGGGGAGCACAGATAAACTTGGCTTGCTACACCACTAGGGTGGGTCGATCTGCTCATGTTTGTTGTGAGGTTAGTACCTCTGAGTGGGATGGACGGAATGTCGCCAGCCTGCGGGATTGGTGGACTAGGACCGGCCAACCAACAAGTTAAAAACCTCTTGGTCGGCAGTGGATGACGGGTATATCCGGTACACCAATAAGGTGTCCTGAGTGCACGAAGCGTCGGGTGGAGACCGGCGTTTGTGACATGGTTGTGATTGGTAGCTTGATAGATGTTATGATGGCAATGCATACAGGGAAGGAACCACTGCCCCGGGTAAGGGGTAGGGTCGTTATAATTGGTCAGCTAATGCTGACCGTTGCTTTGTTTACCGCTCTTGGGGTGGATGATTGTTTGCAGGTGCTGGTTGGTTTGACTTGAGCGGAATGAAGGCTTGCTGCCTAAAGGCCCTTGAAGGGCGTGCGAAGAATGTTTGGATTTCATGTGTGGCCGGCCTGCGTGCCGATGTATGAAATTGTATATATTTGTAAAGAGCAACCTATAAGGCCGTAAGGCCGTCAGAGTGTGTGTGTTGTATACATTCATATTCTATATATAAATGTGGAGTTTATATTAGTGGACATTCGCTGTGCTGAGTTCATCTAACTTCAAATGCTGCGTTAGAATGCGTTGAGTTAAGACACGAGTAGAATGAGATTTTGATTTCCACACGTGACTCCGCCGTTTGTCTGTGAAATATGGCGTGGGGCCCCGGTCGGACACACCGTTATATGTCATGTGACGGATGGAAGCGTTACAGTACTTGCTCTCCCCGAGGCACATTCGACCCAACCAGCTAGTGAGAGCCTGAATGAGGAGATCCTCTCGGGGGTGAGACTTGCTCTCCCCGAGGCACATTCAACCCAACCAGCTAGTGAGAGCCTGGATGAGGAGATCCTCTCAGGGGGTGGGACTTGCTCTCCCTGAGGCACATTCAACCCAACCAGCTAGTGAGAGCCTGGATAAGGAGATCCTCTCGGGGGTGGGACTTGCTCTCCCCGAGGCACATTTGACCCAACCAGCTAGTGAGAGCCTGGATGAGGAGATCCTCTCGGGGGTGGGACTTGCTCTCCCCGAGGCACATTCGACCCAACCAGCTAGTGAGAGCCTGGATGAGGAGATCCTCTTGGGGGTGGGACTTGCTCTCCCCGAGGCACATTCGACCCAACCAGCTAGTGAGAGCCCGGATGAGGAGATCCTCTCGGGGGTGGGACTTGCTCTCCCCGAGGCACATTCGACTCAACCAGCTAGTGAGAGCCCGGATGAGGAGATCCTCTCAGGGGTGGGACTTGCTCTCCCCGAGGCACATTCGACCCAACCAGCTAGTGAGAGCCTGAATGAGAAGATCATCTCGGGGTGGGAAACTAGGTGTGTCACTTGAACTCTACCAAATCCAACATCCTCAAACGGGGAAAAATTTGGGTTACATGATCCCCTGGCCCAGCCGGTCGGGGGTAGAGCTTGCTATAAGATAAGAAAGAGTGAAAAACTACACCAAGGCGAGGCTTCTTCAAGGGGCCTGGGCATGATGACCGTCATCCGCTTCCTTCTCGTCAGACACCTCCATCCTGCTCAGGCACTCCATGATTTTCTCCATCTCCTCCGCCCTGGCCAACCAAGAGATGGTGTTGACGGCCGTGACATAACACTGTCTTGTCATCCTGGAATCTCCCTTAACTCTGACATGGATCCCTCCTGAGCTAAACTTGAGGCATTGGTGGAACGAAGACGGCACGCAACGGAAGGCGTTGATGAGGAGCCTTCCGAAGATGACGTTGTAGCTGCTTGGAGCGTCAACAATGACGAACCGGCAGTTCCTTGAAGTCCCTCCCAATTTCACTTGGAGTCCTACTCCACCTTCAACCTCCTTCCTCTCTCCCGAAAATCCGAACAGGGGTCCGTCTGAGGCCAACACCCTTCTTGGCTCCACCTTCATCTCGTCAAACGCCTTCTTGAAAACGACGTTGACGGAGCTCCCGTTGTCAACCAAGATCCGGGAGATGGTGTAGCCTTCGATGGCTGTCTGGATGACCAGCACATCGCAAAACGGATCCTCATGATCCGGCATGTCCTTTGTCGAGAAAGTGGTTTTCTTCTCCTGGGGAGGGGTCTGGGATGTTGAAGCGACGCTTCGTCGGTACATCATGTGGAGGCTCGCCTTCCGAGTGGCCTCAATTCTCACTCCACCGTGGATCACTCCTATACCTCCTCGGGTTCCCACGTCGACCCGGTCATCACACACGTCATCCTCCCCCATTCTGGGTGGAACCTCCTCAACCTACACCGGCAGCTACGACTGGGCAGGGCTTCTCGCCCCCCTCACTTCCAGGAACTCGGGGCAGGTAGCCGTGGCGTGCCCCTCCACCTGGTGGAAGTCACAGTATGGTAGCACTCCTACCCTCCTTCGGCGGGCAGGGCGTTCTCTCCTGTTACCTCTTCCCCCTCTTATCGTCAAGGCTTGCTGCGGCGGGGGTAAGATCTGTCTTGGGGCTTGTCTCTGGAAGTTGAACCTCCCTTGGCCCCCATGAAAGTTCCCTCCGTCCTAGATGAGAGCTCTTCCTGGACCATGGGCAGGTCCTCCCTGCAGCCTCCAACCTGGTTCTGGACCCTCCTGAGCTCTCCGCTCCTCTCTCCGCCTTCCCTCTTGATGTCTCGAGCCACCTTACTCCTTCGACTTCATCTCTGTTAGCTCCGCCAACTTCTTGACAAATGTCGGGTTAGCCGCCTCCATGGTTATCTCCTCAGCCGTCCTTTCCATCAGCTCCTCAAAGGAAAGGGGGGCCTTTCGAGTCAGGCTCATCTTGAAGAACCCCTCGCGCAATCCCACAGTGAACGCCATCTGGAGGGCATACCCCGACATCTCCTGGACATCCAGGATCTCCTCTTGGAACCTGTCAACGTAACGGGCCAGCAACTCATCGGCCCCCTGCCTTATTAGGAAGATGGACTCATGACTCTTTTTCCTTTTCTTGGAGGTGGAGAAGCGAAGCTGAAAGCTCCGGCTCAAGTCCTCGAACCCATAGATCGACCTCGGAGGGAGTTGATGAAACCAGTCTCTTGCCTTCTCCTTCAGCGTGATCGCAACGAGGCGACACTTGAAAACATCCGTCATCGGCCTGATGGAGACGGCATCCTCGAACCACTGCAGGTGCTGAACGGGGTCATCTTTCCCGGTATAGTAGGCCATGTCGGGCTCTCTGAACCCCTCGGGAACGGGAGCTGAGATGATCAGCTCGCTGAAGGGTGACCCCCTGAGGGGTGGTCTCGCCACCTCTACTCACGCGACCTGCTCGCCTGGGAGGTTGGTACTCGCCGGGCTGGAGAACAACTCCCGGCCGGTGAGGTCTCGCTCGACCCCATCTCTCATCCTCTCCTTCCCGAGCCTTCTTCCTGGTGCGCTTCCTTCTCCCCTTGCTGGGGTCATCTCGATTAGACACCTAGGAGTCGACTCATCAAGAGGGGGGGAGCTAGCTCCTGGGGGGTTGGGGTGGAGCTGCCACCCTGAGGAGCAATGCTTCGCAGCATCTCCATGATGCCTTGGATGGAGGCCATGAACTCTTGCCTTCCCACAAAGGGTCCTGGGTTCGGGGTCTCGCGGGAGTCATCGTTATCTCCCTGATCTCCAGCCATGACACTCTCCTGAGATCTTCTGTGCTGGTCACTCTCCACGCTCACCGCACCAAAAGTGTTGAAGTCAAAAATTGACCTCTGTGGAGTTTGGGGTCCCTAGAAAGGGGTGACCTCACACTTACTGCACTCAGAGGGGTGTCACGGACCAAAGGCTCAGGAAACTAGGAACAGACCCTCGGCTCTAGCGTGGAGGTCCCACCTCACACCCGAAAGACCTTGGCGATCTTCCCCTCCCTAGCCAATGCTGAGCTAGGTGCCTTGGAGGATGAAGAGAGAGTGAAGAAGTGATCCTGTCCAAGGCACCCCTATGGGCCTATTTATAGTTTTTTGGGAATGGCCTGCAAATAACCAACCTCCACTGCTCTGAAAATTACCGAAATGCCCCCGGATTGGCCTGCCAACAGTCAAATCCCGCTGTTTTAAGCGGCTAATTGCAGTCCACCAGGGGTAGTCCCTCAAGCCGGGCGAACTGGCGGTTAGTCGGGAAGCGGGGGGCGGCCTGGGAGGACAGGCGGCCTGCGAGCTAGCGACCTGCGAGCTGGGCGGCCTGCTTGGCGAGCCGCGGCCTGGCGAGACGGCGGTCGGGGCGAGGCGGCGGTCTGGACGAGACGGCGGTTGGAGAGCTGAGCCCTGGCGAGACGGCGGTCTGGCGAGCGAGCCCTGGCGAGACGGCGGTCTGGCGAGCTGAAGCCTGGTGAGACGGCGGCCTGCGCGAGGCGGCGGTCTGGCGAGCTGAGGCCTGGCGAGACGGCGGCCTGGGCGAGGCGGCGGTCTGGCGAGCTGAGGTCTGGCGAGACGGCGGCCTGGGCGAGACGGCGGCCTGGGCGAGACGGCGGTCTGGGCGAGACGGCGGCCTGGGCGAGGCGGCGGTCTGGCAAGCTGAGGTCTGGCGAGACGACGGCCTGGGCGAGGCGGCGGTCTGGCGAGCTGAGGCCTGACGAGACGGCGGCCTGGGCGAGGCGGCGGTCTGGCGAGCTGAGGCCTGGCGAGACGCGGCCTGCTGCGGCCTACCTGCAGGCTGGGGCGGTCTGCGGGCCTGGGCCTGGGTGACTTTTCAAAAGGGGCCGGGGGGAGATAAATATTTCCTCCCCCTACTAGTATATTACGCAGGTCCGCCCAAAATTGGCCTCCAGGAGTGCAAAACTCCCAAAAAGCTTAAAAACGTGCACTAAGTCTTGTGTCTTGCTTGGGGCCCACTCTTCGTGAATACGGGGTTGTACAATACCGGCATCACACATGAGACGAGCTGCGTTTATACCCCTCAGCAAAACAGAAGAGTCGAAAGAAAACACTGACACATATTGAAAGTTGCTCGTGCTCTCCGGTTTCAGGCTAATTTGCCCATAGAATTTTGGGGACATTGCATTCTAACCGTTGCATACATCATAAACGGAACCCCTACTCACATTCTTCATGACAAATCCCCCTATGAAATCCTTTATGGGGCAAAACCATCGTATGAACACATCAAGGTTTTTGGATGTTTATGCTACGCATATTGTACCCCTATGCAAAAAGATAAATTTGGGTCGCGCAGTCGGCGATCTGTGTTTGTTGGATATCCGCACGGCAAGAAAGGTTGAAACTTGTATGATCTCAAACAGAATGTCTTCTATACCTCGCGCGACGTTTCCTTCCATGAGAACAAATTCCCTTTCCATGAAAATCCTGTTCCAAAATCCCTTTCATCAAGCTCGGGAGCTACTGTTTCAGACAGTCTTGAAGATAATCACTTGCCAGTTGATGAACTTGTTCAAGCTTTGGACTTAACCAATCATTTACCAATTGTTGTTGTTGTTCCTGTGCCAGATCTTCCCATTGGTAAACCTCCTGCCACCATACAACATGAAGTTGCCGAGGTGCAGCCCACAAGAAACACTCGCCCGGCTCGTCTCACCAAGAGACCAAAACATCTCGATGATTACGTAGCTTGCTCCGCTTATCTCAGTCCCTTGAATGGGAATGACGACTCGGCTGGGGAATCCGCCATGAAATGACATCTCCTGAAGACATCAAAGAAAGACCCCGCCTCAAAGCCCCCACAACATGAACGGTCTTCAGGTATTCCTTATTCCCTTAAGGCTTACGTAACCCTTGATATTTTTTCTCCCAGGCACCAAGTCTACTTGACTGCCATATCATCTCACCAAGAACCACAACATTACTCCATTGTTGTTAAGTCTGCACATTGGCGCAGTGCTATGGCTAGTGAAATCAAGGCCCTACATGACAGTTGTACTTGGACTGTTGAGACCCTACCATCACATAAAACCCCAATTGCATGTAAGTAGGTTTACAAAATCAAGTATAATTCTGATGGGACGGTGGAGCATTACAAGGCCCGCCTCGTCGCTAAAGGTTTCACCCAAATTGAAGGAATGGATTTTCATGAAACCTTCGCCCCAGTGGCTAAACTTGTATCTGTTCGTGTGTTCCTTGTCGTTGTCGTGGCCAAAGGGTGGGCACTCCACTAGACGGATGTTAGCAATGCCTTTTTGAATGGAGATCTACATGAGAAAATTTACAAGAATTTGCCGCCCGGATTCAAGGCACCCGGACCCAATAAGGTTTGTCGCCTTCGGAAGTCCATCTATGGACTTTGTCAAGCCTCGCGGAATTGGATTTCCAGACTCGCATCGGCTCTCAAAGACTATGGTTTCATCCATTCCTTAGCCGATTATTCTATATTCACGTACAACCGTGCTGGGATCTTCACGGGCTTACTTGTTTATGTTGACGATATTATCCTCGCCGGCAACAATCCGGCTGCGTGCTCGAGCTTCCAAACTTAAGCACTTGTTTTCACATCAAGGTCCTCGGTGCGCTCAAATACTTCTTGGGAATCGAAGTGGCGAGATCTCCAAAATGTATTTTCCTTTGCCAACGGAAGTATGTGCTGTTAAAATACCAACTTCAGGTCTAAGCTCAAGAGACGCGGCTCACAACGACAGCAGAACAACACAGAACACAACACATTCAGCTCCAACTGAATCGATGCAAGCCCGCGAAGCAGCAATAGAAGAAGAGGATCGACGCATCTGCAAAAAGGGAAAATCAACACCTCATCAGAAAAGGCAGAAATGAAAAGGCGTGTAGAAGACGGAAAGGGAAAAGAAACACCCCTGCTGAAACGTTGTCTTCCTCTTTATATAAACTAATTAATGCCCTCAGGGCTGTTGTCTATTTCCAACGCAAGCTTTCCTTTACCCAAAATATTATAATATATCCAAAAGCTTTTGTCTCCTTGAGTTGACCAATCAATATTTTTTTATTGCACACTCTACCGCATATCAGTGGTATCAGAGCATGGGCAGTAAGGGAAGCGATGGAATGTCGTCTCCATGTATACCAGCATTCAACGGAGAGTTCTATGAATACTGGGCCATACAAATGAAGACACTATTTATGTCACAAGGCTTATGGGAAACCGTGCAAAACGGTATTCCGGCCGTCGCAACGACAACTGCAACTACTCGCACTGCGGAGGAATTAAACACCCAAGCAGAAAATCGAAAAAAGGATGCAAAGGCACTTTATTACATTCAACAAGGCGTCACCAACACAATTTTCCCAAGAATAATGGCTGCTACAACTGCTAAACAGGCCTGGACGACACTACAAATCGAATTCAAAGGCTCACCACAGGTAATTTCAGTTAAATTGCAAACCGCCTGGAAAACGTTTGACACACTACTCATGAGAGAAAATGAAAAAGTCCAAGACTTTATTGCCCGAGCCACAGCCAGCATAAATCAAATAAAATCCCTCGGTGATACCATTGAGGATAGACGTATCGTCCCAAAACTCCTCAGGAGTTTGACCCCTCAATTCAACCATATAGTCGCCGCAATCGAAGAGTCTAAGGACCTCAACACCCTTAGTATACCAGCACTACTAGGGTCATTGCAGGCACATGAGGATAGACTACACTTCCAGTCTCCCTCAATAGACCAAGCCTTGCATTTAAGTGCAAAACCCACCAAACATTACCCCCCTAAATACAACTCCGACTCCTTTTCCAGCAAAAAGACTCAGTCCACCAACACCAGAGGACGAGGAAGAGGAAGAGCCCCTCCTGAAGGAAGACTCGCCCATAATAGGACTACGGGCCCTTCATGCACACTTTGTAAACAAACAAATCATGAAGCAAATGATTGTTTTTATAAATGCAAACGGTGCAAAAGACCGACCCACATGGAGAAGGATTGTTGGTTCAAGGATAAAGCAGAAATAAAGCCATCCGACGAAGAAAAGAGGGAAACCATATTCTACATAAACGAAAATAACTCCACACAATACACTACTTGGTATATTGACAGCGGTTGTTCAAGTCATATGACAAGCAACAGAGCTCTATTCATCTATTTAGATGAGAATGTGCGGGCTGAAGTGGTAATGGGTGATGGCAACATACAACAAATTAAAGGCATAGGCACAATTAGAGTCAAAACCACTTCAAACCAAGTCAAATATATTTACGACGTCAGCTACGTGCCCACTTTAACAACAAACCTAATAAGTGTGGGGCAATTGCTGCAAAGAGGCTACCAAATTCTTTTCACTGAGAACACTTGCAATATCATCAATAAAAATGGCACCCTTGAAGTAGTGGCAGAGATGACTCAGAATAAGGTATTTTCAGTATCGCTGTTCCCTGCACCTGAAGTTGTCCTCACCAGCACAGTCCAACTACAACAACAAACCAAAATATGGCACCAAAGATATGGGCACCTCAACTTACCGGACCTACAAGCATTAAAAACACATAGCATGGTCGAAGGACTACCAGAAATACAGGCTGTGCACCAGATTTGTGAAGGCTGTGCGGAAGGAAAAAGCCACAGACTACCTTTCCCAAAAGCCTCTTACAAACAGAGCCTACTCCCGCTGGATCTCCTCCATGCGGACCTCTGGGGACCTTCCCAAGTCCCATCCTTGAGTGACAAAAGGTATTTTCTACTATTAGTCGATGACTGCAGCAGATACATGTGGATCTATTTCCTCACGAACAAATTTGAAGCTTTCCAAACATTTAAAAGTTTCAAAACCATGATAGAAAAACAGTTGGAGAGATGTGTGAAAGTATTGAGAATAGATAGAGGGGGGGAATTCACCTCGTTTGAATTTAACACCTACTGTACTCAACAAGGTATTAGAAGAGAACTAACTGCCAGTAGGACACCTCAGCAGAATGGGGTAGCCGAAAGAAGGAATCGCACCATTCTCGAAATTACGAGAACAATGGTGCTATCCAAGAAACTACCCAAACAGTTCTGGGCCGAGGCAGGCCACACAGCCATATATATTCTGAATAGGTCACCATGCAAACCCCTCCTTAAACAAACCCCTTATGAGGTAATACATAAAAGAAAAGCAACTGTAAACCATTTCAAAATATTCGGATGCATCGCATATGCACTCATCCAAAAGGAAGATAGAGGGAAGTTAGACAAAAAGAGCGAAAAATGCATTTTTGTCGGATATAGCGAAGAATCCAAAGCCTATCGTCTATATCAGCCAGAACAACAAAAACTCATAGTATCTAGAGACGTTTTATTCGATGAAGGCAACTATTGGGGCTCAGACCATGGACAAACACCAAAGCCACTCCTCAACGAGGATATGAGCGATCCCATCCATTCCAGTGAAAGGCTGGAGGTTGAACCCCTCACTCCTGCAGCTTCAAGCTCAGAGTATATAAACCAACAGACCACACCGTTGTCACCATATTCGGCATGCGACTCACATAGTCCTGGATCATCATCACCCCCAAGAAAGTACCGGTCATTAGAAGATGTTTACGCAAGGGACGCCGTAATTTTTAGTGCAACCTCACCCGGGAGCTATGAGGAAGCATGCAGAATCCCCGCCTGGAAGCAAGCCATGGACGAAGAAATTAAAATGGTAGAGAAAAACAAGACCTGGGTCCTTGTTAACAGACCACATCAAACAACCATAATAGGTCTGAAATGGACTTACAAGCTCAAAGAAAAAGAAGATGGATCAATCCTTAAATACAAGGCCAGAATAGTAGCCAAGGGGTACTCACAAATCCCAGGTATCGACTTTAATGAAACATACGCACCCGTCGTCAGAATGGAGACCATTAGAATCCTCCTCATTTTTGCTGTTCAACACAATCTTCCTATATATCAATTAGATATAAAATCTGCATTCTTAAACGGTGAAATAGAAGAAGACATATACGTAGAGCAGCCAAGAAGATATGAGATACAAGGAGAAGAGGACAAAGTATACAAGCTACTTAAAGCCCTCTATGGCTTAAAACAATCCGCAAGGGCATGGAATGGCAACATAGACGAATATTTAATCTCCAAAGGATTCACCAAAAGCAAGCATGACCCGTCACTATACTTGAAGCAAGCAGGCAATGATGTTATCTATGTCTGCATATACGTCGACGATCTCATTGTTACCGGAACCAACAGCACCATGATCAAAGTCTTCAAAAGTGAAATGGAAGACAAATACGAAATGACCGATTTAGGATTACTGCATTTCTTCTTAGGATTCCAGATCACACAAACCACAGCGGGAATCCTAATCTCACAAGAAAAATATGCAACAGACTTATTGAAAAAGTTTGGAATGGAAAACTGTAATCCAGCGGTATTACCAATGTCACCCAATGACATCCTATACCCATCCAGCAACAATGAGAAGCCCGCAGATCCAACCTCCTTCAGAAGTTTGGTCGGGTCGTTAATCTACCTTACTAACACCAGACCAGACATAGAGTTCTCAGTAAACTCCGTTTCCAGATTCATGAGCAATCCATCTAAGGCTCACTATGAAGCGGCCAAGAGAATACTAAGATACGTCAAAGGGACTAAAAGCTACGGTCTATTTTATAGTAAACATTACCACGCAGAACTCATCGGTTATGCATATTCAGATTGGGGAAGATCGATAGAAGACAGAAGGAGCATCAGCGCCTACATTTTCTTCCTTGGGCAGAGCATCATCAGCTGGTCCTCCCGAAAACAGCAATCTGTTGCCCTCAGCTCCGCTGAAGCGGAGTACATGGCGCTAAGCAAAGCCACTAGCGAAGCCATCTGGCTCCGTCGGCTCATAGAAGAGGTATTCGCAGAAAAAAGAGAAGGGACAGTCATTTTCTCTGATAGTCAATCAGCAATAGCTCTAGCAAAAAATCCTGTCCATCATAGCAGAAGCAAACACATCGAGATCAGATACCATCACATAAGAGAAAATGCAGAAAAAGGAGAAGTAAACTTTCGACATGTTCCCACAGAGATTCAGCTTGCAGACTTGCTAACGAAACCTCTACCAAGACCCAGATTCGAGTACCTGAGGAGGAAGATAGGAGTCCTAGATCTCTCGAGCTTAAGGGAGGGTGTTAAAATACCAACTTCAGGTCTAAGCTCAAGAGACGCAGCTCACAACGACAGCAGAACAACACAGAACACAACACATTCAGCTCCAACTGAATCGATGCAAGCCCGCGAAGCAGCAATAGAAGAAGAGGATCGACGCATCTGCAAAAAGGGAAAAGCAACACCTCATCAGAAAAGGCAGAAATGAAAAGGCGTGTAGAAGACGGAAAGGGAAAAGAAACACCCCTGCTGAAACGTTGTCTTCCTCTTTATATAAACTAATTAATGCCCTCAGGGCTGTTGTCTATTTCCAACGCAAGCTTTCCTTTACCCAAAATATTATAATATATCCAAAAGCTTTTGTCTCCTTGAGTTGACCGATCAATATTTTTTTATTGCACACTCTACCGCATATCATGTGCTTGCCATCGTCTCTGATTGTGGTCTACTTTGAAGTAAACCTGTTGACACCCCCATTGAGCAAGGGCAACACTTGGCGTTAGCTCGGGATGGGGAGATGAAAGATGCCGCAGTTTATAGGAGACTTATTTGGCGACTGATCTATTTAACCATTACGCGCCCAGACATCTCCTGCACCGTCCACACACTCTCCCAGTTCATGCAAGCCCCTCAACGTCAACACATGGACGTCACCATTTGATTGGTGTGTTATCTCAAGCGGAGCCCTGGACAAGGGATTTTATTACGAGATGACTGTGACTGAAAATTAGTTGCATATTGCGATTCAGATTTGGCAAGTTGTCCAATCACCTGACGATTTGTTATCGGCTACATGGTTTTGCTTGGACAATCTCCCATCTCCTGGAGGACAGAAGCAACATACGGTGTCCCGATCATCCGCCGAGGCAGAATACTGTGTTATGGCCACTACCACTAGTGAATTAATTTGGTTGAAGTCTTTGTTGGCCTCATTAAATGTTCCCCACACATTACCTATGCAGTTACATTGTCACAAGCAATCTGCCATTCACATCGCAACTAATCTCGTCTTCCACGAGCAAACCAAGCATATCAAGATTGACTGCCATTACATTCGCGACCATATTGATGCCAAAATTATTGTGACTTCTCACATCCGGTCGAAGTACCAACCGGCAGACATTCTCACCAAAGCTCTCGGCCGCCAGCAATTTTCATTTTCTCTTGAGCAAGTTGGGCGCGTGCGACCTACACTCTCCAACTTGAGTGGGCGCATTATTTTATATCCTTTCATTATATTGTATTTCCATTATTGCCCTTGGATCGACCTTCTTGTAAACCGGACTGCAGTTTTATATATAAATGGCAGTGGCCATGATGCAAGGTTAAGCCGGTTCAGGCAAAATGGATACAAATCGAGATTGCCAAGATTATCTGTGAGCGCCTCAAATGGTGCTACCGAATCGAAGGCATCGATCACCTCCAAAACTGCCGTCATCTTGACGAGCAGTATCTGGAGGCTACCCGCGGCGTGGGCCGCGGTAAGAGCAACTGCCAAGCTGAATTACATGTGGCTTGTCCCAAGAAGGTTGTTGATTAGCTGGACTGGTGTGTGATCCCGATGAGCCCTAATACTTTCCTCACATAGTTTTTGTTCTCAGAGTCTGAGTAGTTGCGATTTTCTTGGTTCTTTTCATAGACCTTTTGAGGATAGTGAACCTTGATGATTGAATTAAGTTAGCTATTACCATTTTTGTTAAGGATTTATCTATTTTAAGTTAAAATTTTACATGTCAATGAAGTTTTTTGCAGTTTCAGAGCTTGAAAACAGCACTTGGCCTTCTGTTGCAGCAGATTTCTACTTGTTTGATTTGCAGTTATATGAGCTAATTAGGTGCAAGGAAATTTTCCATTAGGACCAAGAATAAGAATAATGGATTCCAATTTTCCTTTATTTAAGAATGAATGAATGGATGGAACATATTCTATCATTGAGTTTTTTAAAATATATATTTTTTTCAAAGAGTCATTTTCAAAAGTAATAATTTGCTAGTAATAATGATTTGTTAGCAGTGAAAATAGATTTACTAATAACAACATCATTAATAAATGTTGTTGTTAAACTTGAAATGGCTTGTCATTTATTTGAAGTACTTTTTTAAAAATTTTAGCAAACCATGTCATAAACATTGATCTGGGCAAGAAAGCCATGTGAATCTACTATTTGTTCGATCGGATCCAAATCCCTTGTCATTTATACGATACGCCGCGCTGGTTGGGAAGCCCTTGGCCCCATTGAAAGGCTTTCGTCGTCCTAAAGAGTCGATGGGGCTTTTAGACGACTCGCTCAGTTTAGGCGGTTTCAGGAGCAGTACGCGAGCGAAATGAAGTAGATTGGTGCTGCAGGGGAAGTCGATCACATTTGGGTGAACGTGGAAATGACTTGGGCTCTGTTTGGCACAGTGATGGCGGTCATGAATATAGGGGTTAAATTGTCATTCGTTAACGCCCACCTAAGGAACTTCATCCACTTTTATATTCAAAAGGATGATGTTTGTTAGATTCTCCTTAATGAATGACAGTTTAACCAATGCGTTTACGACCGCCACCCCCGTGCCAAACGGAGCCTTAAGCAAAATGGAGGCACATGGAAGGCAGAAGTTCCAGCTCCAAAAACAAAATCAGGGGGGAATCTTCTCTTGTGAACTCGAAAGAGCGCAGAACGGAGGAATAATGTATCCAATATATGTTGGAAGAGGAAAGTCTTCTCAGTTTGAAACAGAGCAAAAAGCCTCCGGAGAAGATGATGAATAGTTGCAATTTTGACTTAGTCAATGACCATTAAAAAATAATTGTTGCGGATCGCTCGAGCCTTCGGTAGATCGGATTAAATTGAACCGTCTTAACCCGGGAGCGGTCGAGTGCGCACACAGTCACAGTAAGTAGAAAGTTAGGAAGAAATTTTTTTTAACGTGACAAACTCGTCAACTGGGTGAAAAATCACGTGGTCGGATCTGTGTCGACCAAACCTCCACTATTTGTTTGTTGTTGTACAAGACTTTCTTGAAGAACTCGAGGGAGACAGGCCGCCTCTCGTTATAATTGTTGAGAGAGAGAGTGGAGGGAGAGCTCAGAGGGTGACAAGTCACCACTCAGGGAGCTAAATGTTTTTTTGTGAGTTGTCGGGAGCGACGCACTTGTTGCGCCTTGAAGTCATCTACTGATGCTTGCGAGCAACTTGTTGCACTCGTTCTGATGAAGTCCGGGACTTGGAAGCTTGAGTGGCGCGCTCGGCGCTCCCTAGCCTGTGTGGTTTGTTCCCTGTTGTGCTTAGAGGAGTCTGGAATGACTAATTTGTTGACGCTTGGTGGGCTTGTTGTAGAATGGAGAGCTTGTTGTTGAGTTGAGAGCGTCAGACTCTTATGGTGGTCTTGAGGGTGGAGCGCACGGGGGCGCGCTTGGTGCGGTCTTGAAGGCGGAGCGCTTCGCGCGACTTATCCTCTGCGGCTTGTCTCTGATTGACTTTTGGAGAGGTCGGGTGTGGTTGCCCTGTCGGTGGAGCGCTCGAGGAGCTTGCTGGAGGGGAGCGCTCAGGGCGCTTGCTGGAGGGGAGCACGTGGGGCGCTTGCTGCAGGGGAGCGCGCGGGGATCCTGCGGGAGGGGAGCGCGCGGGGCGCTTGGTGGAGGGGAGCGCGCGGGGCGCTTGCTGGAGGGGAGCACGTGGGGCGCTTGCTGGAGGGGAGCGCGCGAGGCGCTTGCTGGTGGAGAGCACGCGGGGCGCTTGCTGCAGGAGAGCACGCGGCGCGCTTGCTGGAATGAGGCACGCACGGGAGCGCAAAAGGAACAGGCGCGTGCGAGAGCGTGCAAGGAAGAGGTGCGCGTGGGAGCGCGCAAGAGCTCGCAAGGAAGAGATGTGCGCAAGAGCGTGCAAGGAAAAGGCGCGTGTAAGGGCACGAAAGGAAGAGGCGTGCGCGGGAGCGCACAAGGAAGATGTGCGCGCAAGAAAGAGGCGCACCCAAGGAAGAGGCGCGCGCAAGAGCGCGCAAGGGAGAGGCGCGCGCAAGAGCGCACAAGGAAGAGGCGCACGCGGGAGCGTGCAAGGAAGAGGTGTGCGCGAGAGCGCGGGAAGAAAAGAGGAAGAGAAAGAAATTGGTGGGAGGATTTTCCGGCGGAGAAAAACATGACAATGAAGAGGAATGAGACCTATTTATAGATTTTATGAAGGGCGAACCGGTAAATTTACCCGGATAACCACCGGACGGACAAATAGAAACTCCTGAAACAGGGCACATGAATCACCATTTTTATGTAAATGACAGGATCGCCCCCAACGAAAAAATAACCACCCCTCTGGCGAGGGGAGGGGCGGTCTGACGAGGCTAGCGGCCAGAGGAGGCCGGTGGTTGCTTGCCCTGGGCGGCCAAAGGGCTGCCCAGGATGGGATGCCCGGGATCGGGCAGAAGCAACCCATCCCATGAAGAGGGGAGGTCGCCTGCCTTGGGCGGCCAAAAAGCCACCCGGGCAGGGGGACCTCGCGCCCTAGAATGGGCCGGGGAGAAAAAGGGGGGATGAGCGGCTACACAGCCGCCCGTCCTAAACGGAGAAAAGCCGACTGTCCTGGGCGGCCAGAGGGCTTTACAGGCAGGGCGACCTCACACCCTAGAGTGGGCGGAGGAAAATGGGGGAGGTCGCCCGTCCTCGGCGGCGCGTGGGCCGCCTGGCCTGGGCGGCTAAAGGGTCGCCCAGGCAGGGCGGCTTCACGCCCTAGATAGTGCGGATGAGACGGGGCGGGGTGTTTCCGCCCATGATGGGTAAGAGGACGCCCAGATGGGGCGGCCAGAGGGCCGCCCGATCTGGGCGGCCAGAGGGTCGCCGGATCGGGGCGGCCCGGCCCTAACCTCGGGGATCGGACGAAGGGGAGGGGGCTGGGAGGTCGTCTGCCCTCAGCGGAAAACCGGTCACCAGTTTCCAGGTGGTCGGAGAAGGCATGTGTCAGGAGTGCACAGAGAAACGGGGCCAAGTCGGCACCTGTTGACTCGCCCCAGGTTCTGGTGGTCGTGCGCGATTATAGGAGCTTGGTTGAACCGTCTCTGGGAAACCCATCAATAATAAAATTAGATTCTTAGAAATCATTCTTGGTAATATTTCTTCGTGGAGAAGTGGAGACCGCGCGATCTCGTCAGACAAATCCAGTTGGATCCGATTATGTGCTCTTGCAGCTGCAGTGGAGGCCTTCATCGGACGGCACGCAGCTAACAAAGGCTCTATTTGACATGATGGTGGAGGTCGTAAACGCATGAGTTAAAACAACGTTTAAGGATCACGTAACAAACATCATTTGTTTGAACATAAAAGTGGATGAAGTTCCTTAGATGGGCGTTAACAAATGACAATTTAACCCCCGTGTTCATGATTGCCACCACCGTGCTAAACGGAGCCAAAATGTCTGCCTTCAGACTTCAAATGGTGCCACACCAAGTGATCGCAAAGGAAGGAAAGAGATTTATTTTTATTTTTTTTATGGTTTGCTAATAAACATTTGATTTTCAAATAGTCATTTTTAAATTTGATGGTTTACTAGTAGCAATGGTTTGCTATAAGTCAAATATGATTTGCTAATAATCACACCCTTTATAAACTCCATTTATTTGGAATTTCAAAATTAATTTTTATTTCAGGAATAATAATATTTATTTTAATTATAATTTCTAAAATTAAAATTAGATAGGCAAATTAAAAAAACATTATAATTTCAAATCCTGCCTTAATTATCATCTAATTTAATTTGACAGACTAGTGCATTCAAGGTCTTATTGGTTGGTCACGCCAATAAGCCGAACAACATGCATGAGTAACATGCACGAAACAAAATACATGAGCGTTAATAACATACGCAAAAATAACAAAAAATTTACATACGTGTCGGCATGCGCTGCACACAAAAAAATGCGGTAAAATACAGATGTGTCCTAGGTTGCATCATTAAGTGAGGAGCGTAAGAAATGGTAAACAAGAACTAATATTTTCCTTTTCATATTCCCCCCCTCCCTCTCCCATAACTAATACGCACATCTAGGCATCGTGAGGCTGAACTCGGCTCCCTTGTTGCACCAAGTGGATTGAGCTCGGCTCCTCGTCAAAAGTACCCTTCTGCTTCTCACTTTACCATTGGGAACCGCAAGTCCAAAAAGGGATGAAAATATACTATCAAAAACATTGCCCCGCGACCACGCACACGATCGCAATCGGTGAGACATAACATCTTGGTATCAAGCCAATCTCCCTACAACTCCACCATTCACACACAATGAACTCCTCACAATTTGAGTATCTCAGTGTTCGGTTATAGAACCATGTGATTGTGTAACCCCTTGAACACGCGACCCTTCTAACACTAACTTCATCTTAGCGCTCGACTCGCATCGTGCTCTATCAACCTCTATGCTCATCTGCTACGTCCGTCTACTACAACCAATTTAGTATAACGCTCTGGCACAGTTTACGTTTGACTTGGCGGCGCCTGAGCGCGAACCACGACTATTGTGATTGTTAGGCATTCAAAATCTAACCACGCACAACCTTCCAACTACCTTCAACAGTCGCTGATGACCCTCCGAGTTGCCTCAACGCCAAAACTCCACCATCCTAAAATGTGATCCCACTAATCCGATTTTTGAATGATTCTTTAGGGTTATGACGAGCCTTCTAGTCACTCGGCTATGGGTGAGGGTAGTTTCACCAACAACTCATGGCAACTGTCTGGTATGTTGCCAATGAGGGTACATTCAACGCAATTGTCGCTACCAACAATGACATACACTTACAACCATGAACAACGGCCAGTTCCGCCCATGACAATCAACCTTTTGCCAACCTATCTAAGTTTCAAGAGTGCCGATCAAAAGACGAGGGAGTGTCTTGCTATGTGAAGCTTCACTTCCCTCTTTTCGATGGTCAGGCGGACCCCTCAGCATGGCTCGCTGTGTGTGAGCAAATTTTTGGCAATCAGCACACTCCATGGGAGGATGGATCAACTTGTGTTCCTTCCATCTCCTGAGATCATCCCAAACACCTGGTTGTGTAGCTCAAACACTAATGCAACTTGTGTTTCATGACCCCTCTTTGAAGCGACCGCTTTGGCGAACTTGTACCCCTCAAGAAAACGGGGTATGCGGACAATTACCTAAAGAAGTTTCAAATCATATTGGCTTGTGCAATTTCAATTCTAAGAAGTGTTTATCTTCACATTGGACTCATAGAAGGAGCGACTATGCCTGAACGTAAAATTTGAGATTCCCTCTGACACAACACAGTTAAGAGACTCGCATGCATTTGTGAGAAATGCCTCTGATGGATCAATATCACAAGACCCCCGAGCTGGCTAAGTCAATCACAGGGGAGGACAGAGTTATCCTCCCACCACCTGGGTAACATACCTCTCGGCCCCAACGGCAGGGACATCAAGTGCAATCCAATCTTCAAACGCCCGACACAAGAAGATATGACAGAGTGATGTACTTAAGATTATGTTCCAATTGTGATGAGTCATTTTGACCGGTCAAAATGCAAGTCTTCTTTGGCTCAAGGTCGACAACCTACTAGAGAACAAGGCCCTGGAAGTCTAGCAGATTTTACACTGAGGCAGCAAGTAAAGACATTGTGGAAACTACTTGGGGTACAATCATCTATGTACGCTCTACATTACCATCCTTCAAGCTTCAGGACAAATTTGATCAGCACAAGGGAGGTGATGGTATAGGGTCAGGAGAAGCAGTGATGGCTTACAACTGGCCGGACAACCTATTTATATTATCGTACAATACATTACATATTTCACAACCTTGCATTTTGACTAGCATATAAGCCCGACTGCCCAAGTGAGAAACATTTTTCTAATATTTTGAACTTTTCATCTCGCTGTTTGAGCGACGAGGGGGTGGAAATGATAGGCAAGAACTAATATTTCCCTTCTCGTATTCCCCATCTCTTCCTCTCACTTCCCCCTAACCGATACCAACCTCCACGGTATTGTGAAGTTGAGCAATTTTACCGCAATGCCCTTCTCATACAACAATATTCTCTTACACTAAAAAATAAAAAAAAATCTTAAATAAAAAATAAAGAAGCAAATCGGTCTATTTTTGTCGTCATATGTATAGAATATTACTATATTAGTCATAGTCAGCAGCTTCATATCACTATCCAGGACAACATTACTATCATCAATGCTATTTCTAAGAACAATTTCAATTTCCTTTTACCTGAAGAGTTGTCCGCCTGAAATTGGAATTGAAGAATTTGAATTCAATCAATTCCAAAACCAGCGGGAATTGAAATTGGCTGAATTCCAATTCTGTTGTTCGGATGCTATGCAGAAATGAGCATCAGGAATTGAAATTGAACAATTATGTTGCTCGGTTGCAGAATGAAATTCAAATCTGAAATTAACAGAGCAAAAAAATAACACAAACAATTATATGAAATCTCCAAGCAAATAACCGGGCATCACTCTCCAATCTCCTCTCAACTATAAAGCTTTGATCAGTGAAAATGAACTCCTGATTTTAATTAAAATGACTACATTCATGAGTAAGATCATATTTCCATGTAAACGTGTTTATTCTGATAGTTGCAATTTGTCTTGTTTGGAGTCGACTTCACATTGAGCTCAATTAGACTACACCTCTACCGCAAGATAGAAATAGATTGGTGGTGTCTAACAGATTGAGTCCTCTGAGTTTATGTATGAAAAATAACTTGTGTTATGCAAGCTGATAAAGCAGAGTAGTACTAAAATGTCATTAAGTAGTTCAATATTGTAGAACCTTTTTATACATGACTTTTCCCTTTATGTACCCCATTTTCATGAGTTGAATTACACACATTTTATCACTCTACTAATACTGTCTTGACTACATTTCTAATGTATTCAAGGAGTCAATAATAAATAATGGCTGCAATTTTAATGTAATCCAACTACTATATATAGAGCAATTCGAGGAAGGAGACGAGGTGAGGAAATGAAGGCGAGCTGTTGGGATAGAACAAGAGAAGAAAGAAGAAGCTATTAAGGCTCTGTTTGGTTGGGCTGTTGCTGATGATAAGCCGCTGATAAAAAAAGTGCTGATTCTGAAAAATGGAGTTTTGTTAAAAAACTGTTTGGATGAAATGGAGTTTACAAAACAGAGTTTTTAAAAAGTTGTTTGGAAACAAAACGAAGTTTTGAGCGATTTTTTTTCAAAAATTAATTATAAACAACAAAATATATAAAAACGATATTTTAATTTTGAACATATGAGATATACATCATGAAGGAAACAACAACAACAACACCAAAAATCAAAGACATTAGAAAATACTTGAGAAGATTAAAAAATACAGTAATAATACTTTGAAATCAACATCTGTACATAATGAATAAAGAAGATGAGGAGAGTACTGCCATAATCAAAGACAAAACATCAAAGCCTTGACTGATTTTTGCAAGGATTCTAACATCATAAAACAGTTAAGAAGAAGAAGAGCAGATTCCTCACAAAAAGAAGAAGAAAAAGAAGGGGATACCTCACGGAAACAGTCCAGCGAGAGAAGGAACCGCGGTGCTTTCTCGATCTGAAAAAGGATAGCATGTATTGCAGGAAATCAACAAAAAATTGAAGCAGAGAATAGAAATCAGCGAAAAATCCAAGCAAAGAATAGAAATCAGCGAAAAATCTGCAAACGGAGGAGATGCAGGGTTCCCGAACCTGCGGAGGCTGCAGTGGTCGTCGAGAGGCGAGATCGGCATGCCGACACTGTCGATGTCGCGGTCAGAGCGAAGGGGGGAAGGTATCTCGGCTGGTGGGAGGGCGGAAGGTTTCACTGCATCGGGAGAGGGAGATCGGGAAGTATGCGAGTTGCGGCTGGACTGAAGAAAAATGTTGCGGTGGGGATATAGGTCAAAACCACGGAACCAAATAAACACAGTTTTCATTAAAATCTGTCCCAAATGCTGCTTATAGGAAAAACTTCGTTTTGGCGCAACCGCACCGCAGGCCATAAGCCCAACCAAACGCCACCTAAGAGAAGAAGGAAGAAGTAGGCAGATGGAGGAGAAATGCTCGAGGAAAATAGAAGAGGTGGAGAAATCTATAGGATTGTTGGGCGGCGGGGGATCGACCAAGAAAAAAATTTTGCTGGATCGATGATGACATCCGACGACGAAGAAGAAGACAGAGGAGGGGGAGAGGAGATTTTTACTGGTGGCGGCGAATCGAGGAATCACGGTTGGCAGAAGGAAGAAAAGGCGCGGTAGGGTTGTCGGGCTCCTTCGCCTCGCCAAAAACCAAAATGACCGAGCGTGAACCAAAGAATTGGGGATAGCTTTGTTTTAAAACCTAAGGCATTGGCAGAATTCCAATTCCAAGCCAATTCCAAGGTGTCGAACGCCCTAAAATGAATTCAAATCTCCAATTCCAATACCAGAATTCCAAAACCTGTGGGCCGAAAAGGCCCGAAGGGATTCCACCCCTCATTCAATAGGCGCACAAAAGCAAAGGATTGTTATTAGCACTCGTAAATTGGCTACTAACACAAAAAAACTTTAGCTTTTTTTAAAAAAACTATCCGCACTCACGCCCATCTTCATGGTGATCGAATCATTCCATCTTCTCAAGTTCGTTAGCCGGCAAGTGCATGCGGAGATCACGACTTCCCCATCGGCCTTCCTCGCAAAGAGGAGAGAGAAATGTCGGTTGTGTTTTGATTGTCCTCCAACTCTGCTATCAAGCTTTACCGGCGGATTTATAAGTTTCACACCCTCAGATTTTTGACAAATGCCGATGACATTTGAAGTTGTAGCGAATTTTTCTTCCATCATGGATACAATAGATCTTAGATCAAGGGTTTCCTTCTTTGTCCCCTCTTCTTCAAGTTGGTCCAGCATGTCCTTTGGCTGCCATGGGTTGGCCTCGTGATGCATCTTTTGGTATCAAAAATGCAGATAGTGATTTCTGAAATATATGTTTGTGGGTAACCAAAAATGCGGTGCTAATAACAATGCCCCTCCCCTCCATCAATAGGCGCACAAGAGCAATGAATGTGAAGACAAATTAGGTATTTTCTTCTAACAGATTACAAAATGTATGTTTGCATTGTATGACTTCCTGTAACAGTTCACTATCAAGATAAACTCTTATCGGAAAATCACCGGTAAAACCCATCAAATCACGGTGAATGTTACAGAAAAAAAAAATCTAAAGAGTTGCGGAGGATCATACAAGTTTTTCACAAAATCCGGGGACACCAGAATCAGATCCAATATCATCTCTGCTGTTTGGACCTTCATCAGCATGTGGAATCAGAAAATCTTTCACATTTTGCAGGATAAAAGGTTCCACCACCTTCCAGAATGTAGCAGCATCCCTTCCTTGAAAACCTATCCAGGATATCCTTCCCTTCCTCTTAACCTTACTAGCCATGCCATTCTTCTGAAAATTCTTCACAATTTTTTCAATGTCCTCAAGATTTGCACCCCTTAATCTAAGCAATATATCTTCTGAAGAGGTTTTGAAGCCACCATACATATACCAATACGCTAGAACTTGTGCTGACAGCCATCGATGAACGAGCTTTGGCACCACCGGACGGTTTATCGCTCGGAATTGATCGGCGAAGAAGCTGAAGGAAGAGTGAGCAACTGTAGAGAACTGGTCGGGTATATCATGTTCTCCAACAAGGGAATGATTCTGAGAGGTCAACCACTCGTAAAATCTTTCATGTATGTGAATTTTCAATGCAGAATGAACATCCGAACTTGAATTGAACTTGAATAGAACAGCATGTTTCCTTTTCTCTTCATCCAGCATCATTTCCACTCCTCCTAGCAGTAATCCAATCAAAATTTCCCGCTGCTCTCCATTAAGTTTCAAGCTGACAGATTTTCTAACTATTTTTTTGTTCTCGTCAAGAAACTGCTCTATCTTCTCTTGAAATTTGGGTTCTACATCATACTTCTTCTGAATCATCGTATCGTGGACCTTCATGCCCTTCGCATAATCACCCGCAGCTAGATATCCTTGCAGCATTACATTGCACGATCGGGCGCCGGCGCCGATCGTTCCGTTCGTTTGCATTTCGCTAAAAATCTGCTCGGCTTTCTCAAGATCATTAACCATCACCAGAGACTCCAAGTAGATTCCATGAACACTCCTACTGGGATGGGAATTTGCAAGACATTTTGAGAATGTCACCTCCAATTTATCGTGCATTCCGAGTTTTAAATACATTTTCATAAGATCGTGGAATGCGGGATTCAATGGTTTCATGCCCCTTTCAGCAAATTCATCCACAAGGGCCTCTGAAACATCAAGCTCATCAGCCTTTGTCATCACCTCAATGATTTTATGGTAGGAAGCAACATTCACAGGCAACCCTCTCGTCTTCATCTCATTGAATATCTCAAGCGATTTCATAGGATCGCCCGCATTGGAATAGAGCTCCATTCGGTCGACGAAGGCTTGCGATGGGAGCAGATATCCGGATGCGGTGAGCTTGAGCCATGTTTTCTCGGCTTCTTCGACGTCGCCCAGTTTTGAGCAAGCCCTCAAGATCGAGATCAGAACGCCTCTCTCCTCCTCAATTTTCGCTCTTTTCATCTCATCCCGCAGAGAATCAATCCTACCTCTGTCGATCGACTCCTGATAACTATGTAGCCAGATTAGTCCGGAGAAGACGTCCTTGTGCACCTCAAAATCGGAAGTCAATAGATTGTGATAAATGAATTCGGCTTGCTTGAGATGATGTTTGGAAACCCTTCTCGGCTGGCCCAAGAGGGCTCGGAACAAGGAGTTGTGGAGGCTGAGTCTTGGCCTGTACCCCCCTAAATGAATCATTTTGTTGTAGATGGAAGAAGCCTCCTCCACGCACCCTTCGATCGGAGCACTGAGGTAAGCGACTGCAAGGATATGAAATGTTGCCTCGCTAGGAACCCGCCCTAGCTTGATTATGGAGTCGAACATCTCTCGACATTTTAAGAATTTTCGGTCCTTGCCCAGAAAATCTGTGAGTTTGGTTGCCAGAGCAAAATCAAAATGGAACCAGTGCTGCTGGGTCATCCAACTGTACACCTGAAACCCAAAAATCACTAAACAAATAAGCTATATTGCTTCTTCAATTCAGATGATACTGGACACTGTCATCATCAGGTAACACGGGTATAATTAACCGGCATTGAGTCAACAAAAAAGATTTTCTTTTGTTTTGCTGGTGTTTAGAGCAAACCTAATGATGTAGGGTAGGCCGTGGTGCACAATCTAGACTCTACATGCGACACGACCGTCAGTGACAGCGACGAATGTTATGAGCAATAATAATTTGGCACCACAAATTAAGCGAAAACAAAGAAACAATATAATTTAATTTTGGCGATTATAGTTGGCTTTCCTCCGCTCGGAGGGCCAAAGCAAAGCGTGCGGCGAATCGGTCCTCCTGCAAATTAGTAATCAATTGACACAAGGCGCTACAAACTAGAGCCAAACAAAATATGAAGTTTCCAATAATAATATTGCAAATACAACAATCCAAATCACGAAAATAAAACTCACAACTAGCGGGCTGGTTTAGGGCAATGGAGGTGATAAGTCCGGATGCGTGGATCGGGTACCGAGGGTGGAGACGGAGGTGGCAAAGGCGGTGGGGGGCTGTTTTGGTGGCAAAATAACGGAATCGGAGGGCGATGGAGTAGATCCGGATAGGAGCACGTAGATCCAGACTCGGGGAAGGTAGATCCGGTGGTGGAATGTCGGATTGGGGCGGGGAAGGGTAGATCGGGGCAATATAACCCGGATCGGGTAGTGGGGATGTAGATCGGGACAATAGAACCCGGATCTAGGAGGATTAGGGCTGTGGAGTAGTGGGGAAGAGGTGGATCCACGAGGGGAAGGGAAAGGAGGGGGCGGGTAGGGCTAAAGAGGCCCTAGGAGGGCTCGGATTTGGGAAAGGAAGGCTGAAGGGGGGCTGGACCTGTAGCCGGATCGGCGGACAGGCAGAGTCGGGGTCCCGACTTTTTTTACTGTAGCAGTGGGCGGAAAGCAACTTCCAGGAGCTGTAGCAGTGCCGCTGCTGGACGGATTTCTGGAAGGATTCGGAGGCTGAAACGTGCTTTTGAGGGGTGGAAAATGAAGGTGGGGAGGGGAGATACCTTGGGGGAAGCTTGGCGGCCTAGGAGTCGTCACCTAGGGTTCCACGGCGTCGGCACCGGGGGGGATCGCTGGAATCCGGGATTGTTTCTCTCCAAATTCTGCAATACCCCTAAACCAGCCCACAACTCCCTATTTATAAGAAATAACACCCTAGGGCTTCACCATCAACGGCTATGATTGGCCGATGGGTTCGGCATCTAAATAACAACATATAAACCCAAATAAAATACATAAATATATAATTTCGACTCGCAGCGACGTTCCGGACGCAACCGCGGAGTCGGATCGGCGGTCCGATCAAGCATTCCTGCGGGAATAGACGAACGTGGGTCCCGCGCCTCCCAATGCACGATCGGATGGAATCCCATCAACTCCCCCCGACTGAAAAGCATTCATCTCCGAAGAATGGAGACGATCGTACTGGAGTCGAAGCCCGGGGGTGAGTTGAGCAAGCTCAGCTGGTAGTATCCAAGTGTCGTCCGCGTCGGGGCGGCCGCGCCAATGGACCAAGTAGCGAAGACGTTGCCCGTCTGTGGTGGGGACAATCTGGTGGGATCTGATCTCAGTAATGCTCTCATCTCTCAACTCTCTCATGGTGGGGCCCGGAGTGATCGGTGACGCCGACGGCGGAACCATAGACGACGACTGTCCAGGAGGAGGGATATGGGCAATGGGTGGATTGAGGTGGCTGCTCGACATGGGCGGGGTGGTGGGGACGGGTGGCGAGGAGTGAGGGAGTGGGTCGCCTCCACTGCCCGGGTCCACATAGTCATGAGGCTCGTGATAGGGCGTCAGATCCTCAACATTAAATACTGGGTGAATCCCCATATTTGCTGGGATATCCAGCCTGTAGGCGTTTGTCCCAATCCGATTAACAACCGAGAAAGGGCCCATTCGCCTGGCGCTTAGCTTTTTGGCAGGCCCAGAAGGGAGCCTCTCCGAGCGGATTCGTACCATCACCTGATCGCCAACATTAAAATACGTTCCCGCTTTCGTTTATCCGCGTGGGCCTTATAATTTTCATTGCTCATAATAATGCGTCAGCGGACCGACTCATGCAACTCATGCAGGTGCTGTGCAAATGATTCTGCGGACTCACTAGGCCGGGACTCTAACGGGCTTGGAATAAGGTCAATGAGTTTCCTGGGGTCATATCCTGACACTATACGGAATGGGCTCAGCCCAGTGGACCTATTGACCGAACTATTATATGCAAACTCGGCGATCGACAAATCTAAATCCCAACTACCTACATGCTCTCCAGTTAGACACCGCAACAGATTCCCTAGACTCCTATTCACTACCTCGGTCTGACCGTCCGTCTGTGGGTGATATGCGGAGGAAAACCTAAGGGTAGTACCAGTCTTGTGCCACAGGGTTTTCCAAAAATAGCTCATGAATCTCACATCACGGTCGGACACAATCGACTTGGGTAGACCATGCAACAGAAAGACATCCCTCATGAATATAGATGCAACGTGGGTCGCATCTGCCGTCTTGCGGCAGGCAATGAAGTGTGCCATCTTCGAAAACCGGTCAACCACTACAAAGATGGAATCGTGTCTCCGTAAGGTGCGGGGGAGTCCGAGAACAAAGTCCATGCTGATGTCCTCCCAAGGCGGTGTGGAACAGGTAGGGGTGTATAAAGGCCGGTGTTCTGTTTACTTCCCTTGGCCGTCTGGCAGATACGGTAGTGGCGCACAACTCGAGCTACGTCCTTCTTGAGGCTGGGCCAGTAGAGACGGTCCTCAACAATGGCTATAGACTTATCCCGCCCGAAGTGACCCGCGGCTCCGCCCGCGTGCAGTTCCCAAATCAGATAGTCTCGGTAAGACGTCTGAGGAACGCACAGGCGAGAACCCCGGTACAGATATCCCTCGTAAATCTGGTATCCCTCAACGGGTCGGGTGGGTCTCGGGACAAGGCGGTGTAAATCTCGCCAAAGTCAGGACACGTGGGGTAATCGAGCATCAGTCGCTCAAGGCCCTGCACACTCGCCGTCAGCGTCTGCAATAGGGATACGCGGCGACTCAGCGCGTCAGCCGGCTTGTTCTCGACACCCGCGCGGTGCTTGAGAACATAATGGAAATCCTGCAGATACTCGACCCACTTCGCATGTCGGTGGCCCAACTTGCGTTGTGTTTCGAGGTAACGGAGGGCCTGGTGATCGGAGTACAACACGAACTCCCGGGGGAGGAGATAGTGTCGCCAGTAGCGCAGAGACTGGACAATAGCGTAAAATTCTCGATCGTAGTTCGAGTACTTTTGCTTAGCTTCATTCAATTTCTCACTAAAGTAAGAAACTGGGTGTCCCTCTTGGCTCAACACGCCACCTATACCGATACCCGAGGCGTCGCAGGCGACCTCAAAGGCGCGAATAAAATCTGGCAATCGTAGGACGGGAGCTGTCGTCAACCTCTCCTTAATCTCCTCAAAGGCTCTAGTGGCTGCGGGGGTCCACTGGAACTCTCCCTTCTTGAGACAGCTCGTGAAGGGGGCCATGATCGAGCTGAACCCCTGGACAAACCTCCTGTAGAAGGTGGCAAGGCCGTGAAAGCTGCGAGCCTCGTGGATATTCTTAGGCACAGGCCAATCTCGGATAGATTTGACCTTCTCAGGATCCACGGAGACTCCGGTGGAGGAAATGATAAAGCCCAGGAAGTGAACGGACTCGGAGAGGAAGGCGCACTTCTTCAGGTTCACATACAGTTTCTCTTGGCGAAGGGTGCCAAAGAGAAGTCTCAGATGATCGAGGTGAGCGGCCTGCGTCTGGTTGTAGACTAATATGTCGTCAAAGTACACTACCAGAAACTTGCCCATGTAGGGCCGCAACACCTGCGTCATCACACGCATAAACGTGCTCGGGGCGTTAGATAGCCCGAATGGCATAACTAACCACTCATACAGACCGTCCTTGGTCTTAAATGCGGTCTTCCACTCGTCCCCTTCACGAACTCGAATCTGGTGGTACCCACTGCGGAGGTCGATCTTGGAGAAGATCTGGGCACCCGACATAGTGTCTAGTAAATCATCGAGTCGTGGAATAGGAAAACGATACTTGACCGTGATCTTATTAATGGCGCGGCTGTCGATGCACATACGCCAACTACCGTCCTTCTTAGGAGTAAGAAGGGCGGGGATCGCACAAGGACTCATGCTCTCACGAATGAACTGCTTCCGGAGAAGCTCGTCGACCTGCCGTTTGAGCTCAGCGTGCTCATCCGGGTGCATACGGTAGTGGGGCAGGTTCGGGAGGGAAGCTCCCGGGACTAAATCAATGGCATGCTGAATGTCCCGCGGGGGAGGCAGCTCATCGGGGAGCTCGTCTGGCATAATGTCCGTAAACTCGCCTAACAAGGGGCGCACCGCGGGAGGGAAATCAACTGGGGCGTCCTCGGCAACCTGGGTGGCGGCAACCACATAAATAACGTCGGACTCGGCACTATCTCGTAGGAACTCGCCTCGCCTCAGGATATGCAGGGGCCGCGAGGTGCTCGTGCTCGCAGGTGGTTCCACCACACCCTTAGGTCGATCTCGGGGCTGGGTGGGTGTCAACGTGATCTTCCGCCCCTTATCATAAAAGACATACGTGTTCGAGCGACCGAAGCACGTAACATCACGATCAAAGAGCCAGGGGCGGCCGAGCAACACGTGGGCGACGTCCATGGGAATAACATCGCACCAAACCTTGTCCTGAAAGGACGCGATAGTGAGCGGGACTAAGCAGCGCTGGGTGACCTGAATCGCCGTCTTGTCAACCCAGACGACACGGTACGGATGGGGGTGAGGCTCTGCTCTCACCTGCATACGGTCAAGTGCCTTCTGGGCTACGATATTCACGCAACTCCCACTATCAATGGCTAGTTTGCAGGGTCCGCCTGCGCTAGGAAAGTAGGTGTAGAAGATAGTCGTGCGTCGCCAGTCCTCATCCACACGGGGGGTGTGCAAGAGGCGTCGAATCACTCCTACCTCTAACGATCGCTCGGCGTCACTCTCCCAACCCTCCTCGACTGCGGCCCTAACTTCCTCTGGGGCCTTCTCTTCCTCCTCTAAACCTTGTTGCTCCTCACCCTCAACTAGCAGGTTCCGCGTGGGGCACCGCGCCGCCACGTGGCCTCTGCCAGAACATCTAAAGCATACAATGCCTCCAGATCGCTGATCATCAGTGGCTATGGCTTTACCCTTCGCATCCGCGGGGATACGTGAGGGTGCAGCTGGAGTGGTCTGGGGCGGAGCGGGTTTCTTAAATGTCGAGGAATCAGTCCGGGGGGTGAACTGCCTCGTACTAGACGAACGCAGGTACTGCTCGTACTCAAGGGAGAGCTGGAATATCTGGTCAACAGTCTCCAAACGGTGGGGAATCAACTCTCTCCGAATATCGGCACGAAGGCCAGCCTTGAAGCGAGAGGCAGTGGCAATAGGCTCCTCGTAAACATCACTCCTAACGATCAACTCATCGAAGCGGGCCATGTACTCGGCAACGGTAAGGGTCCCCTGCCGTAAGTTCTGCAGCTGCTCAAACAGTTGCCCACGATATGATGCGGGGAGGTACTTCTCTTTCAGTCGCTCCTTCATCTCATCCCATCTGGTGATGGGGTAGTAACCATCCCGCTCTAGGGCCCTCTCAACACTGATCCAAAACACCTTGGCTTGCCCGACCAACTTCATCTTCGCAAACCGGACGCACCGCTCGTCGCTCATGTCGTACCACTCGAAATAGTGATCCATATCCAAAAGCCAGTCGCTGAAGGCTTTCGGATCTAGCCGACCATCGAACGAAGGGGCGTCGAGTCGGATACGACGAGTAATGTCAAGGTAGTGACCACCTCTCCGTGGGTCGGGGTACTCCTCGGGGTAGTCCTCCTGAAAGTAGTCGTGTCGAGCGGGTGGGGGACCGCGCTCTCTCCGACCCGGAGGATAGTACTCGTCATGGCGGTAGTCTCGGGGGCCAAGTGGGGGCACTCGGTCTCTGGGCTCATGCGGAGGCCGACGAGGCATACGGTAATCGTCCCGTGGAGGTAGGGGCCTCTCACGCACCGGGTCAGGATGTCGCCTAACCGGCGGGGCTGGGACTCGGTGGTGAGGGTCACGACGGGAGCGGTCTGCATGTGGATGACCATCTCTCTGGCGCTGGTCATAACGTAGAGGAGCATCGGGGTCGTCCTCAAGTGAGTCGGCGTGCTGTGTCGGTGTTTCCCTAGCGTCCTCTAAGTGGCCTAAGCGACGGCTCACTTCAGTGAGATCATGACGCACCTCGTCAAACTGGGCCCCTATGGTGTCAAGACGATCTAAGACAAGTCGCTGGAACTCCGCAAAAGCGGCGTTCGAGTTCGAGCTCGTCGCTCGGTCCTCGGTGATCTGTGGTTCAACCATGCTGACTCTATAATTCCTACCACTACGGAGCATGCAAGTGGCCCAAACCTTGGGCTCTGATACCAATTGATGTAGGGTAGGCCGTGGGTGCACAATCTAGACTCTACATGCGACACGACCGTCAGTGACGGCGACGAATGTTATGAGCAATAATAATTTGGCACCACAAAATTAAGCGAAAACAAAGAAACAATATAATTTAATTTTGGCGATTATAGTTGGCTTTCCTCCGCTCGGAGAGCCAAAGCAAAGTGTGCGGCGAATCGGTCCTCCTGCAAATTAGTAATCAATTGACACAAGGCGCTACAAACTAGAGCCAAACAAAATATGAAGTTTCCAATAATAATATTGCAAATACAACAATCCAAATCACGAAAATAAAACTCACAACTAGCGGGCTGGTTTAGGGCAATGGAGGTGATAAGTCCGGATGCGTGGATCGGGTACCGAGGGTGGAGACGGAGGTGGCAAAGGCGGGTGGGGGGCTGTTTTGGTGGCAAATAACGGAATCGGAGGGCGATGGAGTAGATCCGGATAGGAGCACGTAGATCCAGACTCGGGGAAAGGTAGATCCGGTGGTGGAATGTCGGATTGGGGCGGGGAAGGGTAGATCGGGGCAATATAACCCGGATCGGGTAGTGGGGATGTAGATCGGGACAATAGAACCCGGATCTAGGAGGATTAGGGGCTGTGGAGTAGTGGGGAAGAGGTGGATCCACGAGGGGAAGGGAAAGGAGGGGCGGGTAGGGCTAAAGAGGCCCTAGGAGGGCTCGGATTTGGGAAAGGAAGGCTGAAGGGGGGGCTGGACCTGTAGCCGGATCGGCGGACAGGCAGAGTCGGGGTCCCGACTTTTTTTTACTGTAGCAGTGGGCGGAAAGCAACTTCCAGGAGCTGTAGCAGTGCCGCTGCTGGACGGATTTCTGGAAGGATTCGGAGGCTGAAACGTGCTTTTGAGAGGTGGAAAATGAAGGTGGGGAGGGGAGATACCTTGGGGGGAAGCTTGGCGGCCTAGGAGTCGTCACCTAGGGTTCCACGGCGTCGGCACCGGGGGGGGATCGCTGGAATCCGGGATTGTTTCTCTCCAAATTCTGCAATACCCCTAAACCAGCCCACAACTCCCTATTTATAAGAAATAACACCCTAGGGCTTCACCATCAACGGCTATGATTGGCCGATGGGTTCGGCCTCTAAATAACAACATATAAACCCAAATAAAATACATAAATATATAATTTCGACTCGCAGCGACGTTCCGGACGCAACCGCGGAGTCGGATCGGCGGTCCGATCAAGCGTTCCTGCGGGAATAGACGAACGTGGGTCCCGCGCCTCCCAATGCACGATCGGATGGAATCCCATCACCTAATTTGGCTATTAAGTAGGGCTAAAGAAAACCTGGTTCCGTGAATTCCTTTGGGCGCCATTCGTTTGGCAGTTTTTCGGAGGAAGGAATTAGAATTGGGTATCCCAACTCAAATTCGTTTGACGTCTTTACCAATTGGAATTGGCTTTCAAGTAAAAATGATGGCTTTGGTATATTTAAAATCTTTTGATATCTGAAAACCTACTTGTTTAGGTCGGTTTTGTGTTTTACTAATGTTGCCGCAGCCCCCGCCTCTTCTCCTCCTTATTTCTGCTACCGGAACCATTATGCCCTCCTTCTTCAGCCGCCTACTCCTCAATCTCGCGGAGATTGACGCCTGTGTTAAGAGTATTTTGGAATTGTTTTGGTCCACCTAGCTCCAATCTCCTCCTTCGACTAAGCATTCATACCAGTATGTACTTTAAAGTGTATTATTACTCAGTGGAAGCTTCAAAAATGTCAACATTTTTTAGACCTATGAACATGGTTGTTAAAAACTCTGTACCCTCAATAATGTCTTTGTTAGTTATCCTGATACTGCCCAGTTTCCAAGCATCGCTTGTCTTTAATTTTGAATAACAGTATCATAAGTTAATGTTTAAAATTAAATATGTAGAGTTGATTGGAATTGAGGATGAATATGAATGAAGTTCAAGTGAGTTTAGAATTAATTAAGTGGATTCAACTTGATTCTGTGAATTTTGAACTAGTTCATTACAATTTTATCCCAAATTAACTTAAAGGAGTTGGTGTCATTACGTATTATTAGCATGTAAATACTAGTTAATGAATGAACTAGTTGTCATAGGTGAAAATTTTGTTTATGTCGAAATGTTATGTTAGTTGACTTTAAAATTTTGAGCTCAATGTGTTCTAGCTTTGAGGCTTAGTTTGGCGCAGTTTATTTGGTCTGGTGAGTTTGGTCAAAAATGTCATTATCATAGAATGTTTGGCAACACAAAAACTATGACCTCTATCAAGGAAATAAAATAGTTTTGATCATAAAATGCATAATTTTTTCTTAGGTGAGGTCAGACATTTATGAACGGTTCATGACCACCGCATTCACGACCCCGCCACCATGCCAAACGAAGCCCAAGGTGTATGTAGTTCAACTTTAGTCTTCCTATATCCACACTCCTTGAGAAGATATTAGAGCTTATGGAGTTGTAGTGCATGAGACTGTTACGTGTCCTACATCGAGAGCGCGTGCACAGGGAAAGAGGTGGGAGTCCAAGACGGAGGAGGAGGAGCTCCAACGAGCTATGACGGCGGCTTGCGGCTTGCGAGGGGGGGCGGCGTGCGTGCGATTCGGGATGCTGGAGCAAACGGCTAGAGTTAGCCTTCCGTGAAACCGGAAATTAGAAGATAGGTAGATAGAGAGAGAACTAGTGAGAGGAAGAGAAATTGAAAATGTATGTATGCATTCTTGTTTGCCATCGGACATCTGTCATTGTTACGGGTTTAGAGATTCTGTTTTTTTTAATGTCGCTACAAATGGCGGCGTTTTTTTTTAAAGCGCCGCCAGTGTCTATAGTTTATGGTCACCGTCGCTATTGCGGCGATTTCGCGGCGTTTGTTAAAGCGCCGCTATACTTTTTGCGGCGCTTGAAAAACAACGCGAAAGGCCTAAAAAACACCGTTGCAGACCTGTATTGTTGTATTGCGTGTCGCGGGAGATAAAATTCTGCTAGGGTTGGCATAATCGGCGCCTCACTGGAGGAGCCCGTGACCGGTTGGGCCATTCTATTAGCCGCTAGTTGAGTGGTGACGGCGGCAATGAGCGCGTTATTGTTATCCGCTAGGAGCTTGGCGAGAGACTCAAAAAATTGCGAGAGAGAGGGTTGGTCGGTCATTGCGAAATTTGTGGATTGTCTGCGTCGAAGGGGATGTAGGAAAGAGGGACCAGCGGCGGAAGTAGCCCAGTAAAGGCAGCGAGTAAAGGGCTCCCGTCAATAGAGGAGCCGAGAAGGATGCGCTGGGAGCAGGGCTGGCGGAGAGCGGCCGGTGTGAAGTCGGTCGGGGCGGAGTTGGTTGTGCGGAGCTCGGGACTGAGCTGTGCGGGCCGGAGTAGTTCGGGGAGGAGCGGTGCGGTGCGGAGCAGGTCGGGGCGGAGTCGTGCAGGCCGGAGCAGGTCAGGGAGGAGTTGTGCGGGCCGGAGCAGGACGGGGCGGAGCTGTGCGGGCCGGAGCAGGTGGGGGCTACATCATTTCCGATCAATCGACAGGATATTCCTAAATATCCAGCTATGAGTTTTCCTTTAAATGGCATTGTTCGCTACATCATTAAACAACAATCAATCAAACAACAAACATAAAAAAGACAAAAATTGGAAGGGATAATTAATCAAACACATGTCGGGCAATCTGCAAGCAAACAACCGGGCAAGATCTCCACACAAGATAAAACGGGCAATGTCACTAACCTTGTAAGCAGCTCCATTCTCTCGTATACGCATGCAGTGGACGACGACGTAGGTGGCGTCCGCTTGTCGGATCCATTTGCGCTGCGCGTTGAGGATTCTGACGAGCGTTCCTTGCTTGTGTGCGGGTAATTCCTTACAGAGCCAAGCGATCAGAGCCCTTTTCCACTGATCGGGAAGGTCCTCCAATTGAATCACTTCCACCTCCGGCGACGGGAAATGCTTCGTATCTTTCTCGGCGGAGAAATCCAGTTCCGCCTTGAAATGATCCATATCTGCTGCTTCGTATTCGTCTCCATCAAAATCCGTGCCTATCTCCGCATTGTACAGATTTTCAGGATGCTGCAATGGCTCGACGGCGGCGAAGGAAGCCATCGGAGGCGAGAGTAAGGTAGGGTGGAGGTGGGGGAAAGGGAAGGCGCATCGAAGAGGTGTCGTCGTAGGTGAGAAAGGGGGGAGAGGCCGGTGGCTAGGGATTTGCTGGCGCGGGGGAAGAAAAGACGGGAAAGCTGGTAAGATATCGAGGTGGAGCATTTTTACCTTCTTTTCTCTTCTCCCTCGGGAGAGAAGAAGGTGGAGAAGTTTTGGATAATAAGTGGCTTTTGAAGTGGAGCTGTAGTTCTGTAAACGAAGACCCGCCACAAGCTGAAGAAAAAAAAAATCATAAATTAAAGATAATACTATACTTATATAACGCATACCAAAAAATCATAAAAAAATGGGTCCCACTCAACACAAAAATACTTATAAGATTTCTATACACACTTGTGTATAACTTTTTCTATACACATGACGGATCCACTCTAAATTCACCATATATATTTATAAAATGTATATCATCATATATATTTATAAGATGTATATATAAATAGGTGTGCATATATATTTATAAAATGTATATCACCATAACTTTTTCTATACACACTTGTGTATAGAATCCGCGTTCCAAAAATATCATGTAATTAGGTAAGTATTTTTGTGTTGAGTAGGGCCCACTTTTTTTAAGATATATTTTAGATGAGTATAGTATTATACATAAATTAAAATATTGATGGATCTCATTTATCTGTGCAAAATTTAGTGATTAAAAAAAGTCGTTTATATTGGCAGCCCGGTTTTTATTATTGGCAACCCAATTATAATAGCAGCCCAACAAAATGATATTGACAGCCCAATTTTTTTAAGTCATACAGTCACATTTAATTAAGCAAAAAAAATATAAATCTTCTCAGTTTTAGCTTTCAGAGGCTGAAAGATGTCACCTAATGAAAGATATTGTCATCACAGCTGTGTTTTACTATCATTCATAGTATTAAATATGTCACTTAGCCTTCATTTAGTTCGGCGGTGGCGGGTCGATCCGGCGGGTGGAAACGGAGTGTTCGAATCGGAGGGGGGAGATGACTGCTCCAAACGAAGCTTTTGGGGGCATTTCTCAAAACGGGCGGGTGGAAACGGAGCAAACGTCACCGGAGGTTCATTTGTTGACCCTCCTTTCGGCCGAATTTGCCCAAAACGGAGCAGTGAAGCGCCAAAACAAATACCGCCTTAATGCAATATTATCAATGATAGCATCACTTGAGAGCTGTTAGAAACCAAGCCGGGGGTCCCACACATTTTGGGTAAAGGCCCGGACCTGGCCGACTGCAGTCGAACGGCACAGCATCTCCAACCAAATCTCCTGAGCTCCACCTCGGTTTAATCCCAGGTAGGTTGTTGAGGTCTGGTCTCGACCCAAGGACCTCCTTTATAAGAGGCGCTTAAGTTAACCTCTCATACCCAAAATGTGTGGGACCCTCGGCCTGGTTTCTAACAAAAGATGGCGCACAAGGAAGAGATGCGCTCGAGGGCGCATAAGGAGGCAGAGCATGCAGGAGCGCACGGGGAAGAGAAGTGGAGGAGAGAGAAATTTCGTTGGCGGAGAGAGAAATTTCGTAAGAGGATGAGACAGAAATTTTGTGGGATGACTTTTTGGGCGGAGAAAAGAAGATGAAGATCTTCGAAAGAGGTTTCGAATACGAAGGAGATCTTTAAGGAGTTTTTGAAGATCTCCGAAGGGAGAGAAGGAAATGAAGAAGATAAAGGAGGAAGGAGGGAGAAAACCCATATGAGGATTTTCCAATTAAAAAGAGAATGAGAATAAAGAAAGAACTGAGACCCTATTTATAGGCTTTATGAGTGGTTATGGAGGTTATGCGGCTATCCGCATTACATAAGCATCATGATTGCTATTTATATGTCGATTTCATGACACATTTTGCGCATATTATTTTATAATTCTAGCAGACACAACCCAATTCTATTTTTGACTCCGCATTTCCCCCACTATGGGAGGTCATGCGAGCGGTTACATGGGTGGTTACTCACATAACCGACGGCAACGATGACAGGAGCACGATCTGATGTTGGTGAATTGACGACAGCCAAGAACCCGGCCGGTGGAGGCCGGTCGGAGACGGAATCTGACCGGCGACGGAGGCCGGTCAAATGGAGGAAGAGGTCGGCCGAGAGGCGAGGGGGAGGTCGGCGACGGTGTCAGTGTCTAAGGAAGAGAGGAGGGACGACGACGATGGCCGCAAGAGAGAGAAGCGACGGCGGCAGCGACCGTGGTATTGAGAAACGACGATGACGTCGTCCATGCAGTTGAGAAACGACGACGGCGACGGTCGTGGTGTTGAGAAGCGATGGCGACAGCGGCCATGATGTCGAGAAACGACGGCGACGATGACCGTAGAAGGGATGAGACGACGACGACTGTGGGAGAGATAAGCGACGGCGGCGGCAGCCGTGGTGTTGGGAAACAACGGTGATGGCGTCTGTGAAGTTGGGAAACGACGGCGGCGGCGGCCGTGATGTTAAGAGGCGATGGCGGCATCGACCATGGCGTTGGGAGATGACAGTTGCGGCAACCATAGAAGGGAGGGGACCACAGCGACATCGAAGGGAGGGGACCACAGCGACGACGTCTGTGAAGTTGAGGAACGATGGAGGTGACGTCCGTGGTGTTGAGAGGCGATGACAGCGTCAACCACGACGTTGAGAAACGACGGCAGCGACGACCGTGACGTTGGGAGACGGCGGCGGCGGCACCCGCGTTGTTGATAGGCGATGACGACGACGCCCATGACGTTGAGAAACGACGGTGGCGGTGGCCATGAAAGGGAGGGACGTGCTGTCGGCATATGCCGACGTCCCCCACGAAAACTGCCGCACCAGTAGGGGTGCAAGTGGAGTGGAGCCGACTCAAAAGCTCGATGAGCCGGCTCGAAAAAAGCTCGACTCGAGCCCGAGTCTATGGAGCTCGAGCTTGATTACGAGTCGAGCTCGAATGTTATTGTTCGTGAGCTAGCTCAGGAGCTATAAAGAAAACCAGGCTCATGAGCTATAAAGCTAGCTCGGGAGCAGCTCGAGCTCGACTCGAGCTCGCGAGCTCGAAGCTCGAGCTCAGGCTCGAAAAGCAGGCATTGAGCTCCAGCTCGAGGCAGTACAAAACGAGCTCGACGAACTCGAGCTCGAAATGATCAGCTCGAGCTTGGAAATTTTGCCAAGCTCGACTCGAGCTCGACTCATTTGCACCCCTACGCACCACCCCATGCGGCAGTTAGCCCATGACTCCCTGTCGGGGAGTGCACAAAGAGGCTAAAAAGGGTGTTGACCAAGTCAGCTTTTAGGCACTGACTTAGTCAGCGCCTCTGCCAGCCAATGAGGGAAATCCCCATTGGCTTGAGGGCCTTGCGCTGCGTGGGATTTATCCCCGCGCGCACAGGGCGCAGGAACAATCCCCCGCGCGCAGGGTGGTGTTGATTCCCGCGTGCGCAACGCGCTGGACAATTCCCGTGGGTGTGAGACTTGACGCGCAGGGGAACTTCCATGTGCGACCTTCGCCGCGCAGGATAATTGCCGCGCGGGAGGCCCCTACGGAGTGGCTCGGGTGGCCGTGTTGCAGGATCGCTCTTTGCGGGAGATTACTACGGTTGTGCTCAATGGATGCACGGATCGATCGAACCTGCTTAGGGGAACCCCATCACTCTCCATCCATCATCCTCACAACTATGATGACATGTCTTTGTTTTACATTTAATATCACAACAGCTTCTAAAACTCAGGTAAGACCGCGCAATTGGTTCGAACGACAAAGTCCTTCACCAGAGCAGCAAGTCTGCTCCCTGCCACCGTCAGGGCCTGTCCCATCACGGTCACCATCGGTTCAAACGCATTCGCTCTTCACATATATTCATGGGTCCGCCCCCTGGCCGTGCACTATCGGTTCAAACGCATCCGCACATCGCCTTCGTAGTAGGTCATGATACCGCCAAGGCAAGTCCCCCCTCGTCGTAGCCATCGGTTCGTACATATTCACTCTTCACCGCCATTCATGGTCCGTCCCCCTGACCGAGCCCCACCGGTTCGAACGCATCCACTCTTCGTCGTCGCAGTAGGCCACAACACTGGCAGGGCAACCCATCAGTTCAAACACATTCGTGTTGGAAATTTTCCGTTTAGTGGACTTGGCTCATCGAGACGTCCAGGTGAATTCGTACGCGTGTATTTGGTCTATTTGGACTCTTACGAGCGCGCGTTAATTTAGTCGCGCGAACGATCGAAGCTCGTGATAGGTGGGCCAAGTCGTCTCGTAATTTCAGTCTCGGACTCGGTCTCACCCTTGGCATGAAATTTGGGATAATCATGAAATCCAATTAATTTCATGGGGGTTTTATTTTTCATTGATTTTGGAGTTTAATGGAATTGATTGTGTCCATTAATTTTGTAACTCCAAAATCAAGGGTTTGCCCTATTAGAGCCCAGTTTTTGAAACCCCTAATTTATCCAAGAAAAGGAGTGAACAAGGGTGAAGTATTCCGATTCCTTTTTTTTTCTTCATCACGAAACCGCGGACTGCTCTCCTCCGCCTTCATCGCGTGAAACCGCTGGCTTAGGGCAAGAGCCCACCGATCCTCTACCTCGGCGATCTTCAGCGGTCGGCGAGATCCGTGTCTTCATCTCTTTCACCGGCTGATGTCACCGACCTTCTACCCCGGCGATCTTCAGCGGTCGGCGAGATCCGCGTCTTCATCTCTTTCACCGGCTGCTGTCACCGACCTTCTACCCCGGCGATCTTCAGCGGTCGGCGAGATCCGCGTCTTCATCTCTTTCGCCGGCTGCTGTCACTGGCCTTCTCTCTAAATCGCCGGTGTTCAGACCAAGGTCTCTGTTCCAGTGCAAAGCTACACCGGCTGCAACAATGTCTTGGGTTTCCATCGCCGGGAAGTGCAGCGCCTCCTTGATCGCTGCTATAGATGTACTCGGGCTTTAGAGTCAGAGGATCACATCCACTTTTGGGAGGGTGCTGACTCATATCAGTGGATTCACCATCCAATTGCACAGCCACTGTTCTTCTTCCTCACACAGGATCCAGGAAGAAAGGGATTTTATTTCCCCTGTTTAGCCTTGATAGAAGAGTTGATTGGTGGGCCACAAGGAGAGATTAGTGTTTCAAACAATCTTGTATGTTTGCGGATTCCGGTAACGCTGCTGATTTCATAAGGAACAAGACGTCGCAATTGTTACGTATTTCCGCGATCATGAAAAACGAGCAAGAATCCAAGAACGGTATAAACTAAATTTCCGCACTTCAGTTACCCGTTCATTCTAGCTTACTTTATAATTTTTTGTGTTCTCCAATTAGAAAAGTAAATTTAGTATAAACCCCATATTGAGACTACTAGTGTTTGGTTAAAATGATCCTCTTAGGTTTATGTGTCGTTGCGATTTGTCAGAAATTCTTGGTAACATTCATTCGCCGTAGCGACACATACACCATAAATTTATTAACAGTTGGTATCAGAGCAGGTTAACCTAAACCTATTAGTCTCCTTCAGAATTTGGAGTGAATTATTTTTCTGATTAATTCAATTAGAGAACACTATCTTCAAAACTCATTAAGTATTTTGAGAGAAACAAATTTGGGATTGATATTCAAAGTGCTTTTCATAAATCAATTCCCGACAAAAGTTGTGTTTTCTTTAAAACGATTGATTGCCCATACGTCATTAAGATAAGAAACACGATATTAATTTAGGGCAATATTCAGATATCCCGGTGTGAAAGGGTCTCGTGGATTGATGAGAACTGTAGCCGCCAAAGTGGCCTTTTCGAGTCGATTTGTGAGATTACGGTTTCACATATTTTAGGGAGTTCTCTGAGACTAGTGCGCAATCATTCACCCAAAGGTGGTGCTTGCGCAATAGGTTCAGAGGGTTACACAATGACATTTGGACGGTAGTGCATGACTCTAGTAAGCTATTCACCCAAAGGTGGTAGTTCTACGAAAAGCTCAAGCGCAACTGTTGCTCGTTCTTGTGTGGAGAATTACTAATTGCGTGGCACGTAGTCTGCCCAAAGGTGTTGCGTGTTGACGCGCCAGGATTCTCCGCCTAGTATGCTATTTAGGGTTTTATAGCCACTGTTGCTCTATTTGTCACTAATAATCGTTTTCTCTCTTCACAGTCACCTTTACAGTCCATAACAATATGACGACCATTGAAAAGCTCACTGGATCAAACTTTAAGAAGTGGAAGTTCGACATCATGTTTGCTCTCGAGATGGCGGACATAGAGATGACCATGAATACCAATCAGCCTGCAGCCCTCACAGCGACTAGCACTCAAGCTGAAAAGGATCATTATGGTGCATGGAACAAGTCGAACAAAATCTGCTTGTTGACTATGAAGCGTTCCATTCCGGAGCACCTGCTGAGTGGTCTTCCAGACACGACTGTCGCCCGAGATTTTCTGACTGCAGTTGGGCAGAGATATAAGGTGTCTTCCAATGCTGAGATTGGAACTCTAATTCAGGACCTCTTCTCCATGAGGTATTCGGGAGGAGGCGGAGTTCGTGATTACATTCTGAAGATGGTCTACTATCAGACAAAACTGCAGGAGATGGAGATTACTCTCCCTGAAGCCTTGATAGTGCATCAAGCACTAAATACACTTCCTGCGGAGTTCAGCATTTTGAAGACTACCTACAGTTCCCAGGATGAGGCGTGGAAGATAAATGATCTCATCACTCGTTGCGTTGCTGAGGAGGAGAAACTGAAGAAGGAAAAGACGAACACTGTGTTACTCGTCGTCAAACCCTCTTTCAAGAAGAAGAAGAAGTTCAAAGCTCCCTCTAAAGCTCAGGATGGACAAGCTTCAGGGAGCAAGGATACTGGTGGAAAGAAGCCTCTTACCTGCTTATTTTGTAAGAAGAAGGGGCACGTGAAGCACGAGTGCCTGAAATTTAAAGCCTGGATGGATAAACGTGGATTTGCGCCTAAAGGTAACTCTTTAGCCTTTGTCCTTTGTGAATCCAATTTAATTGAAGCCCCATCTAGTTCTTGGTGGCTCGATAGTGGAGCAACTAATCATGTTGCTTATACACTGCAGGGGTTCATCAAAAGGAGGAGGCCAAACAAGGGTGAGTGCAGACTCACGGTTGGCAACAATGCAGAGGTGGAGGTGGAGTTCATCGGGGACATTTGTTTGGTCCTTGATTCTGGATATCAACTTTTATTAAGAGACATATTTTATATTCCTTCGTTTAGAAGGAACTTGATTTCTGTTTCAGCATTAGATAGACTTAATTATGGTTTTAATATTTCTGGTGGTTTAATTAAGCTATTTCATGAATCTCAGTTTATTGGCCAATGTTCACTATCTAATGGTTTATATAGAATATGTCTTGCACCTATTGATTTTTATGCCACCTCATATAATATAGAGAATGTTGCTAGTAAAAGACCTCTCATTAAGGAGCAGTCCTCCATGCTATGGCATAAAAGGTTAGGTCATATCTCTAGGGAAAGAGTAGAAAGATTAATTAAGGAAAACATTCTCCCTACTCTAGACTTCAGTGACCTAGAGACATGCGTGGACTGCTGTAGAGGAAAGATGACCAAAATTAAGAAGAATGGCTCAACTCGTAGTTCAAGTGTGTTAGAGGTTATTCATACGGACATCAGTGGTCCTTATTCCACTACCCTCTGTAGGAACACCTATTTTATTACATTCATTGATGACTACTCCCGTTTTGGCTATTTGTACTTAATTAAGGAGAAGTCTGAATCCCTTGAAAAGTTCAAGATTTTCAAAACTGAAGTTGAGAAACAAATAGGGAAAGATATCAAGATTGTTAGGTCTGACAGAGGTGGCGAGTATTTTGGTAGACATGATGCCTCCGGGCAACATAAAGGTCTGTTTGCCAGATACTTGGAGAGCTGTGGCATTGTTGCCCAGTACTCCATGCCGGGTAGTCCTGAGCAGAATGGTGTGGCTGAAAGGCGTAATCGCACCCTTAAGGAAATGATGAGGAGCATGATGAGTAGGACAAATCTTCCTGAATTTTTATGGGGTGAGGCGCTTAAGACTGCAGTGTACATCCTTAATAGAGTCCTGTCTAAGTCAGTACCTAAAACCCCTTTTGAGTTGTGGACCGGTAGACGACCCAGCCTTAATCATTTGCGTGTCTGGGGTTGTCCTGCAGAAGTCCGTTTGTACAACCCATCAGAAAGTAAGATTTCCCCTAGGTCTTGTCGTTGTTATTTCATTGGCTACCTAGATCACTCCAAGGGATTTAAGTTCTATTCCCCTTTAGGAGGACCCAGAATTGTGGAGTCACAAACAACTAAATTTTTAGAATGGGATGTCGCTGATGAACCTAGTTGCTCTCATCCTATTAGTGAGGTCGAGGAAGTTGTGCCCATTAATTTATCTGTGCCCTTGATAAGAGATCCTGCGGTGTCTGAACCCGTGACGGAACAAGTGGAGGATGTGGAAGCGGTCTTACCACCGATTCCAGTTGAGATTCCTCCTCATGTCCAGGAGGTTCATCCACCCGCTAGGAGATCCATTAAGCAGAGAAGGCCTGCGATTTCCTCAGACTATGAAGTTTATTTAGGAGAGAGTGATTATGACATTGGTCAAGTGATTGACCCAGTGACATTTAATGAAGCTGTGTCTGGACCTCATGTTGATCTGTGGTGGGATGCAATGAAAGACGAGATGGAGCCTATGAAGCTGAATAAGGTTTGAGAGTTGGTTGAGTTACCCAAAGGCTGTAAGCCCATTAGTTCTAAATGGGTATTTAAGACCAAGAAGGACTCTAAAGGAAAGGTCGAACGGTTTAAAGCTAGACTGGTAGTCAAGGGATTTACGCAGAGAGAAGGAATCGATTACCACGAGACCTTTTCTCCCGTTTCCTCTAAACACTCTTTCAGAGTTATAATGGCATTAGTAGCTCATTATGATTTGGAGCTACACTAGATGGATGTAAAGACCGCATTCCTGAATGGCGATCTGGCCGAGGAGGTCTATATGGTGCAGCCTGAGGGGTTTAAGTCTGGTCATTCCGACCAACTTGTATGTAAGCTTAACAAATCCCTATATGGTCTGAAGCAAGCTTCCAGACAGTGGTATTTGAAATTTGATGAGCTAGTTACTTCTTTTGGTTTTGTAGAAAATAAGGTAGACCGTTGCATATATCTCAAGATCAGTGGGAGCAGATTCATCTTCTTAATTCTTTATGTAGATAATATCTTGCTTGCGAGCAGTGATTTGGCATTATTGCATGAATCTAAGCAATTTTTGTCAAAACACTTTGATATGAAAGATCTTGGAGAAGCATCCTTCATTCTAGGGATTGAGATCATTAGAGACCGATCTCACTATTCATTAGTACTCTCTCAGAAAGCCTACATCGAGCGTGTACTTGAGAGATTTAGCATGCTCGGTTGTAAGCCTGATGACATACCTGTGCTTAAAGGTGATAAGCTCAGCTTATCACAATGCCCCAGGAACGACATAGAGCGAGAGCGCATGAAGGATATACCTTATGCTAGTACGGTAGGCAGCTTAATGTATGCCCAAGTCTGTACCAGACCGGACATTGCCTTCGCAGTGGGACTTTTAGGCAGATATCAGTCGAACCCAGGACATGATCATTGGGTAGCTGCTAAGAAAGTCCTAAGGTATTTAAAGGGAACTAAGGATGTAAAGTTAGTCTACCATAGAGTTCAAAACCTTGAGTTAGTGGGGTATACAGATTCTGATTTTGCCGGGTGTGAGGATGATAGAAAGTCTACCTCAGGTTATATATTTAAGTTTGCTGGTGGGGCCGTTTCGTGGAAGAGTGTCAAACAGACACTCATCACTTCATCCACAATGCATGCTGAGTTCGTCGCTCTCTTTGGGGCTTCGACTCACGCAGTGTGGCTTAAGAATTTTATTACAGAGTTAAAGGTTGTTGATTCTATAGCTGGACCCATCCGAATGTACTGTGATAATATTTCTGCAGTTATGTTATCGATGAACAATAAAAGTATCACATGATCCAAACATATGAAAATTAAATTTTTGACCGTTAAGGAATTGGTCAAGAAGGGTGACATTTTAGTGGAGCATTTAGGGACAGATGACATGTTGGCCGATCCACTTACTAAGGGACTTCGCCCTAACGTGTTTCAGAAACATGTTATTAATATGGGGCTTAAAGAGTCGATCGATGTGCTTGATTAGTGGGAGGCTTCATGAAGCTCCAATTCAGTTATCTGTCGTTTGGTTTGCACTTTATATAATTCTTTAATAATTAAGTATATTAATTCAACAATATTATTAAGTTTCAATATTTGTTGAATTTATGTGACACGTCACACTTCATACAAAGTCTCATGACTTGTGTCAGTCGGAGCATAAGGCCTAGAGCACTTCATTTGAATTATGGCCTGTAGTATGTCTTTTGGCGCATTAATTTTGGAACCTTAAGGTTAGACATACGTGTTCTTTTGAACACTTAAGAACTTCTCGCAGCATGGTTTAGTGCATTCATTTGAGAAGTTTGGTTGACCACCAAGTTAGAACAACCTTCATGTGCACAATTTCAGCATGTTGTTCTATATTTTATTTGACCGCGCTTTGTCCATGTCGATTAGATCCATAAGCTGTTGTGACCATGGAAGGTCCCGTGTCGCTCAATGATGCGGTTGCCGCCATGATTCAGAGTGAAGGATTTGATTGGACCGGTTTGACGTGAGAGCAGATCTAATACCGCGTTCGCTGATTGGTACCCTTAAGTTTCGCGAAGATTTTACCAGAATGTCAAAAGCTGCGTTGAGCACAAGTCCAAGTGGGAGAATGTTGGAAATTTTCCGTTTAGTGGACTTGGCTCATCGAGACGTCCAGGTGAATTCGTACGCGTGTATTTGGTCTATTTGGACTCTTACGAGCGCGCGTTAATTTAGTCGCGCGAACGATCGAAGCTCGTGATAGGTGGGCCAAGTCGTCTCGTAATTTCAGTCTCGGACTCGGTCTCACCCATGGCATGAAATTTGGGATAATCATGAAATCCAATTAATTTCATGGGGTTTTATTTTTCATTGATTTTGGAGTTTAATGGAATTGATTGTGTCCATTAATTTTGTAACTCCAAAATCAAGGGTTTGCCCTATTAGAGTCCAGTTTTTGAAACCCCTAATTTATCCAAGAAAAGGAGTGAACAAGGGTGAAGTATTCCGATTCCTTTTTTTTTTCTTCATCACGAAATCGCGGACTGCTCTCCTCCGCCTTCATCGCGTGAAACCGCTGGCTTAGGGCAAGAGCCCACCGATCCTCTACCTCGGCGATCTTCAGCGGTCGGCGAGATCCGCGTCTTCATCTCTTTCACCGGCTGCTGTCACCGACCTTCTACCCCGGCGATCTTCAGCGGTCGGCGAGATCCGCGTCTTCATCTCTTTCGCCGGCTGCTGTCACTGGCCTTCTCTCTAAATCGCCGGTGTTCAGACCAAGGTCTCTGTTCCAGTGCAAAGCTACACCGGCTGCAACACTGTCTTGGGTTTCCATCGCCGGGAAGTGCAGCGCCTCCTTGATCGCTGCTATAGATGTACTCGGGCTTTAGAGTCAGAGGATCACATCCACTTTTGGGAGGGTGCTGACTCATATCAGTGGATTCACCATCCAATTGCACAGCCACTGTTCTTCTTCCTCACACAGGATCCAGGAAGAAAGGGATTTTATTTCCCCTGTTTAGCCTTGATAGAAGAGTTGATTGGTGGGCCACAAGGAGAGATTAGTGTTTCAAACAATTTTGTATGTTTGCGGATTTCGGTAACGCTGCTGATTCCGGTAACGCTGCTGATTTCATAAGGAACAAGACGTCGCAATTGTTACGTATTTCCGCGATCATGAAAAACGAGCAAGAATCCAAGAACGGTATAAACTAAATTTCCGCACTTCAGTTACCCGTTCATTCTAGCTTACTTTATAATTTTTTGTGTTCTCCAATTAGAAAAGTAAATTTAGTATAAACCCCATATTGAGACTACTAGTGTTTGGTTAAAACGATCCTCTTAGGTTTATGTGTCGTTGCGATTTGTCAGAAATTCTTGGTAACATTCATTCGCCGTAGCGACACATACACCATAAATTTATTAACAATTCGCTCTTTACGGCCATTCAAAATCCAACCCCTTGACCACGCACCGCAGGTTCTAGCACAAGAAAATCAACCGTAGATCTCTGTTACAGCAATAAAACTACGTACAAGAACTACAAAAAATCAGAGTTAAAATATGACCAATGAAAATTCATTAATTAAAAGTTTATTATATTCTGCCTTTTTGTGGCCCTTTTGCTTGGAGCTGCGACGCGGTCAGCAGTCAGCACAGGCTTTGTTTACCCAGGTGGGAGTTCCTGCTTGCTGCCGCTTGCCGGCGGCCGGCCATGGAACTATTAACTCCGTCGCTTTCGCGGTATCCCCTAATCTCCTCTTCCTCCTCCATTTCTCGGCCGGGAGACTCACCAGAAGAGGCTGAAGGGTTCGGATGGAGGTCGGAAGAGATAGCTCGGTGTCTAATAATGATTTTCAGGAGAGGAGGAAGACGAAGACGAAGACGAAGAAGAAGTTTGGGTCTCTTCCCCTCGGCGTATTCCTCTCTTTCAACGATAGGGGCGTTCATCCCAAGTGCCCCAACGCATCCAATTCCTACCACAAGTGCGGCCGACACTGCTTCGACAAGATTCCTCCAGGTTTTTTTATTGTAATCTGCTTTTTTACTAAGTTTTTGTTATCCATTTCTTCAACTTTTCGTTTTTTGTTTGGTTCATCCTTGAATTTGAAGGCCTATTTGTGTGGAATGTAGAGGGAGATTCGGATCGGGGGAAGAAATTTGAGAAAGAGGGGGTAAATCCGAATTGCCCTAACGCTTCCAATCCCTACCATAAATGCGCCGAATACTGTTTGGAGAACTTGCAAGATCAACCAGGTTGGATTTTATGCTTACTGAAAGAAAGCATTTTTTTAAACATAATTTGATGTTGTGTGAAAGAAAGCTGAATTAGAATGCATCACATCTTCGTGAAGTGCTTTATTGATACAATCTACTTTGTTTCTGGTAAATACCGCAGAACAACACCAATCCTCAGATTTCTCCAAGGGAAAACAACACTAATCCACAATATTAACTAGCAGGCAGTTAACAACATCAACAAAAATACCAACAAGATAGAGACCAATCCTAAGGAAGGTGAAACCTCCCTGAACAGATGATCCGTCGAAGGAGAGGGAATTGCCGTTCTCCACACAACAACAACGACCCGGTTCACAGAATAGTTCAAGCATAAACAACCCTAATACAATATAGCTATTGTGAAGACCCAAATTTCCGGGCTTCTCAAATGATTTCAAGAATCGAACAACATTTCAATAAAGAGTCGCAACATTTGAAACCACAGTACAAAGAACATAAACACCAGTATTTTTATTCATTTATTCCTTATTTAATTACCTCCCTCTGATACCAAATTGTGAAGACCCAAATTCCCTCGCCCACATTTTATTCCATAGCGATATCTTAATGAGCTAAACTCATATGCACAGACATTGTTTATTTCAGAAAGTAAAACAGAAATAAAAAAGTACGTGAATAAAACTAATTCAGGAAATAAGAAACTCACCACGGTCTTGCCTTTATCCACATTCTTGTTCGCATTGCCGCCACAATTATCTTGTGACGCCATCCTCTTATTTTTGGGCCTCGGGAACCACTGAAATTGTACGCACTTTTTATTTTGGTTGCGTCACTTGATATTTGTAGCGTTAATGTTTTTAAAAGACGTATCAAAACCGAAAATAAAAGAAACGTCAAAAGAAATGTCTGAAAGAGCTATCCAACCAAAACAGTTCTCAATCGAGACTACGAATCTCACTCAGCCGCCAAACGACACAAAATATCCAAAAATGGCTCTTAAATATCTTTTAAAAATATGCAAATCAGCCCCAAAATGAAACAAAGCTTAACAAGCCCTCAATATGGCTAACCAACATAAAATCGCCACAAAACTATCTTTAAAACGGACAAAAAACATTTGACTATTCAACACAAACCAGCGTCCCCCCCCACCCAAAAAAAAAATCAGTATTTATTATAAAGGAAATCAGGAATTTCTTCATGGCAATTAACACCCCAATAATCAAAAACAGCCCAAAGAGTGAAGTAAATAGCCAATTTAGAGAGGAAATAACCAAACCAGTCAAGGGGAAGGAGAAGATGGTCAGCTACAGTCAGCAGCTACACAGAAGTAGCTCGGAAGTAGTAGCAGGGAGGTAGCAAAATCCGGGCAGCAGCAACTACACAGGAGCTGTTCGGGAGAGAACAGTAGCTCGGGGCAGAAGAGAGAGGTAGTCGCAGGAGGGAGCAACAACCCTAACAGCGGCTCAGCAACTTTGTCGGCACAGCAATGTCGAATGTCGACGACACAGAAAAATCCATACAACAGCGAGAGCTTAGAGGCACAGAGAGAGAAGGAGAAGAAGAAATAGAAGTAGAAAAAGGAGAAGAAGAAGAAGAGGCAGCAGGTAATCGCAGAGGCAGAGCAGCGACAAAAAGAAGACGATGGAATCACAGAGGCAGAGCAGCGACAAAAAGAAGACGATGGAATCACAGAAGCAGAGCAACGCAGAATTGTAAGTGCGGGAGAAGCAGCGACTCAGACTCATTTTATAACAGAGTAAGCGGCCAGCGGCAAGCAAACGCCAAACACCGCTCCAGATGCCACCCAACTAAACCCAAAGCCCGGTCCAGCCAACACCTAAACAACCAACACATGCAATTGGCTAACACAACACAACACAGTAAATCCAGCCAACACACTTGTTTCTGCCAGCAAACAAACACAGCCAGCCCACCAATTTCAGCAAACCAAACCCAAGCCAGCCCACTTACACAAGCCCATATAAAATAAAGGGCAACCCAATTGAAATGGCTATTGGCACTCCCAAAATAATGAAAATTTATCAAATACACTGAATGAAACAAAAAGCGAAAATAATTCGTAAAAATTTGACTTGCCTTTGTTCATCATCGGGGAAAAATCGAATTGAGTTGGAGAAATATTTAGGGTGTTACAGCTATTTATACCAAGCAAAATCCCCAAACAAAATACCCAAAATACCCTCATGATCGCCAGCGCTCGCTCCGCCCAGATTGGATAACATCAAATGCCTTCCCCATTTGATGTTCCTTGTCCCCAAGGAACAAAAAGAGGGAACTTCTTCTGCAACATCCATAAATCTTCCCACGTCGCTTCGGCTCGGGCGCGCCACGACCGACACACGTATATTCCCGCAGGAGGCGGTGACCTGCTGCCCGGGAGGTCGATCAGAGTCCGTGGTTGCGTCCGGATGACCGATCCGAGTCCGTGGTTGCGTCCGTGGTTACTTTTATATTTTATGCTGTATTTGTAGCCCGATCAGTTTAAACATTGTGAATCGTCCGATCGCGGTGGTTATTTCATTTTTATTCAACAGTTTTTATTTTAGGGCTTATATATAGCAGCTGACGGTTCAAGTGGAGGGTATCGATGGTTTTGGGAATTTCCTAGGAACCGCTCGGTCACGGTTGGTGCGACGCCGACCTTTCGTCCTCTCCTCCGGCGCGACGCCGGTAAGTCCCTCCGCCGACACCTCCGCCTCCTCTGTCTCCCTCTTCCTCTCCTGTAAATCCTCCACCGAGCCCTAGCCGCCCTTCCCGCTTCCTCCGGCTACTACCTGCAGAAATCCTGTGAGCCCTCCTCCCCTTTCCGCCTCCCTCTTCCCTGCAACAGCCCGACGCCAGCTTGCCTACCTCTTCCGCCCTACTTCCTCCACCACCGGCCTCCCTCAGTCGAAATCCCTTCCCCCAACACCTACCCTATTCCCGTCGGCCTTGACACTTCCTCACTCAGTCCCCTCTTTCCCCCACCACTTCATCCAGTAATTCCACCCGTAAACCCCCACAACAACCCATTTCAGCCCCAACACCACTCAACCCGCCACCACCCACTCCAGCAACCTCCTATTCCATTCTCCTTCCTCTTCCGTCGTGGAACCACTTTAAACCAGTCGAGCCTGTCATTTCAGCAACCGTCGAAGCCCCTCCCCACCATCATTGCCGCCACCTGCATGTGCGAACTGTGGTATATGGTTTTATCTTTTATTGTTGTTTATTTGGCACCTGTACTGTGTAGTGGTTGTTTGTTTTATCGCTGTTTGTATTATTCACCATATGATTTGCAGGACTTCTTCTGCGCATGCTTAAAATTATTAGCGCTTTGTTTGAATTGCGAACACTGCTTGCTTAATTGAATCAAAGTTTTGCCACAGATTGTGCACCTGCTAATTTTGTATAATAATTAATTATGTGTTGTAATTTTAGCTGACCACTTGTGCACTATCATTACACGTTATTGCATATAGGACTGCATTTAGCGAGCCCACCCCCGTGTCTACCTTACCACCGCATCACTTTGTATATAGGCGTAGACCTCCTGCTTCATCCTCTTCCAATAATAGACCTTCTTTAAGCAATGCTAGGTTGTCGTGATGCCCGAGTGTCCCCCCATTGCACTATCATGATATAACTGGAGCAATCGCTGTTTTAGGTCCGTATCATGGCATACTATGAGTTTCCCCTTCCGGTGGAGCACTCCCCGCCTCGATTCATAGTGCGGCTTGTTAGTTTCATCGGCCTCCTTGGCCGCGATGATGCGTTGACTATGATCGCCTTGCTCCCACGATTTACGGTCTGCCTTGAGAAGTTCAGATTGAATTACCATCATTGCCCTAAGCTCCCCCTCCAATTGTTCGTATTTCCTGGATAGGGCATTTGCACAAGCATTCTCCTTGCCCCGCTCGTATTGAATCTGAAAGTCATACCCCATCAACTTAGCTATGTAACGTTGTTGGGCGGGGGTAGCTATCTTTTACTCGAGAAGGAATTTCAAACTTTGGTGATCTGTTTGGATGTGCTAGCCAAATAATGCCTCCACTGATGAACTGCCATAAGCACTGCTAGAAGTTCCTTTTCATAAGTTGAAAGACGAGCGTTCTTCGGCCCAAGTGCCTTGCTGAAGTAGGCCACCGGTTGACCCTCCTGCAATAAAACCGCCCCAACCCCAGTGTCCGCCCCATCCGTCTCCACCACAAAGGCCTTCCAAAAATCCGGTAATCTGACCACCGGGGGCTGCGATACTGCACTTTTCAATGCTTGGAATGCCTCCACCTCTTTTCCCCATTTAAAGTTGCGTTGCTGTAGCAGTGAAGTGAGTGGGTTGGCTAATATCCCATATCCTCTAATAAAGCGTCGATAATATCTAGTTAGCCTCCAAAACCCGCGCAATTTCTTTAAGTTGGCGGGGGACGGCCACTCTAGCATCGCTTGTATTTTGCTCGGATCGGTTGCCACCACTTGGCTCGAGATGAGATGACCGAGGTATTGTATTTGTTGCATTCCGAAGTGGCACTTGCTGCGTTTTAGGAAAAGTTTCTTCTCCTTTAGGATTTGGAGGGTTGCAGACATGTGTTCCAAGTGATCCTCCCACGATTGATTGAAGACGAGGATGTCATCAAAGAAGACCAAAATGAATTTTCGAAGCTGCTCGCGAATTATCAAATTCATCAAACTTTGGAAAGTCGACGGGGCGATGGATAACCCAAAAGGCATCACGAGGAACTCATAATGCCCATGATGAGTGCGGAACGCGGTCTTGTGAACATCATTGGGTGCCATTCAAACCTGATGGTAGCCCGCCCGCAAATCTAACTTTGAAAAGAAAACCGCGTCATGCATTTCTTCGATTAGCTCTTCAATGACCGAGATCAGGAATTTATCCTTGATCGTGTCTTTGTTGAGTTGCCTATAGTCAACACATAGGGGCCAAGTGCTGTCATTCTTCTTCACCAACACCACTGAAGAGGCAAAGGGACTGTTGTTGTGTCGAATCATCCCGACGGTCATTAATTCTTCCACCATCTTTTCAATTACTTCTTTTTGTACAGGAGGGTATCGATAGAGCCAGATATTAACCGGTGTCGCCCCATCCCTAATAGGAATGTGGTGCTCGTGGTGTCGGTTTGGGGGCAACCCGCTAGGTTCGACGAACAAATCCTGAAAATGTTCCAACAATGCCTGCACTTGGTGTTGCTCCAGCTCGGTGAGATGCTGACTCCCCGCCACCGGTTGAATGCTGGATTCAACCTTGAGTTCTTCATCCTAAAGGCTGGAAGCATCTATGCTTGCGCCCTCCACCGTGGGACTAACTGCAACCTGACACAGAGCCAACATATTGAGTTGCCCGCCCCTGTTAATCAATTTTTGCGACTTCCGTGGGCGCAACCACGTGCTGGCCGGGTGCTGGGAGTCCCACAAGGAGATCTTCCGTCCGTGAGCTACGGATTCCATCTTCAAATTATGAAAATCCCACTGAACTACGCCCAGGGTGACGAGCCACTGCACCTCCAAGACCATCTCATACCCCCCAACGGAAGTATCAACATATCCGAGGTGAAAATTACTCCTGGCATCTTCCACTTGAAGTCCCAAGCTTTGTATGAACTCATGATCGTCTTGCCATTCGCCACTGCTACGTCAAAATTGGGAATCGAAGTCAGCTCACACTGCAACCGCACCGCCGTGTCCATGTTTAAAAATTATGCGTACTGCCGGAGTCGATCAACACATAGATTGGTTGTCCTTGGTATGAAGCTGTGACCCACATCGTTTGAAAATGTGTTGTCCCATCCAAGGCATAGACCGAGACATGTGTTGTAGGAGCAGTCTCCCGCTCTTCAGTAACGGTAAGGTCTTCTATTTGCGGAGTTTCACCCACCTCCTCGTCCCCCTCGACCTCCTCGGTAACAAGTTCCAACGCATACGATTGGCGGCGTTCCAAACAACGATGCCCCGATGTATATTTGTTGTCGCACCAGAAACATAACTGATGCAGTGGTAGACCGGCTAAAATTAAAGGACTCTAAAATGCGAACTAAGGAGTATGAGATCAATGGACCGTGCACGTGCAAACATGAGAGCAACCCAAGTAGATCAACAAGCAAGTGATAAAATTTCAACAACAAAAGGCTAAGAACACGACATCCACAGTTTTGAGCAACTATTAACGTAAGAGCCTTTTATAACTTGCCAACGAGCGAGGCGCGATTTGATCAAGCGTGCCGGTAGAGATCCAACAAGTCAAACAACATATCAATACAATAACATATAATGATTCCACAACCAAACTACAACAATAGTTCAAAACCTAGCATCCAAATAAGAGAAGTAAAAAAATGCAATATACCTTGATTAACTCGTGCATGCGGCGGCTCGGCTTGGGGATGAAGTACCGTGGGCGGGCTGTTTCAGATGTGCTGGTGGATCCTCGGAGGGCTGCGGGTGGTAAGGGGTGGGTGGATTAGGGCTATTGGGAACGTGGGGGACGAGATACTTGGAGGTGGATCTAGGTTTGGGCCGGGTGTGGGCTGTGGGGGCTTGGGGAGGGAAAACGGGGAAGGAGAGGGGGGGGGGGGGCTCTGGATGGAGGCGGGGCGGATCTGGGCGGGACGACGAGGGCTGCAAGAGGGGGGGGGGGAGGGAGAGGCTAGACCTGTACGGGGACGGCGGATCTGGAGGAGGCGGAGCGGACCTGGGCGGGACGGCGCAGGGCTGTAAGAGATGGAAGAGGGGGAGCTAGACCGGGATGGGGACGACGGATCTGGACGAGGGTGGCGGAGCTGGACAAGGGTGGCGGAGCAGGCGTGGGCTGTGGAGGCACCGTTCTTTGGAATCCACCGAAGAAGAAGACCGACGAGTTGCAGCACGGGCAACTTCGATCCCTTGAACCGGTCACCCACAAGCATATAAATAAGAGAAGTCTAAAGTAAAACTAGGGTTCCCGATCAGACGGCTGTAAATGTTCGGCCCGATCGGGGGCTAAATACATCAAAATATAAAAAACTAATATATCAAATTTGCTCGGAACGATCCCCCGGGCGCATCTGCGGACTCGGATTGCCCAGCCGGGTCGTCGATCACCGCCTCCTGCGGGAATAGACACGCGCGTGTCGTCGATCGCCATCAACTCCCCCTGACTTGAAAGCACTCATCTCCAGTGAGTGAAGATGATCGTACTATCGACGCAAGTCCGGGGCTAGTCTCTCGAGCTCCTCAACAGCAATCCAAGAGTCGTCAGAAGTCGGGCGGGCAGACCAATGGACCAAGTACCGCAGGACCGTGAATCCGCCCATCGTCGTGAAGTCATGGCCAACGATCTGTAGTGTATCTCCGGTACGCGACTGTCGTAGCGATGTATCTCCGTCAGAACGAGGTGCCACAGGAACTGTCGGCTGTAGAGGGGGATCCCCCGAGCGGTGCTCCATCGTCCGCGACTGCCTGGGCGAGGTGGGCGTAGGTGCACTGGAGGGGTGAGGGTCAGGTTGGGGCTCAAGGGCCGGTGGAGATAACGGATCCGCGTACACTCCCTCCTGATAGTATGGGGTCAGATCCTCTACATTGAACATCCGATTAATCCCCATTGCTGGTGGTATGTCAACTTCATACGCGTTCGTACTAATCCGTCGAGTGACAGTGTAGGGGCCCATCCGACGAGCACTTAACTTTTTCGCATCCCCCTGGGGGGACCTCTCAGGACGAAGGCGTATCATAACTTGCTCCCCGACGTCAAATGTTTGCTCTCTCCTGTGCAGATCGTCCTGAGCCTTGTAGTTTTCATTACTGGCCGCAATCTTCCTTCGGACTGTCTCATGTAGTGTGTGTATATGCTGGATGAACGACTCGACGGACTCACTAGGTCGGGCTCCTAACGGGACGTCCACTAGGTCAATGGGTTTCCTAGGCTCATAACCTAATATGACATGGAATGGACTCAGACCCGTGGTCTTATTGACAGAACTATTGAATGCAAACTCCACAATAGGCAGGACCGAATCCCAGGTGGCCGGACTATCCCGAACTAGACAACGCAACATGGTCGCAAGGCTTCGGTTGACAACTTCAGTCTGTCCATCCTTCTGTGGGTGGTAGGCGGTGGAGAACTTCAGTCTGTCCATCCGTCGTTTGACAACCTCGCTTTGATACCTCAAATGATGCAAACTCGGGAGCCGCCATGTCCGAATTCGAACTGGTGGCCCGATCATCAGTGACGATTTGTTCAGACATCGGGGCTCGAAACAACCTACCACTACAGAGCATGCAAATGTGACTCGAAATCTCTCTCTGATACCAAATGATGCAGTGGTTGACCGACTAAAATTAAAGGACTCTAAAATGCGAACTAAGGAGTATGAGATCAATGGACCGTGCGCGTGCAAACATGAGAACAATCTAAGTAGATCAACAAGCAAGTGATAAAATTTCAACAAAAAAGGCTGTTAGAAAGTAGCGAAAAAGAGAGAACAATCGGATAAACTTTTGAATAACTTTCCAACGAGCGAGGCGCGATTCGATCAAGCGTGCCGGTAGAGATCCAACAAGTCAGACAACATATCAATACAATAACATATAATGATTCCACAACCAATTACAACAATAGTTCAAAACCTAGCATCCAAATAAGAGAAATAAAAATGTCATATACCTTGATTAGCTCGTGCATGCGGCGGCTCGGCTTGGGGATGAAGTACCGTGGGCGGGATGTTTTAGATGTGCTGGTGGATCTCGGAGGCTCGGGGGTAAGGGGTGGGTGGATTAGGGATATTGGGAACGTGGGAGACGGGATCCTTGGAGGTGGATCTAGGTTTGGGCCGGGTGTGGGCTGTGGGGGCTTGGGAGGGAAAACGGGGAAGGAGAAGGGGTGGCTCTGGATGGTGCGGGGCGATCTGGGCGGGACGGCGAGGGATGCAAGAGGGGGGAGGGAGAGGCTAGACCTGGATGGGGACGGCGGATCTGGAGGAGGCGGGTCGCGGACCTGGCGGGGACGGCGCAGGGCTGTAGGAGATGGAAGAGGGGGAGCTAGACCGGGATGGGGACGGCGGATCTGGACGAGGGTGGCGGATCTGGACGAGGGTGGACGAGCTGGACGAGGGTGGCTGAGCTGGACGAGGGTGGCAGAGCAGGCGTGGGGGCTGTGGAGGCACCGTTCTTCGGAATCCACCGAAGAAGAAGACCGACGAGTTGCAGCACGGGCAACTTCGATCCCTTGAACCGGTCACCCACAAGCATATAAATAAGAGAAGGCTAAAGTAAAACTAGGGTTCCCGATCGGACGGCTATAAATGTTCGGCCCGATTGGGGGCTAAATACATCAAAATATAAAAAACTAATATATCAAATTTGCTCGGAACGACCCCCCGGGCCATCCGCGGACTCGGATCGCCCAGCCGGGTCGTCGATCACCGCCTCCCGCGGGAATAGACACGCGTGTGTCGTCGATCGCCATCAATAACCCTTTGCTTCGTCGATCGTCCATGTCCGTTGATGAGATCCGCCTTCCTCCATATGCAGGCTGTCCCCCTGTCTGGCCGGAGCCGGGTGGTACACCTTGCGGTGGGCCGACCACCATAGGTTTCGCCGGTGGATGCCTTCTGGTCTCCTTTGAAAACTGATTCCACGAGCCGAAAGTGTTTCGTCGGCCGCTACAAATCAACTTTTGCTCTTGCAGCCGGGATAGCAAAAAAACCTCCTGAAGTGATTTGTGCTCGAACATGCGTACGCCGTATTCAATTTCTCCCTTCAGCCCTGCCAAGCAAAAGCTGATGGCGTGTTCCTCTGGAATGGCCAGTCGATGTAGGAGAAGGTCGAATTCTTCTAAATAGCTCTGCACTGATCCATTCTGTCGCAGGCTCTTCATTTCGCTGAGTGGATCGTCGAATAACATAGAACCGAATCGACTGTTGAGAGCCTTACAATATTCCTCCCATGACGGCCATTGCTGAGTTAGGCAGTTTTTCATGAATCCCTTATGCCAATATAGTGCCTTGTCTTCCATGTGTATAGAGGCGATTCACACTTTCATATCCTCCGGTGTCTCGTCTACTTCGAAAAATTGGTCACATTTGTAAATCCAATCCATAACCCCTTCGTCAAAGAAACGCGGAAATTCGATGCGAGAGAAGCGAGTTGCCACGTGATGAGGGCTGGCAGCCCGGTGCTGACTGTCGGGGGGGGGGGGGCAAAGGACGCTCCCGCACCGCTGGACTTATCCGCCTTGAGGACTGACAGGATCTCCCTGACCTCATCGGAGGCCCGACTCTGTTGCTCCGATAGGTTTTGTAGAGTTCGGGCGAGGGCTTCGTGGTTCTGTCAGAGTGCATCCAAGTCGGTAGAGACCTCCTTCGACCTTGTGGTGTCTGAAGCGGGCATGGCGCCAACGGGATCGTGCTAGCTTTGATACCTTGATACAATCTCCTTCCTGTTTTCGGTAAATACAGCAGAACAACACCAATCCACAGATTTCTCCAAGGGAAAACAACACTAATCCACAATATTAACTAGCAGACAGTTAACAACTTCAACAAAATACCAACAAGATAGGGACCAATCCTAAGGAAGGCGAAACCTCCCCAAACAGATGATCCTCCGAAGGAGAGGGAATTGCCGTTCTTCACACAGCAACGACGACCCGGTTCACAGAATAGTTCAAGCATAAACAACCCTAATACAATATAGCTATTTATACCAAGAAAAATACCCAAACAAAATACCCAAAATACCCTCATGATCGCCAGCGCTCGCTCCGCCCAGATTGGATCGCATCATTTATGCAACTTTTTCTATAGAGGATAAGTTAATTTTGATATGTTATAGTCTCCGTTTGGTGCAGTTTTTTTGCTTCTGTAAGTTTGGGCAAACATGCCACCGCCCTAGAATGTATGTTTGCATGACAACGGTTATGACTGCCATCAAAAAAGAAAACTAGTTTTGAACATAAAAGTGGATGAAGGGCGTTCATGAACAACGATTTATAACCACCACGTTCGTGACCACCACCGTCGCCCCAAACAGAGACATAATTAGCATTAAGAAAATGATTTGAAAAAACGCTTATCCTTGGGAACCATCAATCCACACGGTGTAGATAGGGTGTCCTAACTGTTATTCACAAGGAACCAACAAACACACTAATTTATGGGTTTTTTTAAATTTCAGAACAAGGAAATGCAGTGTGATGTATGCTGTGTTTATGGCAGTTATGCATAATGTTAATACAGTAGAACTCACATCTACTAACACAACCTATATTTCTACATGGTCCTAATCATTGTTAAGTGGGTAGCGATCCTCATGAAACTCATGAACATGGTAAGATGATAACGGGATAATCATATCCGCTTCTAGGAAAATGACACACTACAAACCTAGCCTTCTTGTACGGCAGTTGCAAGTACTACTCATGGGCATAAAACAATTTTAACAGACATAACTTTTACTTTCATAATTGAGATGATGACACGTGTCAAGGAAATTATGACCAAGCAAGATGATTCAACAAAAGTGAAAGTTTGCCAAAAAATGTGTCATGCGAATATCTAAAGTCACTTCTACACACAACATCAGCTATATCCGACGAAGGTATCCACTAGTTGCGGTACTGAGATCTGATTTCTGTGTTCACAAATGGTATCTGACAACAAGGAATGACTTGTCATAATCAACCATAAATATATATTGAAGTCAGAGAGCTCAACAAAACATACTGTTGCAAAAATAAGAGAAGAATGAAACATAAAACAAACAATCATAGACGACACATATTTATGTGGTTCATCCCAAAATGGGCTACGTCCACGGGCAACAATAGTCGGATCTTCACTATCAAGAACAAAAGCGGTTACAGAGAGAGAGGGAAGTTTTCAGAATTTAGATTTCCCCAATTCCCGATGCCTAGAGCGACCATGAGTTTATATAACACTCCGTACAATTACAATTTTGGGAAGCGTGATTGACACATGGGAAGAGGCACACGCCCATGTGCCTCGGCCGTGTATCTCAATAATCGCATCCTTTGATCAACAGACGTGTAGGAAATTGTCCTGGAACCGACAAAACGACATAGGGTATGGACACACGCCCGTGTATCTCAGACCATGTACCCCGAAAATTCACGTCTCCACCTTCTGGATGCGTCCCCTAACTTCTGGAGTAGTTACAACCGCACACGCCTTAGGCATACGCCCGTGTGCCCCGGGCCGTGTGCCAGAAATTTTTTTTGGCCAAGGCCGTAGCCCCGGACCCCGTGGGTCGTATTCAACATCAGTCGCCGCCTTTGAGTTAGGATTCAGAGCATAATCTCCACGTTGCATTGAATCCTATCATAATAGAAGTAGCTCGACACAGATTTTAAATTATTGTGTCTTAACTCTTATAGCTGCCTGGTTTAGAAAAATGGAAGATAACTGTAAGGTATCACGTTGTCATAAATGGTGGACAGTTTGACTGCATCATATGATTGTGTTTATTATTTCCCAGAATAAAGTTTATTATTAACTTTGCCAAAATATTGTTGCAGCCATGAAGCCAAAGGAGGAGAAGAAAGGAGGTTTGGCCACTGATAGACTAGTGAAATTCGAGTGCAAATTCGCATCAAATCCGTATCATGTGTGCGCAGAATACTGCTTAGAAAGTGTCCCAACAAGGGATCTGCCTGAACAAAGTAAGTCATTTTCTGCATTTGTCTAAATTCATTAATGATACTAACCAATGCAATTTTTTTCAGCCATGCGGCTAAAAAGTTCAAGGGAAGTAAAGATGGCGCCCATGAAGAAAGAGAGGACAACCGGTTCACCCCCTCCGTGCAAACATAAGTCAATCCCCTACCATGAGTGCACCGAAATTTGCTTACAAAGTGCGCCAAACAGGAATTTTGCCAAGCGAGGTGAGATAAGCTGCATTATGCTTATGTGTTTCTTGGTACGTTCGGCTCGGTGTTTTTGCTCTGGTGTGTTTGAGCAAAAGTGCTAACATCATAATTCACCCATTTGACACAACAGTTATGATCGGTGCCGAGAATAAACCATTTGAATTTAAACGCAGAAATGGTTCCAAGAGCAAGGTTGGGCAGTGTTACGGATATTTGCGACGGACGTGGCACAAACCGAGGAATATGATCCGGGCGCGTCGGGAGCGGCTTGGACCGACGAAGACGACCTAGGCGGGGTCGGCGCAGAGGATAATTAATATTCAGTTTATGTTTCGTTTTATGTTATGTTATTTTATAATTTTTGTTATTGGCACCCCTCCTCTATAAGAGGAGCTTGTTTGGACTTGTGAGAGCATCTTGGATGAATGTGGGAACTTTCTATTTTCCTCTAACCCTAACTCCCTCCTTCCATCTTCTCGTTCTCTTCCTCTCTCCCTATCACCGCCGGCCCTCCCCTTACCGGATTCCTCTCCGGTAATGTAACAAATTGATCCGACCTACCTCACCGCCCGCCATCGTGTCGTCGGTGTCCTGATTGTGTTACCACAACCACTTGCACAACCTTTGTTCCGCCAAATCGCGCCGTACCGTGACATCAGATCCCGCCGAATCCTGATTTCCGCCGAATCCCGATTTCTGCCACGTCGCTCATTTTCGCGCCCGTCTCCGGCTATTTCCGCGCCCGTCTCCCACCGAATCGCGGGCTTCCCCATCGCAGCGTCCATCTCCTGCTAGGACCCCGCACCGTCCTTGGAGACCTCGAGCTGCCGACGATCCACGATCCCGGCATGCCCGCTTCCTCCCTAAGCGACGCAGACTGGCCGCTCTGCCCCAGGAAGGTTGCCAGGCTTCCATTTCTGCGGCCCTTGCCCTAATTCCCTATTTTGTGCAGCGATCTGTTGTGGGAAGCCTAGGCCTCGGTTTTCGCACACTTCCAGCCCAAATCCGCCGCATCCCAGCCCGCACCGCTTTATTCGCCGCGCCCGTCCACCAGCCACCGCCATGGCTCCTACGACCCGGTCCACTGCGAAACCGCCGTCGGAAGAGTCCACTGAGGCTTTGTTTGGCGCGACGTTTTTAGAGCAGCATGCTGCTGTTTTTAAAAACGCCGCGCCAAATAGCAAATTCAACATCATCAGTGGGAGAAGCCCTTGCTGCCTAATCGCGAAAAAGGAGCGATTAGGAGTCGTGATTTTTTTTCACGACTCCTGAATCGCGAATATGCGCGATTCGCGATTCTCACCCTTCCTCGCCTGCGCGTATAGATCCAACCCCGACGCCACCGACGGAGCAACCATCACGCCGTCTCCGGATGTCCGAGAAGGCGAGAGTGGCTTCTCCGAGACAGAAGACCCGCCTTCGGTAGCGGCGACACCCGTCGTCTTCCGCCGCTTGGATCGGCCACCGCTCATCACCGCCGCCAGCGATTGTCCATGGAAAAACGGAAGAAGAAGCGGCGTGCGGGGGAGGACGGGATCAAAATCGGGGCCGGTTGATTTTCTAGGGTTTCGTCGACTTTCCCTCTTTTTTGGGGTGTATTTTCTTTTTCTCGAATAAAATTACTAAACAGCACTGCAAACGCTGTTCTTCCAAACATAGTCACAGATTCTGCCACCACTTTGCAAAACAGCTGATTATTTCACCACTGCTTCCCACCACTGCTTCTCCAGTCGCTGCAGCTGCGCCAAACAGAGCCTGAGGCCCTCCTCCGTCGCGTCGACGCCCAGGAGTCCCTCGTGGCCTCCATGCATGCCTCCCTTCTTGCCCTTCACGCCAAGTTCGATTCCCTACATCCCTCCGCCGTCTCTCCCGCCAACGGATCCGCGTGCTCGACCACCGACGCGTTCATCCTCGGAGTGGCACCCCTCCCATACATCGGGGACTCCGCAGTCCTGCGTCTTCCAGGCCGTCCCACCCTCGCTTTGGACCTCCCCATCTTTGCTGGCGTGGACCCGATTAGGTAGATTGCTAAGGCTGGAGCAGTACTTCGACCTCCACCATAATCCCGAGTAGGATATGGTCTCTACCGCCGTCGTGGCGCTCGACGGCTCCGCCCTTCATTGGGCTCGGTGGCTCCGACAGTCCAACCGACGATCTCTTGGTCGGAGATCAAACAAGAGATGAATATGATGATAGCCGCTATTTTGGATCCGCCATGGAACTGCTCTATGGGGTCCGCCAAACCGGTTGCATTGGATGATCACATCGATAAGTTTTGGCCCCGTCTGTTATGCCCTAACTAGGAGAGAAACTAAGAGAAGATGTAGAGGAAGCTTAGAGAAAGAGAGATTTGGGTTAGGGTTGAGAGAAGAGGAAGAACCTGAATATATTCTTGCATGCCATCCAAAGAGAGGGGTCCCGGATATTTATCCCCCGGACCCAAGACCGGAGGCCAAGGGGCCGGCCGGCAATGGGGCTGAACCCGGCGTGGTTAGCCCCCCCCCAAGACCCCCACCCCCCCCCCCCCCCCCCCCCCCCCCCCCCCCCCCCCCCCCCCCCCCCCCCCCCCCCCCCCCCCCCCCCCCCCCCCCGAGCCATATTTAAGAAGAGGGGGCTGAACCCATTGGTTCAGCCCCAATAACGCCACATCCATGCCGCCGCCGCTTGTAATGTTGTCCAAACAACCGAGCCTCATCCGGGGGCGTAACATTCCCTGCCCCATCAAAAGTCAACTTGTCCCCAAGGTGATAGTCCGGGTAAAGCTCCTGGAACTCCAGTAAATCGACCCAAGTATTGTGCTCTGCCGAGAGATCCTTCCACTTAACCAATAGCTCGGGACAGTACGCCGTGCCACGGCGTTTCCACTTAACCAACAGAACATCCTCCGGAAGCGGGCGAAGCTCGCCACCACTAGTAGCCTCGGGTAACACGGGGAAGACCGGAACAGCAGGCCCCAACTTCCGCTTCAGCAAGGAGACATGAAAGGTAGGATGAATCCGGGAGCTCGCCGGTAAGGCTAAGGTATACGCCACCGGCCCGACACGCCGCGTGATCCGAAATGGTCCATAGTAGCGGGGTGCCAGTTTCTGATTTGTCCGCTGGGCCACCGACAACTGGCGATAAGGACGAAGTTTGAGGAAAACGTCATCCCCCACCTGAAACTCCCGCTCGGTACGATGACGATCGGCCTGAATCTTCATACGATCCTGTGCTGCTCGAAGGTTCTCCCGTAGGGTGGTGAGAGTCCGATCACGATCACGGAGCGCCCGATCAACTGCTGCCACGGCCGTACTCCCGGGCTCATAACTGCTCAAGGTAGGAGGTGGACGCCCATAGACGACCTCAAACGGCGTGAGTTTACTGGCCGAGTGATAAGAAGTGTTGAAACAGTACTCCGCCCAATGTAGCCAACTAGTCCAGGTCCGCGGCTCATCCATGACAAAACAGCGAAGGTAAGTCTCGACGCCCCGATTTAAGACCTCGGTCTGGCCGTCAGTCTGGGATGATGAGCCGTGCTGAAACGTAAGGAAGTCCCCTGCAAGCGGAATAGCTCTGTCCAAAATCGGCCTACGAAGGTCGGATCACGGTCGGAAATGATCGCGCGGGGAACACCATGCAAACGAACAACCTCCCGCACAAATAAGGTCGCAACAGACTCCGCGGTGTAGGGATGGCTCAGAGCAAGGAAGTGCCCATACTTGGACAACTTGTCCACCACTACCAAGATCACTGTTTTCCCCTGCGACTTAGGTAGCCCATCGATGAAGTCCATAGAAAACCGTGTCCCAGATCTGATGTGGAATTTCCAAGGGGAGTGAGGAGGCCGGCCGGAGAAGTAGTCTCATATTTTTGTCGTTGGCACACCGCACACGTCTGTACGAACTCCTGAATGTCGCGGCGCATGCCCTTCCAAAACACGTTGGCCCGAGCCCGCTGAAGGGTGCGAAGAACGCCGGCGTGGCCGCCTGTCGGCGACGAGTGAAACTCATGCATCATCACCGTGCGCCAAGCAGAATGAGCAGGAATGACCACCCGCCCGTGATAGAAGAGTCGGTCATTCTGTAAATGGTAGCCTGGAGCTGTCGCATGACCTTGCTGCAAGTCCTCCACAATAGCCCGTAACTCGGGGTCGCGCTGCACCGCGTCTTGAATTTCATCCATCGACTCCAACTGCGGCCCGGAAATGTGTGCCAAACCCCCTTCGGGTAAGCGAGAGAGGGCGTCAGCCACCCGATTATCCTTCCCCGGTCGATATTCGATCGCATAATCATAGCCCAACAGCTTGGTGACCCACTTTTGTTGCAGGGGGGAAGAGATCCTTTGCTCCAAGAAATGCTTCAAACTCTGGTGATCGGTCCGGATCGTAAAATGACGCCCAAGTAGGTAGGGCCGCCAGAGAGCCACCGCATGAATCACCGCCAGCATCTCCTTTTCATACACTGAGAGACCCAGAGTCCGGGGAGCCAAAGCCTTACTGTAAAAGGCGATCGGCCGCCCCTCCTGCATCAAAACCGCCCCACACCCACGCCAGAAGCATCTGTCTCGACCACGAACCGTTTGGTAAAGTCCGGGAGTGCCAACACTGGAGTCGTCGTCATAGCTCGCTTGAGCGCCTGGAAGGCGGTCTCGGCCTCAGCGTGCCACTCAAAAGCATCCTTCTGTAGCAGCTGTGTAAGTGGCCTAGCAATCTTCCCGTAGTCCCGTACAAAGCGTCGGTAGTACCCAGTGAGGCCTAAGAACCCCCGCAGTGCCCGAATGGTCAACGGTCGGGGCCACGACAGCATATTCTCGATCTTCCGTGGGTCTGCCTTCACCCCTTCAACAAAACTAGATGCCCCAAATATTCCACCTCAGGTTGTCCGAAAGAACACTTAGACCGCTTAGCATATAACTGGTGTTGCCGAAGAGTAGAGAAGACCTGAGCCACATGAAGTAGATGATCCTCCCAAGTAGCACTGTAAATCAGGATGTCGTCGAAAAAAATCAGGACGAAGCGTCGCAGGAAGGAACGGAAAATCTCATTCATATTGGCCTGAAAGGTAGACGGCCCCCAGTCAATCCATTGGCCATCACTAAGAACTCATAGTGACCGTCATGAGTTCTGAAGGCAGTCTTATGCACATCCTCCTCTTTCATCAGGATCTGATAGTAGCCGGACCGCAGATCCAGCTTGGTGAACAGGGTCGCCCCATGCAACTCATCCAAGAGCTCCTCGATCACGGGAATCGGAAACTTGTCCTTCACAGTTACACTGTTCAAGGCCCGGTAGTCCACGCAAAATCGCCATGATCCGTCTTTCTTCTTAACCAAAATAATCGGTGCGGAAAAAGAACTGGTACTAGGCCGTATGATACCTGCATCAAGCATTTCCTTCACACTGCGTTCAATCTCGGCCTTCTGGATGTAGGGATACCTGTACGGGCGGATGTTGGGCGGTTCCGCCCCAGTCTGTAACACAATCTGATGATCACGGAAACGTGACGGTGGAAGGGTACTCGGCTCCTGGAAGATGTCATCATACTCCTCTACAAGCGGCCGCAACTGATCTGGCACCTGTGTTAATCCCTCCTCGTCCGACCGCACCCCCAGCAGGATTGCCATCAAGCTACTAGACTCCTCCAGCTGCTGCAAACTGCGAAGGGAAATCTCCTTAACTGGAGACGATCTGAGCCCCGTCAAACAGAACTGTCGTCCGCCTTGCATGAATTCCATCGTCATCTGATCCCAATCAAAAGTAACCCGCCTCAGCTGCTGTAACCACTGCACTCCCAAAACCATGTCTGAGCCTCGGATCGGTAAGAGGTAGACGTCCGTGCACCCCACATATTCCTGCATCCGAAGCTCTACCGCCTTCAACATCCCTTGGCACTGTAACTTGCTGCCGTCTGCAACCATGACCTGAAAGGCTGCACCCGTGTCGATCTGTTGCCCCACCTTCCTTGCTACATCAGGATGAATAAAGTTGTGGGTGCTCCCACTGTCGACCAAAATCGTCACCCTCTCACGCCGAGCCCGTCCAACCAACCGCATCGTAAGCGGGGGGGGGGGGGGGGATTGCATCCCTCCATGGCATGTAGGGAAACGCCCAACTCCGCCAGGTCTAGGTCTCCCCCAGACTCCACCTCCTCTGGTAATACGTCCTCCTCGAGCTGCTCCTCCTGCTGCAACATGAAAACCTGGACCTTCTGGCACTTGTGACCGGGGACGAACTTCTCATCACAATTAAAGCATAAACCCTTCTCCTTCCGAGCCGCCAACTCGCTCCAAGACAACCGAGTCACCGTTGGCTTGGTACCCGTGGGGGGCTCCCGTCGTGCTGCCATCGTCGGGCCCAAAGCTGGTCTACTCGTGTTACGTGCCCGTTGCCTGTTGAACCTCTCCTCCTGAATACGTGCCAACGTAATGGCATGGTTCAAGGAACGGGGCATGAGTGCCTGAACCTCATCCCGAATATGCTCCTTAAGACCGGATATAAACAGCTGTAAAGCGTCCTCTCTGGCCACTGAACCCGATTCGCCAACTTCTCGAACTCGGTCCGATACTCCATAACCGACCCCTTCTGACGAAGCTTCTGAAGGAGTGCCTCAAAGTTCTCATACTCCAGTGGCCCAAACCGGGCCGTAAATCCCTCCACGAACTCCCCCAAGGCACGTACTCCCGTCCCCGCAAGAACCACTGTGTCCATTGGAAGGCATCATCCTTCAGATGGAAGGACGCTAGCTGCACCCACTGGCCTTCAGGCACCTCCTGGTACTGGAAGAATAATTCGGCCTTGTGAATCCATTCCAGGGCGTCGCCGCCCTCGAACTCTGGAAAGTACATACGCGTTAACCCGGGGGTCAACCGTTGTGCTCCTGGACCTCCGTCCCTCCTTGCGTGTTCCCCATGCTCAAAACCCCCGTACCCGTGCGGCTGTCCCGCTCCCCAAGGCGGAGGCTGCGGGTGCTGCGGCTGGCCGCCCCACCCTGGGCTAAATCCGACCCCTCCTGGTGGCCCAAACCCGCGTGGAGGAGGAAGGAGCCCCCCCTTTGCTGTCCCACCATGTCGGGTGGCCGCCGGAGCCCCAAAAGCTCCTCCCCGCCTCGGCGCCACTCTTCCGGGGCCGATCCCAGTCCTCCGAAACCTGCTGCAGTGAATCCGGGCGGAAACAGCCCCGCCGGACCCCCGTAACCCGCTCCCGAAGCCGCAGGAGCCCCGTATCCCGCCGATCCCGTGCCGCCGACCCCTCCGTGCCACGCCGCGCCGGCCGGAGCCCCTCCCGCAGGCCGCACGCCCCCGACACCTTCCGCAGCCCGCGCAGAGACGGAGCCGGCTGGATCGGCTCCCGATCCGGCCGAATCCTCGTTGGCCGGGCCCTTCCCCTTCAGTAGGGTCTTCAACTCCTCCAAGCGGGTCTCCAGACGCACTTCCAACGCCGCCATGGAATCGGTGAGGCCAACAACATTCTCCTCTAGGGTTTCAATCCGCGAGGATTCCTCTTGATTGCGAGTATTCACCATTGCCGCGAGAATCGACTCCTCTGATACCAATTGTTATGCCCTAACTAGGAGAGAAACTAAGAGAAGATGTAGAGGAAGCTAGAGAAAGAGATTAGGGTTAGGGTTGAGAGAAGAGGAAGAACCTGAATATATTCTTGCATGCATCCAAAGAGAGGGGTCCGGATATTTATACCCTCGGACCCAAGACCGGCCGGCCAAGGGGGCCGGCCGGCCCAATGGGGCTGAACCCGGCGTGGTTCAGCCCCCCCCCCCCCCCCCCGAGCCATATATTTAAGAAGAGGGGGCTGAACCCATTGGTTCAGCCCCAATAACGCCACATCCGTGCCGCCGCCGCTTGTAATGTTGTCCAAACAACCGAGCCTCATCCGGGGGCGTAACATCGTCACCCATGTTCCGGGCTTACCGCCGGATCATTATTTCGACTTCTTCATGCAGGGCCTCTTGCCCCACATCCGCTCCCTGCTCCGCACTCACTACCCTCGGACAATTTCTAATGCCCTCGACCTGGCCTGCCTCGTGGAGGTGGATTTGTCTCTTCGGTCACCGTTGTCGTCAGACCGACCTCCGCCTGGGGGTCGACCGTTACTCCAGAGACACCAACTCCTCTGCCTCCTCCAACCGCTCCGTCAGGACGACCGGTCCCTCAGCGATTCGCCACCCGCGAGTTGGACGACCTCCTTCAAAAGGGGTTGTGTTTCCGTTGCCGTCAATTCTATTCTCCTACCCACGTCTGCGCGGTCAAGGAGTTCTGTGCCATCATCGGCGACGTCGACCATGAGGTTACCCAGGCTGACTTTGAGGCCTTGGAGCTCTCACCGGAGGACACCCCTCTCGACCCCACAACAGCTACATTCCACCGGTTGGAGCTATCTGGCGCCTTGACGGACAGGATCTCCGGCCAACAGACCATGCAACTTCCGGGCACACTGCGGGATCGCCCGATCATCATCATGGTGGATAGCGAGCAAGTCACAAGCTCATCTTTGAGAACCTGGTGCAGCAGCTCCGTCTTCCCTTGGTTCCCTTCCCGGATGTTGCGGTCTGCATGGGCGATGGGCGCCACCGCACGACTCAGGGTTGTTGCATTGTCGTCTCTCTCTCTATGGGGTATTATTCTGTAACCGCGGACTTCTACGCATATGGCTTGGGCGGCCTCGACGCCGTGCTGGGAGTGGCTTGGCTCCGCACGCTCGGCGAGGTATGCGTCAACTGGAAAACTGTTCAAGCAGTTCCTACACGAGGGACAACCATGCCGCCTTGACGGTGACTCCTCCCTCCTACGCTCTCCATTCTCCCTCGGCAGGGAACCAGATTCCTCTCCGGGATTGCCACCAGCCCAGCTTGGGCTTTCTCTGGTCCGGAAGAAAGACGGTAGCTGGCGCCGAACTACCCAGCCAAGCTACTTGGTTGCTGCTACCACCTTCAGGGGGAATCTGGCCCGTAGGAAGTCCCGGTTGTTGGGCCTTACCGTCTGGAGTCCGAAGCCACGGGACTGTTCTAGGATCACTGTTGTTGCCACCATTCAGACTACGGCCTTGGGGACAAGGCATATTTCCCAGACGACGACATTGTTACAGATATTCGCGGCGGACGTGGCACAGACCTAGGAAGATGATCCGGGTGCACCGGGAGCGGTTTGGACCGACAAGGACGACCTAGGCGCGCAGAGGATAATTAATATTCAGTTTATGTTTTGTTTTATGTTATGTTATTTTATTATTTTTGTTATTGGCACCCTCCTCTATAAGAGGGGCTAGTTTGGACTTGTGAGAGCATCTTGGATGAATGTTGGAACTTTTTATTTCCCTCTAACCTAACTCCCTCCTTCCCTCTTCTCATTCTCTTCCTCTCTCCCTCTCACCACCGGCCCTCCTCTTGCCGGATTCCTCTCCGGGAACGTAACAGACAGCCACAAATGACAATTCACAATCATCATGTTCACGACCGTCATGATCGCCAAATGGACCCTTGCTTTCACAAAAGCTGAAAGTACTAGCTAATGAAACAAATATTTATTTAATGAAGGAGCTATATATGTGTTCTATCTTTCTTTTACTCGTCTTTTTTCTGTTGATATCTATTGAGGTTGCAGATATAATCAAAACCTATTATATCATTGATCCATCTCCTTTCTAATTGTTAACTTGGCCGCAGAGAAGCCTAATGGAGATTCTGTTAAGTCTGATAAAAGAAATGCGCACCTTAATCGGAGTGCATCTGTCCCTTTTCATACAGTTACTGAATATTGCTTAGAGGACACTCTTGAAAAGGAACATCCTAAGAGAGGTAATTCAGTTGTCACGTTAACTTTACATTTTTTCCTGTTAATGGCCATCTTAGTTTAAACCCATAAATTCAACATAGAACTCATAACTACGAAACCAAAGAAAGAAAGTGAAATAGATTTATCTGCAAAGAGTGGATTTAATAGACTAATTATAATATACTGAAATGTGGGAAACAAAAGTGATGCAGCACCCAGCGTCTCACCAGGCCTGCCACCCAGCCCGGCGTCACACCGTCTGGGGGCCCAACATGGCGTCGCACCATGTGGGCTTTATCAGGCCCGCGGGCCGTACACCCAAACCCGTCTCGGGGCCCACCACAGGAATACCGAAGGTTTTTGAGGTCGGGTCAGTTCGAACCGGCGCCCCCCTTGATAAGAAGCTTTCAGGCAAGCTTCTATCACCAACTGATCCGCAGATCAGTTGGTGATAGAAGCTTGCCTGAAAGCTTCTTATCAAGGGGGGCGCCGGTTCGAACTGACCCGACCTCAAAAACCTTCGGTATTCCTGTGGTGGGACCCCGAGACGGGTTTGGGTGTACGGCCCGCGGGCCTGATAAAGCCCACATGGTGCGACGCCATGTTGGGCCCCCAGACGGTGTGACGCCGGGCTGGGTGGCAGGCCTGGTGAGACGCTGGGTGCTGCATCAAAAAGTAGTATGGAGAATAAGACAAGATTCTATTAACCTTTGATAGACATACTCTCACCAAATGCCATCGAGTGCTGGTTTCTTTGTCCAACTCTAAGACACTCAAAATACTAAAACAAGAGATGCGCTTCCAATAACATTTAAGCCTTCTTATATAGAAGACCAGACACATAATAAGACTGGAGAAAACTAATAATTAATACATTATTATTAAAAGATGAACTAAAGGAGGTGCCTCCGGTTTCTTCTCTTGGCGCGGGGGTATCTATGGGAGCGTTTACAAACATGGGAATCTGTGAAAGTTTATATGTAACAGAAGAGTATATGTAACATCAAATCCCTACCACGTATGTGTTGCTTCCAAAACTTACCAATTTAATCAATTAATTACTCTACCATCAGGCTAGAAAGTTGAAAGGAATGAGAGAAGCTCAGCAATATATGCATCAAATCCTCACCATAAATGTACTGAATTCAGTTTCCATAATGTTCCGGTTAGGAACTCAAGGAACTAAACATTTTCCCTATACTATTATGTATATTTTTCTAATTTCTCTTTAATTTATATATGTTCAAATCAGAGGATTGAAACTATTTCCCTTACATCATTGTTTTTATCTCCCTGCTGCTGTTAATTTAATTGTAGATGATTCCAAAGGAGTTTCTACTAAAGCTGATAAAAATGGTGTGCGCGGTAGTCTTGAACATGTTCCTTCCATAAAATGAATGAGTATTTCTTTGAGGATACCCCTGAAAAGGATCATTATAATGGAGATAAATAATTTGTCACATTGAGATGCTCTCTTCCTAAATTCATAGGAATAATTATGAAAAAAGTTCCTTCTAACTTTGCATAATTATAGGAGCCTTCTCTCTATCTTTCAATTGTATATGCATGTTAACAATGCAAACCTAGTGGGGAGGTTTCGTAATTTTGAGAGAGATGGGAGGTCCCTATAATTATGCAAAATTTGAGGGAGGGTCACAACAAATGACCCTGAATTCTCATCTTAGTTCTAAGTCAACTTAAAATATTGTTGCAGCCATAAAACCTAAAGAAGAAAGTGATATAGTTACCACATTCCGTGTTCAAAACGTGCCAGATAGGAAGATAAACGAGGGAGGTAAATATGTATTTTTTGGTATTTTAGTTTTATAAATGCTGAAATAATTGTCAATTATTTATAATCAAGTAACTAAACCTTTGGCATTTCCTCTAAGTTTTAATTGATATATCTCCTTTCCTATTGTTAATTTAACTATAGAGAATCCAGAAGGTGTTTCTATTACAACTGATAACACCAGTGAACATCATAAACCTAAACATTTATCCAGCCCTCACCAGAAAATGACTGAATATTTCTTTGAGGATACCGCTGGAAAGGAATTACCTGAGGGAGGTAAATCATTTTTTACATTGAAATTTGTAATGCTGTTGTAAATTCTCATTTAGTTGTCACTCTAAATTTGTTACAGAAGTAAAGCTAGAAGAAGAAATTGAAGTGGTCCGAAGTCTCCCCGAGAGGGAACATCATGAAGGTAATCCATGTGATATATTCATCCAAATTTAGAGTTAAAAAAATTTGAGCAATAAATTGCTTCAGTCATTAGGATTAAAAATTCAACATATTTTCTTTCATGGTTGTGTACAAATATCTCACCTTTTGTGACCGACAGCACTCTATGGAGCACTTCTCTGTCTGTTTAAGTTTTTAATTCCACACAAATTGGAAAAAGTCAACGAAACAAAATTGTATTTGATGAAGGAGCTAAGAACTATTTTTAATTAATCTCTTTGAAATTTGTTGTAGTTAGTATGCTACAGTTTTAGTAAAGTTTCCGGGAGGAATCTGACAAGGGGAGGGGGCTGCCGGTGGTGAGGGAGAAGAAAGGAGGAACAAGTGAGATGAAGTTTAGGGAGTAGCCCTAATTTCTTTCATACATCCAAGATTCTTTTTCACATAAACCCCTCCCCCTTATATAGATGAGGGAGGGCAACCAAATAAAAAAATACAGAATAGTTTACTGAATTTATTAATATTTGTTAGAAGATAGTGAAAAACTGTGTAAAAGCCCATTGTAATTGTGACCCATTTATGAGCCCATATTTGTCTTAGTTTAGTCTCACATTGTTAGTCTTGGGATTTTTCTCCTCCTCTCCTCCTATATATGTGTATTCATACTTACTATTTATACAAGAAATACAGCTTACAAGGTTTTTTGCATCTTTTTCTACATGGTATCAGAGGGAATGACCCGACCTGTCTGTTTCTGTCCGCCGGGTTCTTCTACTTAACCGGGCGGCCTTTTCTGGTCTCAAACCGCGGCTTCCCGTGCGATTTGTGTCTCTATCCGTTCCTCTTGCTCTCTTTGCCTTCCCTTCTCCGTTCCCCCCCCCCACTCCCTTTTATAGACCTCTCGTCTTGTGGGCCCTCTTTTTTTCCTGACCGGGCGGTCTCCTTCGATCTTCTTGCGGTCTGCTCTGCTGGCCCTTCCCGCTTCTTCTCTACCCGCTGCAACCCTACCCATTTTTCTCCCTAATCGCTGCGGGCTTGTTCTCGCTACGCCCGCTGCGGGCTGCTTCTCGCTACGCCCGCTGCGGGCTGCTCTCTCGCTACCCGCTGCGGGCTGCTCTCGCTACGCCGCTGCGGGCTGCTTCTCGCTACGCCCGCTGCGGGCTGCTTCTCGCTACCCTCTCGCCCCCCTGCGGGCTGCTCTCGCCGCCCGCTGCGGGCTGCTCTCGCCGCCCCGCTGCGGGCTGCTTCTCGCTACCCGCTGCGGGCTGCTCTCGCTACGCTGCGGGCGCTGCGGGCTGCTTCTCGCCCCCGCTGCGGCTGCTCTCGCTCCGCTGCGGGCTGCTCTCGCTACGCCCGCTGCGGGCTGCTCTCGCCGCCCGCTGCGGGCTCTTCTTGCCTCCTTACCCGCTGATTATATCTCGCGGGCGACCTCTTCTTCTTCTCGCTGCAGCTTTCCGTCCTGCTGCGCCCACCACATCTTGGTCGTGGCACCTTTCTGTGCCGGTGGTTTTCTCGCCGAGACCGTGCGATTTCCCTGTTTTTAAGTCGCTGCGGTTTTCCCTCTATTCTTTTGCGGCTTCTCTACCCGCTGGGGCTCTGCACCTTGGTCGCGGTCTCTTACCGCTGGTGTGTCCACACCGAGACCGTGCGGCTTTGCTTTCTCTTCGCCCGGTTTCTTCCGGCTGCGGGTTCTCTCCCTTAGCCGTTGCGGCCTCTCAATCCGTTGCGGCCTCTCAATACCGCTGCGGCCTCTCCGCTCGCTGCGGCCTCTCAACCCGCTTGTAGGCTTCGCATCTTGGTCGCGGCCACTTGTCGCTGGTATTGTATCACCGAGACCGTGCGGCCTAGTTTCTGTTCCGCTCCGCGTTTCTCCGCTGCGGGCTTCCCTCTTCAGCTGTCCGAGACCGTGCGGCTAGTTCAGAACCGCCATGTCCGCTTCTGCTCTCTGTCCGTTGCGGCTTCATGGATTCAGCCACTGCTTCCGGTGAGTCCGCTGGTACTTCTCTACCATCTCGAGCTACTTCCTCTGCTACGGAACCTCGAGATGAGCTCAGGATTACCACCATATCTCTCTCTGGAAAAAGTAACTTTGTAGAATGGGTCCATTCAGTTCGTCGTGTGCTCCAGACCAAAGGCCCGCTCCATCACTTGACCCGGGCTACTCGTACCGTTCCAACTGACGAATGGCTTCGTGATGACGGCCGTGTGCAATCCTAGCTCCTCAACTCCATGGATACTGAGCCATACAGGATGACCATGTATCATGACACGGCTAAGTCCATGTGGGAGGAACTCCACTCCTATTCTGGCCAAAACAGCCTCCATCATTTGTTCGACATCATCACTGATCTTCAATCCCTTGATCCCGAGATACCTGGCGATATGACTTCCTTCGTTTCCAAGGCCAAGACTCTTGTTGAGGCATGTATACAACACCAGCCTACTACTACTGATTTGGTTGCCCAACGGGCACAGAAAGAAGCTGTCGGCATTGCCATGATGATGGCAAGGGTTCCTCCGCATCTGCACAGTGTTCGAGCTCAGATACTCTCCTCTGCCACTACTCCTCTCTCTGATGTTTGCTCCATGCTTTTGAAGGTCACTCCACCACCCGAGGCTCCTCTGCCTCCCTCTCCAGCTCTGCTCCAGTTACCTTCATCACATCCCTCCACCCGTGGTACCTCGACCCGCGGGGGTCTCCATTCGTCTCGGGGACGAGGACGTACTGGAACCCCCCTTAAATGCACTTTCTGCGGTCGGGAGAATCATTTGGAGGCTACCTGCTATCGTAAGTATGGTCTGCCACCCCACCTTGTTGCTTCTACAAAGGCTGAGTCTCCGTCCTTGCCTACTCTTTCGACTTCTTCAAATGCTCAGTCTGATATTGATGCTTATCCGCACCCAGTTCCAACAACACCAAGGGGTAATTGCCCGCTCCTCGGGCTCCGTGGCCTCCATTGCAAATGAAGGTATAACCTGTCTATCTCGAAGCTCTCACTGGATTGTGAACTCTGGTGTCACCCACCACATTACTTGCCATAAGCCGCCGCAATACTTGACTGCTCCTCATCCCAAGTACATTATTGTTGCCAATGGTGACTCCACACCTGTTTCAGGAGCTGCTGATATCCAACTCACACCCACCCTCTCCTTAACCTCGGTTCTTCATGTTTCGGGCTCCCCGTTCAACTTGCTTTCTATTAGCCGACTTACTCAGGACCTTGATTGTCATGTTACATTCTCACCATCTTCTTTTGTTGTGCAGGATCGGCAAACGCAGAATATTATTGGTAGCGGACGGATTGTCTCATGGGCTCTATATTCTTGATGTCCTTCCTTCTACCCTGTCTGTCGTATCCTCAGTTGAGTGGCATTGTCGGCTTGGACATGCTCCCCTCCAGATTCTGAAGCAAGCTCTTCGGGATGTCTCCTTGCATGAGTTTTCGTGTGAGTCATGTATCTTTGGTAAACAACATCGAGTCTCTTTTAGTCTTGTCTGTAATCGGAGTGGTACTTTTTTATCCATTGTTCATTCTGATATTTGGGGCCCTTATAAAGTCCCTAGTGTATTTGAGTATCGCTAATTTGTTACCTTTATTGACGATTACTCTCGGGTGACATGACTCTATTTATTACAGGATCGTTCCGAACTCACCTCTATATTCCGAACGTTCGTTACTGAACTTCGAACTCAGTTCTCTTCCCCTCTTAAAATTATCTGCACTGACAATGCACGGGAATATACAAGCCGAACGTTTGCTGCTCTTTGTGCTGAATTTGACATTATACATCAAACATCTTGTGCTTACACTTCTCAGCAAAATGGTGTTGCTGAGCGGAAAAATCGACATCTCCTTGACGTTGCCCGCTCCTTAATGCTCCAGATGAAGGTACCCATCGAATACCGGAACTTTGCAGTGTCGACTGCTTGTCATCTCATCAATCGTCCACCTTCCTCCGTTCTCAACTTCGTCACTCCATTTAGGCTCTTATTTCCTTCTCAATCTCTGTTTCCTCTCCCACCTCGGGTGTTCGGATGTGCTTGCTATGTCCATAACCTTGGTCCACCTACGGACAAATTTACCCCCCCCCCCGTGCAACTAAGTGTATATTCGTAGGGTACTCTCGGACTCAAAAAAGGTATGTGTGTTAGTCTCCTATCGACCGAAAAGTGGTTGTGTCCGCTGATGTTACTTTTCTGGAAGATCAACCCTTTCTATCCTCCGCTTAGATACCTTCTTGTGGACAACCTGTGTCTCGTCCTGCTGTTCGGTCACGACTTCTTTACCTCCTCTTCTTCCAACGCCCCACGTGGAACCACCAGCTCCCACACTACCATCAACCAATCCGCCAGCAACCAAACCTCCTCTCATCTGTGTCTACACTCGCCGTACTCCGAACTCCGGAGCCCAGCCACTGCTACCGTCTACCAGTACGATGTCGCGGCCAGCTGACCCTGCTCCCGCCTCAATGGCTCATCCGATGACCAACTATATTTCCCTACATCGGCTCTCTCCTTTGCGAAAATTTGCTCTTGCTCTTTCCTCTATTTCTCTACCTAACACTGTGCAGGAGGCTCTTCAACACCCTAGGTGGCGTGCGGCCATGGAAGCTGAGATGTCTGCCCTGTGGGCTAATTATACTTGGGATTTGGTACCTCTTCCGTCTGCCCAGTCCTGTGTTAGCTGTATATGGATCTTTGCTATTAAACATGCTCCGGATGGGACTATCAATCGCCTCAAAGCCCGTCCGGTGGCTCGTGGGTTCACTCAGCAACAAGACTTGGACTATGAGGAGACTTTCTCCCCGGTCGCCAAGCTAAATTCTGTTCGGGTTCTTTTCTCTCTTGTTGTTCACTGCTGCTGGCCTCTACATCAACTGGATATTAAAAATGCCTTGCTTAATGGAGATCTCCAAGAGACGGTCTACATGAACCAACCTCCCGGATTTGAGACCACGGGGGAGTCTAGGGTGTGCCGACTGCGGAAAGCTATCTATGGTCTCAAACAGTCCCTTCGGGCTTGGTTTGAAAATTTTAGCAAGGCTGTTCGTGATATTGGTTTTCAGCGGAGCTCTGCTGACTTCTCTCTTTTTACACGTCATCGAACAACATGGACGGTAATTCTCCTTGTCTATGTGGATGATATTCTGATAACTGACGATGACTCTACCGGGATACAACAGATCAAACAACACTTAAACTCTGTCTTCCAAACAAAAGATCTGGGAAACCTTCGGTACTTCCTTGGACTTGAGGTTGCTCGAAGACCTGATGGTCTGGTCCTATCTCAACGGAAGTATCACCTTGACCTTCTTCAGGATGCTGGTTATTCCGGATGTAAACCCGTAGAAACACCTATGGATGTCAACCACAAGCTGAGTGCCTATGGAACCGAATCAGATTCTCTACTTACAAATCCTGAATATTATCGGCGTCTTGTGGGAAAACTGATATACCTAACTGTAACCAGGCCCGATATCTCATTTGTTGTTGGAGTGGTAAGTCGCTTTATGCATTCACCAAGAACATCTCATCTACAGGCTGTCGAACGCATCCTCAGGTACTTGAAAGCTGTCCCGGGACGAGGGTTGATATACAAGTCATCCTCCTCTTTATCCCTTGTTGCGTACACTGATGCTGATTATGCGGGCTCAGTTGACGATCGACAATCCACCACTTGTTTATGTACCTATTTTGGTGGAAATCTCATCACATAGCGCAACAAGAAGCAATCAGTTGTTGCTCGCTCTTCTGCTGAAGCAGAGTATCGTGCTATGGCTGTTGTCGTGTCTGAACTTACCTGGTTAGAAATCCTTCTTTGTGACTTGGGTGTCAAACTCTCTTCACCTGCTACTCTATTCTGCGACAGTCAGGCAGCTATACATATTGCAAAGAATCCTGTGTTCCACGAGCGAACAAAACACATTGAGGTTGATTGTCACTTTGTTCGGGAGAAGGTGCAACTAAAGAAACTTGAAGTGGAACATGTTCCAGCTTTCGGGCAAGTTGCTGACATCTTTACCAAGCTCTACCTCGGCCATTGTACCGGCAGTTTCTATCCAAGCTTGGTGCTTACGATTTGTATGCTCCAGCTTGCGGGGGAGTGTTAGAAGATAGTGAAAAATTGTGTAAAAGCTCATTGTAATTGTGACCCATTTATGAGCTCATATTTGTCTTAGGTTTAGTCCCACATTGTTAGTCTTGGGATTTTTCTCCTCCTGTCCTCCTATATATGTGTATTCATACTTACTGTTTATACAAGAAATTCAGCATACAAGGTTCCTTGCATCTTTTTCTACAATATTAATTAATATTCATTAATTAATATCAATCAATTAATTCGTACAAATTAATTATAAGAAAATTAATCACGCGGCTTCCGTATGCACTGTCCATAAATTCTGACGAAGGGAGTCCGTATTAAATAGAAATAGTTCTTTTAGATCATTAATTCATCTCCTTTTCAATGTTAATTTTACTGTAGAAAGGTCAAAAAGAGTTTCATTACATATTTATATAAACAGTGCGCAGTCTAATCTAATGAAGGTCGTGCATGCACCACAATGACTTGCACTGCTTGTATTATTCTCATCTTGGTTGTAAATTCAAAAAGACGAAAATATATCTTTCACGGCATATTTCAGAGCCAAGTATGAGCGTAAAAATGCCTCAAGCAGTTATTATGTACACATCGAAGACTCTTTCCATAATCTTCCTGTTATGGCCCAGAGTGGAGAAGGTAAGTGATGCGGAGCATAGACGAGCACCTGCAGTGGAGGACGAGTTTTGGGCCCGTTCGGAGCCAATTGACGACTTTCCATATATGGCGTACCCGGATCGACGATCGGACTCCACAAATGTGTCCAAATTCGCGTTGCGAATCGATTTGATATATTACTTCATTAGTTTGCGTTGTATTTTGATTTATTTGGGTGATCTCATCTTCGGCCAATCATAGTCGTTGAAGGTGGGATGTCCTAGCCTTTATTTTATTATAAATATATAGTTCATAGGTAGTGGGCTGATTGAGGGCATTGCAAATTTTGGAGAGATTATTCTCGGAATTCCGCGATCCCGCCACAGTGCCGACTCCGTGGAATCCTTGGTGACAACTCCTAGGTTGGTATCTTCCTCCCCAAGCCTTCCCCTAACCCTAACTCTCTTTTCCCCATCGCAAACCCTCTCCCACAGCCACCCAACTCCTCCAAAACGCAGCCGCCAGAGGGTTGTCCAGAAAAATCCGGTTTCTATTCAATTCTACTGTTGAAAAATGAAATGTATTTTCCATTAATAAAGTTTCCACAATCATGTAGTCGTCGGTTTCCCAAACAGCCACACTGCTTCAATTTTTTTCCCACCCAGACTGCCGGCCTGCTGCGCCTACAGGCCCTACACCCCTGCAGCCGCCAGACCACCAGCCTCCCCTCCACCAAGTCGCCCCACCCTGCTGTTTCCCTCAACCAGCCGCTCCTCTCCACAATCCTGAACACCCCCACCGGCCTCTCCTTTAAGCTCTTCAACCACCACCCCCTTGTCACCCTAATTTCCCCTTGCCGCCAGCCCCTTTCTCTCCGCGGAACCACCTTCCAAAATTCTTCCCATATTCGAATCAGTCCAGATCTGAAATTTTTCCCCCGGATCCGATCTCATATTGTTGGATCTACCATTCACGGTCCGTTTTCATTTTCCACCGCCGAGGACAGCCACCTCCGTTATTTCCACGCCGCCGGTTCCACATTAGATCGCGGTAAAAACGCATCCGGCTCCGAAATCTTTAGTGCATTGGTCAGCCCACTATTTGGTGAGTTCTCGTTGTATTGGATTTATTATCTTTATCATATTTGTATTGAATTGGTTACTATATTAGTTTGGATATCTTGTATTGTGGTGGTCTTTTAGATAATTATCGTGATTTGCAGGCTTTATTCGCCGCACGCTCTTGCTTTGACCCTCCACGCGGAGGAAATGCTAAGCTTGTCTCGCTTAAATAAATTATCTTTGTTTTGCTTTGAATATTTTACGTGAGATGATATTATTTATTATTCAATTGTGATTTTATCCGTTGGGCTTTACATAGCATGTAGGGTTAGATCGTCGTTAATCCGCCGCCTATAGATTCGCCCTGCGTCAATTGGTATCAGAGTCAGGTTATGCGCTCTTTTGATACGCAATCGTAAAGTTTATAGGTTTTTCGTTATGTCTAGGTGTCACAATTATTCCTCTCCTCACTTTGGAGGTCTCGAGTCCACTTGCACCCGCCTTCATAGATCCCCTTCAGGGAGACCCTCACGACACTACGATGATTATTCACGATCGCAACACACCACTTCCAGAGATCATGTTGACCCACCGACACGACCCCACTATGTTAGAGACGATCAATATGATGATTGTCGTCGTTCTTATCTATACACGCGAGCGGATTGTGTTGATCCTTCGACACGACTCGGTTACCTTAAGGATGATTATTATGAGGATCGTCTCTTTGAGAGAGATCTTGAGAGTCAGTTTCGTACTGTTGCCCCTCCCTTTGGCGGCTCATCGAGTCTCGAGTCTATCAGTTATTGGCTCATGGATATGAAGTATTATCTCGATCATTTTGAGTTATTCAGTGAGCGTCGCGTCAAGTTTGCAAAACTTAGATTTTTAGATCAGGCGATGACATATTGGTCTAGCGTTGAGAGGACCTGCGAGCGAGACCGTCTTCGTCGTATCATTAGTTGGGTGGACATGAAGCGTATATTGTGTCAGAGGTATCTGCCTTCGTCATATCGGAGTCGCTTGCTCGACCAATTATTTTCCTTCAGCAAGGATCCATGTCTGTCGCTGAGTACATGGACCGTTTTGATGAGTTAGTGACGATAAGTGATATCCGCGAGGACCCAATCATGACCATTTCCCGATTTCGGTCTGAACTTCGGTCTGACATACATACTAAGATAGTTTATCATAGCTCGAAGTCGCTCGAGCAGACATATCAGCTCGTCATTCGTTATGAACAGTCTTTGAGATCTGCAAGAGCTGGTCGATGAGATTCTCATCTTGACCTCCGCAGTACGAGTCACTCCCATACTGAGGTCACCACGATGTCTACCATTGTCCTGTCAGTCACGACAAAAGTGATACCTGATGCGGATTGCTCACACCCCAGTGAGGTGCTTAGCCCAGTGAGTGCTCTTGTTTCTAACCCGTCTCTTGTGACCCCGACTGAGAGCAAGCCTAAGCGACCTATTGAGTCTGCAGTGTTGTGTCCCTCACCCACACACCTTTCTCTGTCATACACAGAGTTAGCACCCCAACCCCAGACCCATTTTCTGACACCGCACTCACAAACTCATTCTTGAGTATAGGTCTATATCGCTCTCTCATTATCATTACCCTGAGTTACATCATGACCGAGAGCCCAGAGCCTGGTGTTGATCTCGTAGTGGCTATGTCACCCATTCACGGGGACACTACCCCTCACGATGGTACTAATGTGGAGGATCATGACCCTAGTGACGAGTTCTATGACGAGTTCTTTGACGAGTTCTATGACTGGATGATTTTCTTTTCTTCCAAATTCATCATGTATAATTTAACAAATACAAAATTCAGGTTTCTTGAAGTCAAAGGAAGATAAAGCGGTTGACCTTTTAGAAAGAGGATTGAGCTCTCGGCAAAATGTCCCTAAGGCGCGAGGTAAGGCATCATCTAATGTTTTTTGACTTCTTCCAAATCCATTTGCAATAAACTAACAAAATTCTTTTTTTTCCAGCTACTTTGAAGGCAAAGGAAGAAAAGAAAGTATTTTCCTCCCTACCGAGGATGAACTCCGAGTGCAAAAATGCATCGAATCCTTACCACAAATGTGCTGAATTTTGCAATGAAATTGTCCTTGAGAGGGATCAGCCAGGAAAAAGTAAGTTTTTTTGTCTCATTCTTTGAATTATGCTATCAATAATCTAACAATTGCCTTGTTCTCAGCTTTCACGAGGTCAAAGCAAAAAGAGAGAGTAGATTTCCCTTCAGAAGGAGCGGTGAATCCTGATTGCCAATTTGCATCAAACCCGTACCATGTATGCGCCGAATACTGCTTCGAAAATGTCCCCAAGAGGGAAAAGCGTTGGCAAGGTAAGCCTGTGTTACATTATTCTAAGTTATTAGCTTTGGATTGTAATATATGTGTTGAAGATATTTAGTATGTTATTAGTATTTAAGTCTATTAGTATGTGAGTGGGTTTAGTCTCACATCTTGAGTCAGAAATTGTGTCAATTGTAATGCTATAAATCCCCCCTATGTAGATGAATGAAATTGCACCTTCTATTTTCTTTTCTACTATTTCTAACATGGTATCGTAGGAGGAATGGACTTCTCCCTAAAATTTTATTGCCCTAATTGTTGGCGATCTAATTTCTCGGCGGCTTCCCCTCTAGATTCCTCCCTCGTTCTCCTTCTGTCGACAGGTTCGGCGCTGCTTCCCATTCGTCTTTGTTCTCCTGTCTGCCTTCTTCGTCCCGTCGAGCCCGCCGCAGTTGCTCGACTGTGTCAGTTTTTGTCGACGATTGCTTCTGTCTTCTACAGACGATGGAGTTTCTTCTCCCACAGACGATCCCGTTGTTGCACCTGTCTGCGTTTCTGTCGCAGATCGTCGACAACGATCATATCATTTTACTCTCCTGCTGAGCTCCTCTCTTCTCTTGTCGAGCTCATGTACTTTAGAGCTCCTCGGCCGCCACAACTTCTCCTATGTCGATCCTGTGGGATCCTCTCTTCTGTTGATCTCGTGGGGCTTTCTTCCTGTTGCTTCCTCCATGGATCCCGCCTCCGCTCCGTTCTTGCCTTCGACGGTCTTTCCCCGCTGCTCCAGATCTGGTCCGTCTTGCTGGTGGAAATGGCTCCTCACGTGCCGAGCTCCTCTCTTTCTTGCCGGGCCGCCTTCTCCTCGCCGCTGGCTTGTGCCCGTGCTATGCTCGCTACATTGCGTCATGTTCTCGCCGACAGCTTTATCCGACGATCGCTTCTCTCCAAGGATGATGGTGTTTCCTGCTTTTAGTGTCTTGTTCTGTGTTTTTTTAATCCTTTTATTGTTGCATTGTTTATATCTCTTGACGTTGTATGCCTTCATGCACGTGTTTCACGTGAGGAGTGTTCTTGATGACGACGACTCAGATGACTCTCTTTCCTGATTCCTGCCTTAGTCACGCACGACCTCCAAACATACTTTGCGTATTTTTTTGTATTTCTAGACGTTCTATGCCTTCATGCATGTATTCCACGTGAGAGAGAGTGTTCGTGATGACAGCAACTCGGATGACTCTCTTTCCTGACTCCTGCCTTAGTCACACACGACCTCCAGACGTACTTCTTGTGTTGTTTGTGTCTCCCCAAACTTTTATTCGTTGTTGAGTAGGGGTGGTTTGGCCTTTGTTGGTTGACTTAGTTTTAGCTCCGGGAGCATCCTGCGTGATCATGGTCGGTTGTTGGACCAACGACGTGTGACTTATTCCTGGTTGGATTATTCCGGGTGACACACGGTTGGGTCTCGGTGGCTGTTATTTTTTGTCCCACGTTGCCAACCACCATTATCTCTCTTTTTATGATGTGTCCAAGCTGGAGCTTTCCCCTCCAGTTTTTGTGGGAGTGTTAAAGATATTTTGTGTGTTATTAGTTTTTAAGTCTATTAGTATGTGAGTGAGTCTAGTCCAATATCGTGAGTCAGCAATTGTGTCAATTGTGTCTATTAGTATTTTCTTTTCTGTTATTTCTAACAATATGAATACAACAACACTCAAGCCTTTATCCCACTATAATGGGGTCGGCTATATGTATCCTTTGTCGCCATTGTGCCCTATCTTTTGTCATAATCTCACCAATGCCTAAGTACATCATGTATTTCCTTATAGGTTCATTCCAAGTCTTTATTGGTCTACCTCTCCCACATTTAACATGCCTAGTGACTAGACTCTCGCAACGCCTACCGGGTGCCTCTAATGGTCTCTTTTGTACGTGTCCAAACCATCCTAGTCGAGCTTCTTGCATCTTCTCTGCAATTGGTGCTACTTCTGTCTTATCCTTGAAACATTCATTCCTAGTAATATGAATAATTACAAAAAAATACCCGGCGACTTTGCATGACTATATGGACCTCCCCTCTACTTTTTAAAATTGCCAACGACTCTGTTAGGGCCCTCTTGATGGATTTTGAACTCGGGATCATCCTAATAGTGGGCCGCGGCGGAACCCCTGGGCACGGTAGGGCACGTGCCCGACGGTTTTGGGCCACACAGGAGGTTCTTCTTCTTCTTCGGGCAGCTCTCTACACCTTCTTCTTCTTCACTTAGATACAATCTGTGAATATTTGGTTGGTTGTTGATGTCTGGAATCCATTGCCCAATTGTGTTGATCCTTGTTTCCAGTTTGCTTAAGGAGGGTCACCGCCTCCTTGAAGAATGACAGTCCTCATCTTGACTCCGCGCCCATATCACCAGCTCTCTACACCAGATACAATCAATATGGTTGGTTGTTGAGTCGGGCCTTGACGGAATGTCTCATCTTGTTATCACCAACTGGTGATGATGGATAGAATGGAGGTCCTTTATCAAGGAGGTCTGGGTATCGACTCCCAGCCTCAACCACCTACTGCATTGCCATGTGGTTAAGGATTCGCCTGGCCTAAATCCAGTGCAGAGAGCTGGTTGTACGGGCCGCAACCCACTATTAGGACGATCCAGGTGTTCAAAACCCGTCATGGGGAACCAACAGACTCCTGGGATTTTTTTTTACCAACACCTTCCCGGAGGTGTTGGTAATTTCAAGAAGTATAGTGGAAGCCCCTGTAATGATTCCAAGTTGAAGGGAAGGTTTGTATAAATGACCCTTATACCATAGTCTTAGAAAAAGTGGGCAGCCCGGTGCACAAAGTGATCCCTGCGTAGCGGAAGGATGCGACATCAAGCGGGGTTGAACCATCCGGTTCAGCCCTCCCTAATTAAAACAAGACGGCGGTTGGGGGCTGAACCGGACGGGTTCAACCCCTATAGGAGGGGCTGGCCGACCCCTCCATGTTCCGAGGGGTATAAATACCCCTAGGGTTTCCTGGCAGGATACAAGCAAGTATTTCTAGGTATTTTCTCGTATCTCTCAAGCCTTAGATCTCTCATTTCTCTCCCAAATCTCTATCTCGTTCATATCATTTGGTATCAGAGGATCTTTCCTCCCCGCTTCAGCCAACGTCTTATCCAACCGATCCATCCGCAGCAAGCATCGTCGTCGACTAGTGCGCTCGATCGATCTGCTTGATCAACCGGGCCGACGATTTCTCCACGAGCGATTGAACGATCGATCGCTGTTTCCGTCAGCGTGCAGCGACGACTCCCCCGACGTGCAGCGACGATTCCGTCATTTTTCCCAGCGAGCGATCGACGATCCCGTCAATTCCACAGCGTGCAGACGCAACCAAAGGGCTTTCCCACCGTAGCTTCAGCGACCGAGCGGCCTTCTGCGACAGTCGACAGGGACGATCGGAGTTCTTCAACGATTCTTCAGCGATCCAGTCAACCCCGTGTCTCTTCGACGGCTTGCCCTCTACTTGCTTCTTCTCCGCATCAGACTCCTCCGCTGTTTTGGCATACTCCGACGCCGACTTCTTCCACCTTCAGCGTGCATACTCTGAGTTCTCCTGGCCTACTGCCGCACCCGATTTCGACAACGCCACCATGGTGACTTGCTCCTAGGAAGAATCCAATCGATTGACAACTCTCGAAGAGAACTACACCGGGCTGGCAGACACAATAGCGACCATCGTAGAAAAGTTGAAGGCATCGGAAAAACGGCTGGAAGAAAAGTTGGATGCGCGCATGGACAAGATAAAAAATTTGTTGACTCAACACCTCAAGGGGAAAGCTGTTGCGGAAGAGACCAGCGCAGTCCCGATTCTCCCTCCGGCCCCAACAACGGGATACGAAGTTTGTATGGGTAGGGAGGGTAATGATCGGGCCTCCGATATCAATAGGGGGCTTGGGGTCGACAACGAAAGGGCAGGAAGCTCACGACGACCACCAACAGGGCCAGAGGCAACCCAGATAGGCAGAATCGACACATCTGCCTTGGATTTTCCTCCTTATCGGGAAAGGCGCCAGGAGGACCGACGACCCAGAGGGATGAGGTACCCACATCGGGATGAACTTCTTCCTATTCCAGGAATGTCGGGACATGCCGATGGCGGCAGAGAAGGAGGCAGATGGGAGTTTAGGCCGCCAGTAATGGTTGGAAATCCCTACGGAGGGGATTGGGGGTACCCACACGTTGCCGCTGATCGACAACGACCGCAAGAACTCGGGCAAGAGTACGGAGGACCCGGGCAATCGCAACCGAGGGCATTCATGCCGCCAAAAGTGACACACATGAACTGCCCCAAATTCAAAGGAGGAGATGCTTTAGAATGGGTCTAAAAGGCAAAGTTCTACAATTATCAGAAAATTCTAGAAGAACAGTGGGTAAAGTTAGCATCGTTTCACCTTGAGGAGGACGCATACTAATGGACCCAATGGTTCCCTCGAGGACGGGACCACGCACCATGGTACGAATTTGTTGACGGATTCACAGGCCGCTTTGGCCCACTAGAGTACGAAAATTTCGAGGCCCTTCTTCAGAAACTGAGACAGAAAGGGACAGTGATGGAATACCGAGCAGAGTTTGAAAGGTTAGCCAACAAAATGCAATGGGGCGAGAAGACATTAATGTGTTGCTTCATTTCAGGGTTGAAGGAGCACATCAAGAATGGGGTACATGCCTACATGCCGCGCAGTTTAACCCATGCTATCAGTTTGGCCCGGATTCAAGAAGAGCGACTTAACCGACAAAAATCCAGAGAAGGAAATACGAAGAATCCTACAAATACGCCAGGCACGAAAAAAGATCAAGGAACTACGAAAAGGGCGACAGTGACGAAATTGACATGTTTAGAGCTACAGGCAAGAAAGGATAAAGGATTGTGCTTCAACTGTGATGAGAAATTCACCCCAGGCCACAAATGCCAGATGATCCAGGTGTACATGTTGCATGAAGAAGGTGAGATGCCAGATACAGAAGGAGGGGAACATGGGCACATTCCAGATACAATCGAGTTCGGGGCATCTAGCCTAGCCATGGAGGGAGAGTCCACGCCACCCACCGAGTATTGTGGGGTGGATCGGTCAACAAAAGGTGACCATTTTGGTTGACAGTGGGAGTACACATAACTTCATCAACCCCGCTGTCGCACAGAAGCTGGGACAAGAGATCAACAAGGAAGCCGCGTCCCAGGTTATGGTGGAAGACAAAAATAAGCTGCAGTGCGAAGGGATGCTGAAGGGAGTATGGGTCAGGGTGCAGGAATACACCTGCAGGATGGATGTCTGCTTGTTGCCCATCCAGGGGTCAGATATGGTTCTGGGGGTCCAGTGGTTGCGACTGTTGGGTAAGGTAACCCTGGATTGGGGCAACATGACCATGGAGTTTGCTCAGGATGGGAGAGAGCACTCCCTGCACGGGATCAGACTCTCACCGGTGAAAGGGGTCTCTTCGCTGCTTGGAGAGACTGCGGGAACAAGAGAACGACATAACTGTGATGAGCCTGAAGGAAGGGATTGAGCATACCAACACTCGACCCTACTGTTACCCAGATCTCCACCTTGGAGACAAGCTGGTTTTTGAACGGGAAGGGAATGTTATGAATCCTCATAACGATCTGCTCGTGGGACAACAACAAAGACGGCGGAAGGATGCGACATCAAGCGGGGCTGAACCATCTGATTCAGCTCTCCCTAATTAAAAAACGGCGGTTGGGGCTGAACCAGACGGATTCAGCCCCTATGGGAGGGGCCGGCCGGCCCCTCCATGGCCCGAGGGGTATAAATACCCCTAGGGTTTCCTGGCAGGAGAATACAAGCAAGTATTTCCAGGTATTTCCTCGTCTCTCTCTCTCAAACCCTAGATCTCTCCTTTCTCTCCCAAATATCTATCTCGTTCGTATCAACCTTACCATGCAGTTTTGCAAAGAGGCTGCTTCCAGGACTCGAACCCGTGACCTCAAGATCATACAACACCTCAACCCGTGCGCCAAGGCCCCCCTTCAACATACCCTTAGTCTAACCAGTAAATTATTTCAGGTATGGAGCTCAAAGGTCTGAAGGAATTAAAAAATTTACTCAGCAACAAAAAGATAACAAGTGGGCAGCCTCAGTGCAATTTTGCTTCAAACCCATACCATAAATGTACTGAATACTGCCTCAACAGCAACATGCCTGATGGAGGTTTGCCACACCTAGCCTCACTTTTTTTCTTCTCACTCTTGAATTTATATATCTGTATTCTCAGAAATCATTGCAGCCATTAAAACAAATGAAAGGAAGAAAGACAATAATTATTCTACGAGAAGAGATGTCGACCCCATCCACAAACATCCATCAAAGAAGAATGAAGAAGCAGAAGGCATCAAAGGTCCTACATCCTTATATTTTAAAAAGTGCTCCCCTTATTTTTTTTTCATTTGTAGCTATATATAAAGTCGTCCATCTGTTGTGTAGCAACGTTTAAGGAGAAGACCAGAGATTCGTCGCTCGGGGAAAATAAAAGAGATCATCTGATCATGGAGAGGAAGAGTAGCGCGAGCTCTAGCTCGCAAGATGATGGAATGAAGAAGAGAAGCGCAGAATCTAAACACGTAGACGCGTCGAACCCAATCAATGATAAATTTGATTCAAGGGGTGCGACCAAAGATTTGCATTCAGGTAATTCTATAATCAAAGTTGTGAGGATGTCTTGAATCTTTGGCTCCGTTTCGTGCCAAATGCGGTGATCATGAACCGCAAATCGTAAACGTCTGATCTCATTTGAGAAATTTCATCAACTTTTATGTTCAAAACTAGTTTTCTTTTTGTATCGCGGTCATAACCGTTGTATGCCAAACATTCTACGACAGTGGCGTTTTAGTCCAAACTCACCAGTTTGGACTAAAACGCCGTGCCAAACGGATCCTTAGGCTTCATTTGTTTAAGCTTTTCACGCGAACATTTGGAGCAAACGCTGCCGGACAGCGAAAAAACAAACAGTATGCCGGCGGCGTTTGCTCCGTTTGCTCCCGTAGCAAGGAGGAAAAGTCATCCGCCTGCTCCGTTTCCAGCCTTGCCTCCTCCCCTCCAGTCCCAATCCCCCGTTTCCATCCGCCGGCTCCTCCCGCCACCGCCTAACCAAATAAAGCATTAATCTGTTTGAAGCCCATACAATCTACTCCCCTTTAATTTGTCACAAACATTTATTTGCATATAATAATCTTAGAGTGCAAGACGTCGAAAACACAGTTTTCTTTCTTCTGTAATCTCAATTTTCACAGTGAACACATGCCACCGTCTCTGAACACAACTTTCTTTCAGAGCGAACTTCGTAATTTCTTGCGTTCTAAGATTCCCCATAACAAAAGTTCTATAATTTCGTCCTTTCATCTCGTAATTTACTTAAAAAAAATCATTCTGATGCTTGCAGCAAAAGTGGTAGACATGAATTTAAAAGAGCCGGCCGATGTGCAACTTACAGATTCATCCGACATATTACATGAATGGACCAAGTATTGCTCCCAGAAATGCGCAGTTGACGTTGGAATGCCCGTGCCAGAGAAGATAGGTCTATAAATACTCTTCATGATTGCTGTAGTTTGAATACATTTCGCTTTCAATACCCCGAGCAATCGCCGCCTTTTTCTGCTGCAGCAAATGTTGAAGGTGAAGTTTTTCTGAAAGAGTATGCATCAGGAAATCAGAAGGTTCAAACCAATGGGAGACTACTTGCATGTTCCCTCCCCATTTCATTACTGTTTTTGTTAGGGTTTGTTTTGTCTGCGGTGCACCGGATTCAGATGATTCACTCCTTCATTGTGTCTCCAGAGAAGTTCAAGGGGGGTGGTGAGAAGATGAAGGCTGAAGGGGACGGGGATCGCGAATGCAGAATTGTATCTGATCCATACCATATTTGTGCTGACTGCTGCTCTCAAGGATCAGATGAATGAATGCTTTAGAATACAGCAACAGCAACAACAACACTTAAGCCTTTTATCTCACTATAATGAATAGGCTGTATGGAGATGGATTTGGTGAAGAAGATGAAATAAACGAGGGTTAACTATAATGAGTAGGATTTTAAAGCGGGCTATATGGAGATGGATTTGACGAAGAAGATGAAATAAAGGAGGGTTATCCAACTGTGTTGGAGCTGGGCTGCCAGTATGTGCTTAATACTAGTTTATTTTTAATCTTATATATTAATTAAAAATAAAATTATTTGTTAGTCCTTTGTCCTCGTATACAAAGGCATCATCTATCCATCACTCAGGGCGTAATTTAAAGTAGTTTAGGATTTGGAGTTAATTTAAGATTAGCAAATTAGTCTAAATTATGAAGTAGATGGGCTATGATAAATTTGTTGGTGTCAGTCATACTTAGTATAGGAAAATCGCATTAATACAGCATAAGGCTTCGTTTGGAGGGACTTATTTTCACCGGTCAAGCGGTTACAACCGCATGAACCGAACTTTAATTACGGTTCGTTTCATGCGGTCGTAACACCACTTGACTGGTGAAATAAGTCCCCCAAATGGAGTTTATATTTCTCTCGTAGCCTCCAAAACTGTCCCTATTTTCATTTGAGAACTAGTGTTTGCTAATCCCCAAAGTCCGTGAATTGTAACATAACCTAAACCCTAAAGGCCGCATAATGCCTGAAAAGGGGTGCAAACGAGTTGAGTTAAAAAAAGTATCGACCAAACTTTTGAGCTCCAACACGGGGCAATTACGGCCAAGCGCGACCGTGATGAGCTCATTTTAAGTATGTGCTTAATACTAGTTTATTTTTAATCTTATATATTAATTAAAAATAAAATTATTTGGCTCAGCCTCAATCACTCAGCTAATTTAAAGTAGTTTAGGATTTGGAGTTAATTTAAGATTAGCAAGTCTAAATTATGATTATGATAAATTTGTTGGTGTCTTTGTTGAGCTCGAGCTTTTTGGAGGGACTTATTTTCACCGAGCTCAAGTGAACCGAACTTTAATTACGTTCACGGGTAACACCACTTCTTAATCTGGAGTTTATATTTCGTGAGCCATATTTTTTCATCCCCAAAGTTTTTTTAAAAACGTACAAATAAAAAGATCACAAGATGAAGCACAACAAAATGTGAGTTCAAGCCTAATCTCATGCTTTTTGTTTTTTTAAAAACGTACAAATAAAAAGAGTCAAGTTATTTTCAAGCCAGCTTGCTAACTCTCACGCCTCAAAATACCCACATCATGCTCCTTATAAGCCCTGGACATATACGGAATAATTTCCATAAGTTTTATGGAGCAAACATTGATTTTCCATTCCTCACAACAGGTTTAGTTGGGCATGCACACATTCTATTGTGTATTCTCTCATGCTGTAACCATGAGCTGCTCCCCCTCACAACTGGTGAACTAAAAGAAGCATCCTTTTAGAATTAGGGGGGGAGATAAGAGTGCGGCTGAGCAAGGCTATCCCATCTTCAAGGGGTTCAGAGAGATGCCAACACACCCAAACTTATAGGACACTATCCATCCTCATAAAGACAAATGGAGAGCAGCAGCAGCATTCATGCCCTTTTGCTTGAGGGGATAACAGCACCATATATAGTACATGGATATTTGTTAAACAAGAAAATGTTCTGTTGGCATAATAAACAGTCATGAGTGAAAGCATTTCTCAGACTTAAATAGCAAATTCTTCACACCAGACAAATTGTTCAAACCACATTATCTAAGAATTATAATAAACTTATGCAACACACATTTAAAAAAGCCGGCGGGGAGATGGAGAGAACAGAAATCTTCATACCAACTAAAAAAGCAGTAGTGATTGTATGTATAAATCATCAGCACAAAACATGCAAAGGGGGAAAAAACTAGACAATGGCATTAGCAGCACTAGCAATCCTTGGCCATAAGTCAGCACACTCCTTTCCAATTGGCCCAGTGATTGCTGATCCTGTTAATCACCCACATTAATAAGTACACAAATCTTTTTTTACATAGTTTTTAACAAACAAAAAAAATGCAAGAATTGTGTGCATAACAATCAATTACATTAAATTGTTGGATTATTCTTTGAGGTTAAGATTGTTGCAAAAAGGAAAATAGTAAATGGTTAGATGTAAAATATAAAAAAAACTATTAGAACCGAACCGTGCAAACCATTGGAAACTATGGGAACCAAACCAACCCCGTGGTTTAAGTTTTTAAGCAAAATCGCAAACCGAACCACCATGATGGTTTTAAAACTTTAGAGCTGAACCGTGCAAACCATTGAAACCGAACTAAATCAAATTGTTCCATTTTGGTTGTTTTCAAAAAAATATAAATACATGATCTTAAAAAAAATAGAAAACTTAGTTGGATATGCTGTTTATTGGTCTTGAGAAGACTTATGATAGAGTTTCAAGAGAGATCTTATGGAGTCTTAGAAAAGAACGGTGTAAAAGTATCATATATTGATACTTTTACACCTAAACCCTAAACCAACCCTAAACCCTAAACCAACCCCGTGGTTTAAGTTTTTAAGCAAAATCGCAAACCGAACCACCATGATGGTTTTAAAACTTTAGAGCGGAACCGCGCAAACCATTGAAACCGAACTAAATCAAATTGTTCCATTTTGGTTGTTTTCAAAAAAATATAAATACATGATCTTAAAAAAATAGAAAACTTAGTTGGATATGCTGTTTATGGGTCTTGAGAAGACTTATGATATAGTTTCAAGAGAGATCTTACGGAGAGTCTTAGAAAAGAAAGGTGTAAAAGTATCGTATATTGACATGATCAAAGATATATATACAAATTCAGTGACAAGAATGAGGGCATCCAGAGGATTACATCAGGCAATACCTTGGTGTAAAAGCACAGTTGGCTTACATCAAAGTTCAGCTTTAAGCCCTTATCTTAGATGAGCTCAAGAGACGTATCCAACAAGCAATACCTTTGTGTTTACTGTTTGCGGATGATATCGTTTTAGGCTACATTTGTTTCGGCGGTGGCGGGTCGATCCGGCGAGTGGAAAGGGAGTGTTCGCAACGGAGGGGGGAGGTGGCTGTTCTAAACGGAGCTTTTTGGGGGCATTTTTCAAGGCGGGCGGGCGGGTGGAAATGGAGCAAACGGCGCGGAGGTTCATTTATTTACCCTCCTTCCGGCGGCGTTTGCCCAAAACGGAGCAGCGAAACGCTCAAACAAATAGAGCCTTAGTTGATGAGACGCGCGAGGGTGTCAACGCAAAACTTGAATCTTGGGGAAATACTTTAGAAAAGAAGGGTTTTAGGTTGAGTAGGGCAAAGACGGAGTACATAGAGCATAAAGTTAACAGTACAAGAAGGATAGATGACTTCGTTATTAAATCGGGTGATCAAAATATTTCCCGTAGTGAGTGTTTTAAATATCTTGAATCGATAGTTCTAAAAGACGGAGGTATTGATAAAGATGTGACACAGAATCCAAGCAGGCTGGTTGAAGTGAAAAGGCGCGTCAGAGATTTTATGTGATCGTAAAGTATCACTAAAACTTAAGGGCAAGTTTTACCGTACTGCAATTAGGTCGGCGATGCTCCATGATTCTGAGTGTTGGCAGTGAATTGTGCACATGAGTAAAAAATGGAAGTTGCGGATATGAGAATGCCTAGGTGGATGTGTGGACACACGAGACTGAATAAAATTAGGAATGAATGTATCAGGGATAAGACAGGAGTAACACCAATTGCAGAGAAGATGTGAGAAGCTCGACTAAGATGGTTTGGACACATACAAAGGAGACCATTAGAGGCACTTGTTAGGCGTTGTGAGAGTCTAGTCACTAGGCATGTTAAACGAGGGAGGGGTAGACCAATAAAGACTTTGAAACTACAAGGAAAGACATGATCTACTTAATAAGCAATACTGAGATTATGACAAAAGATATGGCACAATGGCGATAAAGGATCCATATAGCTGACCCCATTATAGTGGGAAAAAGGCTTGAGTGTTGTTGTTGTACAGATGGATACTTTCATACATGGTTCTTATCATCGTAACTCGTGTGAGAACAAAAGCAATGCGTCTCCCAATAATGGGCTCGACTAGGTACAGTTTGGCTTGGCTCGACTAGGTACATTTTGGCATTCAAAACTGTTGAGAGAGCACAAAAACTTGTATGTATTGCTTGTATGTCTAAATACAAACAGAGAATACAAATATATAGGAGGAAGAAAGAGAGAGAACAATCCTATACATGATGTGGGACTAAAGAAGAGAGAATAGGGAAAACAAAAATGGGCCCAATAATGGGCTCTTTACAGTAAGCTGGAGCGAACAAATCGTATGCGTCAAGCTTGGACAAGTACTGATAGAAGAGGGTACTGTAAAGATCCTTTGTGAGGACATCCGCAACTTGTTCAATCCCCGAAACATGCTTTAGGTCGAGCTTCTTTATTTGAACCTTTTCCCGAATGAAATGACAGTCGACTTCAATATGCTTTGTTCTCTCGTGGAAGACCGGGTTCTTGGCTATATGTACAACATCTTGACTGTCACAGAGGAGAGCTGGCGAAGGGAGCTTTACACCCAGATCGGTAAGAAAACTTTCAAGCCACGTCAGTTCTGAAACCACCGATGCCATTGCCCGGTATTCTGCCCCAGCTGATGATCGAGCAACGACCGCTTGTTTCTGGCTTCGCCAGGTAATCAAATGTCCTCCAAAATATGTGCAAAAACCACTAGTTGACCGTCGATCATTAAGGGGGTCAGCATAATCAACATCAGAATATGTCACCAATGTTGGAGTTGAAGAAGAGGTTCTGTAAACTAGTCCTTGGCCATGAGCTGTTTTAAGGTATCTGAGAATGCGTTCAACAACTTGAAGATGGGATCTTCGATGGGAGTGCATATACCGACTGACAATACCAACAGCGAAGGAAATATCTGGTCTGGTTACTGTGAGATAGATCAATTTTCCAACGAGGCGACGGTAATATTCTGGATTCTGGAGTAGGAGATCCGAGTCAGATGCCTGGGCGCACAACTTGTAGTTTACATCCATTGGGGTGTCACTCGGCTTACAGCCTGAATAGCCCGCATCATGAAGGAGGTCGAGGCAGTACTTCCGTTGAGAGAGGACAAACCCATCCGGCCATCTGACAACCTCAAGACCGAAGAAGTACCGTAGGGGACCAGATCTTTTGTCTGAAAGACGGAACTCAGATGTAGTTTGACCGCTAGTATCCCTCGCGATACATCTCCTGTAATGATGAATCGTCAACGTACACAGTACACTAACATAAGAACTGTTCATGTTGTTCGGTGACGAGTAAACGGTGACGAGTAAACGGTGACGAGTAAACAACGAGAAGTCGGCCGAGCTCCGAGTAAAACCAATATCACAAAGGGCTTTACTGAACTTGTCAAACCATGCCCGTGGGGATTGTTTGAGACCATACAGAGCCTTCAAAAGACGACAGACCTAAGACTCCCCCGTGGTCTCAAACCCGGGTGGTTGCTGCATATACACCATTTCCTAGAGATCACCATGCAGAAAGGCATTCTTGATATCCAGTTGGAGTAAGGGTCACTGGCGATGGACAGCTACGGAGATGAGGACACGAACGGTAATGAGCTTGGCCACCAATATCCCAAAGGGCTTTACTGAACTTGTCAAACCATGTCCGTGGGGATTGTTTGAGACCATACAGAGCCTTCAAAAGACGACAGACCTGAGACTCCCTCGTGATCTCAAACCCGGGTGGTTGCTGCATATACACAATTTCCTAGAGATCACCATGCAGAAAGACATTCTTGATATCCAGTTGGAGTAAGTGCCACTGGCGATGAACAACTACGGAGATGCGGACACGAACAGTAATGAGCATGGCCACCGGAGAGAGTTTCCTCATAGTCGAGCCCCTGTAATTAGGTGAAGCCACGAGCCACTAGACAAGCCTTCAGACGGTCAATCGTCCCATCAGAAGCATGTTTAATGACAAAGACACACCTAACCGGTTTCTGACCCGGAGGAAGGGGTACTAGAGTCCATGTCTGGTTAGCCTAGAGAGCAGTCATTTCCTCCTCCAAGTCGGCCCGCCAGCCCGGATGTTGGAGCGCTTCCTGCACAGAGTTAGGAACAGAGATCAAGGAAAGAGAAGTAGCAAATATATGAAGGTGGGGAGAGAGTCGATGGAGGGAGACACAGTTTGCCAGTGGATGAGCTGTGGAGGGAGGTACCTGATCAGCAGGGCACAGAGTAGCCGTGGTTGAGACCGACTACAAAGGGACAACGGAACTGGGAGGGCGACGAGTGTAGACACGGATAACGGGTGGTTTGGAGGGAGCAGGAGCCGGTGTCGGTGGAACCGGTGAAGGTGGTGCAGTAGCGGGGATAACAAGGCGTGGGATGGATGGCGGGAGAGGAGTCGGTGGTAGATGAGAGGGTAAAGGAGCAGGGAAAAACGGCTGATCCTCCCGGAAGATAACATCAGCAGAGACCGAGACCTTTCGGGTAGCTGGAGAATAACATACGTAGCCATTCTGGGTGCGCGAATATTCGACAAAGATGTGTTTAGCCGCCGGGGATCCAACTTGTCCGAGGACGGCCCCAGGCGCGATGGACCAAGATACGAGGCGGGAGAGGAAAGGCCGGAGTAGAGGGAAACAGTAGGCTGAACGGAGTAGAGCATAGTGGAGGACGAAGGAAGGGAGACGGTTGATGCGGAAGCAGGCAGTGGAGACCACAAAGTTCCAGTAAAGTTTGGGAACATGCATTTAAAGTAGGAACTCGAGCGTGCCACATCGAGCAAGTGGCGGTTCTTCCGTTCAGCAACGCCGTTTTGCTGGGGTGTGGAGGCACATGATGTTTGATGAATAATCCTGAATTCAGAGTACAAATCTGTAAATCTGTGACTGGTGTATTCGCGAGCATTATCACTGCGCAATGTTTTTAGGGTGGTGTGGAATTGTGTATGAGTTTCAAGGACGAAGACCCGAAAAAAAGGGGGAAGCTCGGAGCGATCACGAAGTAAGTAAAGGCACGTTGTGTGAGAGTAATCATCAATAAATGTGATAAAGTAACGAAACCCAGAAATATTAGTAATCTTGAAAGGACATCATATATCGGAATGTACTAAATCAAAAGGAGCGGCGCTCCGAGTACAATGGACATGAAAAGAAGCACGCGGCTGCTTGCCGAAGATACAAGACTCGCACTGAAACGGATGAAGAGAGATATCAGGAAGAGCCAGCTGGAGGACCGGCAGAGGGGCATGCCCAAGACGTCGATGCCACTCGCTGGAAGAGACAGAGGAGAGGATGGTAGGAGAGTCATCGAAAAGGTAGAACCCGTTCCGCAGTGTGCCTTTACCAATGGTAGTCTGCGTCCGCCGATCCTGTATGACAAAAGAAGAAGATGTGAATATGACAGAGCAATCAAGATCACTAGGCAGTGGAGACCGCAAAGTTCCAGTAAAGTTTGGGAACATGCATTTAAAGCATGAGAGAGTGTGCTACATCGAGCAAGTAAATTGAACGGGAAGCTAGGAACATGAAGAGCCGAGCGAAGGGAGATCGACGGGTTGAGAGAGAGGTCCGTCGAGCCGGAGACGGGAACTGCTGCCCCATTAGCCACAGTGATACACTTCGAATGAGGAGAATCTGAATACTGGGCAGGCCGTCCAGAGGTAATGTGATGAGTGGCACAAGAGTCCACAATCCATCACGGACTGGTGGATAAACAAGCTGTACCTGTGTTGGAGATGGAGGCAGAGGGCGGGTTGAGCAGCCCCTGGAGTTGCTGGAGTTGGAGACGAACGACCTTGAGGTCAGGAGAGGTGGCAGAGGAGGCGTCAACAACAACAGAAGCCGTCGGACGCGGAGGATAACCAATCTTCCGATAGCAGGTCGCCTCAAGGTGGTCGTCCTTCCCGCAGTATGAACACTTCGGCCGACCCCGGCCACCGCGCCCGCGGCCCCGAGATCCCGAACGTCCGCTACGAGCAGAGGTAGGTGAGGAAAGTAGGGGAGGTGCTTGCTGAAGAAGGGTCGGGGAAGAATGCACATAAGTATCCGGAGGAGGTGACACACAGAGGAGCTTGGAGAAAACATCAGAGAAGGATGGTGTGGTGGGAGAAGCCAGAACCTGAGTCTGAATACTCTGAAGATGATGCGAAACACGAGTCATCATGATGGCAATGCAGACGGCTCCCTTCTGAGCGCACTGAGCAGCATGATCATTGATAGACGGCTGATGTTGGATCCAGGCGTCAGCAAGGGTCTTGGCTCGAGCGACAAAGGAGGTCATGTCCGAAGAGCCCCAGTGTCGAGAGCGAGAAGATCAGTGAGTATGTCATAGAGATGCTGAAGGCTGTCTCGGCCTGAGTACAAGGAATGCAGCTCATCTCACATAGCCTTGGTCGTTTCGTGATACATGGCCATCTAATAAGGTTCACCATCCAAGGAATTGAGGAGCCAAGTCTGAACGCGACCATCATTGCGGAGCCAGTCGTTGGTAGGAGGAGAAGGAGGTGTTTGAGTGACGTGAGGCAAAAGGCCCTGGGCCTGAAGAACCCGTCGAACAGAATGCACCCAAGGGATAAAGTTCTTTTCCCAGAGAGAGAAATGGTAGTTATCTGCAACTCATCGCGGATTTCTGCAGTACAAGTCGGGCGGTCTGCAGGACAAGCCGGGCGGTCTGCAGGCGGACCAGCCGTAGGGCCGGTGGAGTCAACAGAAGAGCCCATAGAAGGAGAGAGATCGTTGCACGTCGGGCGGTCTGCAAGTCGCAACGACTAGAGACCGTAGCGGATGACGAAGACCACTGCGAGAAGAACTCAAGACCGCTCGGCAGGCAGTCCGGGAGCCGGTGGACGGCTAGGCCGCAACACCAAAAAGCAGGAAGCTCGAGAGAGAAAGATCGCGACCAAAATGCGGGAAAAACAAATCGCACGGTCACAAGGTGGACACCATCAGCCAGACGGGCCGCGACCAAAATGCAGAAAGAAGATAGATCGCACGGTCTCAGTGAGCACACCAGCGGTCAGAGCACAAAGAAAGAAGCCGCGAGTAGGAGAACTCGAGCGGGCAAGAAGAGGAAGCCGCGAGTAGGAGAACTCGAGCGGGCAAGAGGAGGAAGCCGCGAGTAGGAGAACTCGAGCGGGCACAAGGAGGAAGCCGCGAGTAGGAGAACTCGAGCGGACAGAGGAAGAATCCACGAGTTAGAGAACTCGAGCGGATAGAGGAAGAATCCGCGAGTTAGAGAACTCTAGAGGATAGAGGAAGAATCCGCGAGTTAGAGAACTCGAGCGGATAGGCAGGAGAGACCGGGCGAGTAGCACCGGAGGAGGGGCCCACGGGTCAGATGATAAAAGCTATAAAAGGAGAGGGAATGATGGAAGAAACTGGAGCAACGGAAGGAAGGTGGAGAGCGAACAAGTCGCTGAGGTTGGAGCGGATAGCGCGAACAGAAAGCGAGGAGCGGGTAACGAGTAGGAGCGGATAGAGCGAGAAAGCCGCAGAGTCCGCAGACAGACCGGAGCGGATAAAAAAATCTAACCGGACAGACCAGAACCTGGCTCTGATACCATGTTGAGAGAGAGCACAAAAACTTGTATGTATTGCTTGTGTGTCTAAATACAAAGAGAGAATACAAATATATAGGAGGAAGAAAGAGAGAAAACAATCCTTTACATGATGTGAGACTAAAGAAGAGAGGAAGGAAAACAAAAATGGGCCCAATAATGGGCCCTTTACATGGGCTTTTCTAACAAAAACCATGAATCGAACTGAACCACGCAGTTTTTTAAAAATTAGAACCTACCCTCACCGGAGATAGTTCACTGCAACTCATCCACGTCAAAGAAGCAACCTCGCCCCTCAAGGTGGACCTAGGTAAAGATTTTACCCAACTGTATTGTGTGCTATGTTATTGAATGGGTGTAATATATTAGTTGTTATTTTGACATATAAGGTTTATATCAACAAATGTTATGTGGCCAATGTTATTTATTTGTAATAAGTGTTATTTTTTCATGCCTATGCTAGAAATTTGACTGTGAAATTTTTTTGAGTCACGGATAGCAAAACAGTGTACAAATATCAGTTTAGGCGCTGCATATATCCAATCAAGCTGTGCTTATATCAATAACCTAAAATAAATAAATGTAAAGAGATGAATCTAATAATGTACCTTTCATTTCTCCTTTAGGGTTCACAATCACCCCAGCATTATCTGCACAAGACGGCACAAATATCATAAACATGAACATGCAATAAAAATCACACATAGGGTATGGAAGTTATTACCAACTAGTCCCAATACTTTGGAGAAAATATCTAGAGCATGAAGCAAAAATTTAAGAGTAGAAAGACTACACCAGGCTTGCACAATTTAATTTTCAAGCAAAGATAACTCTGTAGTAGGTTTGGATCCGCGGAGACAGCTCGAAAAAACTCTTTTACCTTTCAGCAACAGGTAAGAAGAGTCCAGCTGGTTTCTCTCTTATCTGCTCCCGCTCCTATTCTGCTACTTCTTGCTACTCAAGAAACTCCTTTCTTCTGATATTTCAACATCTAAGATAGAACGGGACTGCGGTGTGACCTCTTCTATACAAAGGAGTCGGCGAGATGTTCGGGAGAAACCGCGGCCACCACGACTGCAATGGCTTCCACACGATGAATTTCCATGGGGCCAGGACAGATCCCCGGCGTGGAGCCGCGGCCATGCCAAATGGAGGCAGCAGCCACAACAACATGGATCTATCCGCATGACCGCGCATAGGGTCCGCCCGCCAAACACGCCTTAGGTCCCTGGGTTGCTCACACATGTCAAATCGTTGATGGGTGTGATGCATGATCATTGTTGGGGGTGTTTTGTCTTGTTCTAAAGAGGATCTCTTTTTGGAGGTCAAACTTTAGTTTAAGATGAACACGCTAGCAGCATATGTGAATGATTGTTTGTGGGTGTTTCTCTTGTTCTAAAGAGGATGTCTTTTTGGAGGTCAAACTCTAGTTTTAAGATGAACACGCTAGCCACATATGTGAATCATTTCTACATGAACTTTCAAAACATCAACCTCTTGAGCTCTTTAAGCAATGTTTTATATACAAGAGAGCATAGGTTTATTTATGCAAGGAAAAATTTCACACAAAAAAGTTCACCAACATCACAATGAGAAATTGGGGAGAGCTACATATGTTAAATTAACTTGGGAATATACAAACATTACACGTTGGCTCAGGTAAAATTGAAGAAGGCATAAATAGGTAACTCTTGTACACTTGGGAAGCTGTTTAAAAAAACCAAAAATTCCAAACAGCTTTAAATAAAATATTGTAGTATTATTTAAAATTATTTCAAGTGAACAAATAACATATTTTTCATTCAAGACTTGCATATCACAATTACGAAACATATACAGAATATAGAAATAGATGTGTATGATAATAACCCTACGATTGCAATGGGTAAAAGAGAATAAAATAACGAATATAACCACAATTTAAATTTTAAAAAATAAATGTTTGTCTCATGGCCAGTCCCAAAAAATAATTGGAGCAATGCCACTTCTTCAGGCAATGGAATGAGACCTATCAAGGAGGGAGGATCTTAAATCCTCAACCAATTGAATTCTATATGCACGTTGTTAGAATAACCCTTGTATTGGGCCCATGTTTGATGGCCCATTTATGCTTCTTCTTCTTTAGGCTCTATTTGTTCGGGCGTTTCGGAGCTCCGTTTTGGGCAAACGCCGCCGGAAGGCGGGTAAACAAATGAACCTCCGGCGGCGTTTGCTCCGTTTCCACCCGCCCGCCTTCAGAAACGCCCCAAAAAGCTCCATTTGGAGCAGCCACCTCCCCCTCCATTTCGAACACTCCGGTTCCACCCGCCGGATCGATCCGCCACCGCCGAAACAAATGAGGCCGGCTTCATTTGTTTTAGTGGTGGCGGGTCGATCCGGCGGGTGGAAGTGGAGAGTTCGAACCGGAGGGGGGAGGTGACTGCTCGAAACGGAGCTTTTTGGGACATTTCTCAAGGCGGGCGGGTGGAAACGGAGCAAACGCTGTCGGAGGTTCATTTGTTTACCCTCCTTCCGGTGGCGTTTGCCGAAAACGGAGTTGTGAAACGCCCAAACAAATAGAGCCTTAGTCCCACATCTTGTATATGATTTATTTCCTCTCTTTCTCTCCTATATATTTGTATACTCTCTTTGTATTTACATACTCAATCAATATACATAAGTTTCGGGTCATTTCTACATGGTATCAGAGCCAGGTTCCGACTCTCGCGGTCTGCCGACGTCTGACCGCACTGTGTAATCTCTCTCGCGGTCTTCCTCTCGCGACTTGTTTTTCGCGGACTGTTTTTTCTAGCCGCGCTTCCCTGCGGCCTGCCCTTTCAGTCCGCTTCCTTCTGCCCTTGTTTTCTCTCTGTGGATCCACCTTCCCCCCCCCCCCTCTTGCTTTTATAGCCTTTTCTCTCTCCGTGGGACCACCTTCTTACCTGTCCGCTGCGGCCTCTCTCCTAGTCGCGGCCTCTCGTCAGTCCGCTCCTGCGCCCTTTGCGTGTTCGCGGCCTGTCTTGCCTGCGGCCTCTTTTCTGTCCGTCGCGGCCTCTCTTCTCGTCGCGGCCTCCTTCTCTGTCCGCTGCTAAGATCTGCCTGACCGTGCGGGCTGTCTCCTTCTCGCATGCATCTTGGTCGCGATCTCCTGCCTTCTCCTGGTCGCGCGACTTGTCTCAGTCCGACGCGACTTGTCTCAGTCCGGCGCGACTTGTCTCAGTCCGACGCGTAAGATCTGCATGACCGTGCGGGCTGTCTCCTTCTCGCCTGCATCTTGGTCGCGATCTCCTGCCGTCTCCTGGTCGTCCGACTTGTCTCAGTCCGGTGCGGCTTGTCTCAGTCCGCCCGGCTTGTCTCTATCCGCGGCATTCTTCCCTAGTCGTCTACGGGCTGCGGCCTGTCTCCATGACTTCCTCTGGTACTTCTCCCAGCTCGGCAGCCAGCCCGCCCCCTGTCCATCCGGCCTGTCCTCCAGACCGCCCGGCCTGTTCTGTCGAACTCCGTGACGAGCTCCGGATCACTACCATCTCTCTTTCTGGCAAGAACTTTATTCCTTGGGTACATTCTGTTCGGCGGGTTCTCCAGGCTAAGGGCCTTCTACCGCTCCTTACTCAGGCACCTCCTTCTCCAACTACGGATGATTGGCTTCGTAATGACGGCCGTGTTCAGACTTGGATTCTGAACTCCTTGGATGGTGAGCCATATCAAATGGCTATGCACCACGACACCGCCAAGGCTCTGTGGGATGAGCTCCATTCCTTGTATTCTGGCCGCGACAGCCTCCAGCATCTTTATGACATCCTCACTGATCTCTTCACTCTCGACACTGGCGGCGCCTCAGATATGACCTCGTTTGTCGCTCGGGCTAAAACGCTTGCTGAAGCCTGGATCCAGCACCAGCCGCCGACCACCGATCCTGCTGCTCAGCGGGCTCAGAAGAAAGCTGCTTGCATTGTCATCCTTATGGCTCGACTTCCTTCTCATCTTCACAGTCTTCGTGCTCAGGTCCTGGCCGCTCCTACTACACCCTCTTTTTCAGATGTCTGCTCCATGATTCTCAGGGTCTCGCCTCCTCCAGATCCTCCGGCTCCTTCTCCACCGGCTCTCCTTCAGCATACACCTCCGCTCTTACCCTCTCCTCCCCCTTCTACTCGGGGGGGACGGTCGGGCTCGCGGGGCCGTGGCCGTGGAGGCCGTGGCCGGCCAAAGTGCTCCTTCTGCGGGAAGGATGGCCATCTTGAGGCGACTTGTTACAAGAAACTCGGCTACCCCCCTCGCCCGACGGTTTCTGTCGTTACTGACGCTACTCCTCCGGATCTCGAGACCGTCCGTCTTCAGCTCCAGCATCTCCAGGGGCTGCTCAACCCCCCCTCGGCCTCCGTCTCCCACACAGGTACTGCTTGTCTCTCCCACAGCCCGGGTTGGATTATGGACTCTGGCGCTCCTCATCACATCACTTCGCAACGGCCTACCGAGTACTTGGATTCTCCTTATCTGAAGTCCATCACCGTGGCCAATGGGGCGCTGTTTCCTGTCTCCGGCTCGGCCGATCTTTCTATACATCCATCCCTCCCTCTTCGCTCGGCTCTTCATGTTCCGAGTTCCCCTTTTAACTTACTCTCTGTTGGGCGTCTTACGAGTGACCTGGATTGTTCTGTTATATTCACTTCCTCTTCCTTTGTTATACAGGATCGGCGGACGCGGACTACCATTGGTAAAGGCCAGCTGCGGAATGGGCTCTACCTTCTCGATGCCTCTCCGATCGCTCTGTCTTCCGTCTCCTCCACTGCCTGGCATCGCCGCCTTGGTCATGCCCCTCTACCAGTTCTCCAGCGGGCTCTTCCAGACCTTTCTTTTACTTCTTTTCAGTGTGATTCATGTATTCTCGGCAAACAGCCACGTTCTTCGTTTCCTTCGCATTGTACTCGGAGTGCGGCTCCTTTTGATCTTGTTCATTCAGATTTTTGGGATCATTTCGGATTCCTAGTATATGTGGTTATCGTTATTTTCTCACCTTTATTGATGATCATTCACGCACCACGTGGCTCTACTTACTCCGCGAACGCTCCGAGCTTCCCCGGCTGTTTCGGGCCTTTGTCCTTGAGACCCGGACGCAATTCAATATCACCCTCAAAACTCTCCGTACTGATAATGCTCGTGAATATACCAGCCACGCCTTTACCACCTTATGTTCGGAATACGGGATTCTCCATCAAACCTCTTGCGCGTATACCCCGCAACAAAATGGAGTTGCCGAACGCAAGAACTGCCATCCTTATGGCTCGACTTCCTTCTCATCTTCACAGTCTTCGTGCTCAGGTCCTGGCCGCTCCTACTACACCCTCCTTTTCAGATGTCTGCTCCATGATTCTCGGGGTCTCGCCTCCTCCAGATCCTCCGGCTCCTTCTCCACCGGCTCTCCTTCAGCATACACCTCCGCTCTTACCCTCTCCTCCCCCTTCTACTCGGGGGGACGGTCGGGCTCGCGGGGCCGTGGCCGTGGAGGCCGTGGCCGACCAAAGTGCTCCTTCTGCGGGAAGGATGGCCATCTTGAGGCGACTTGTTACAAGAAACTCGGCTACCCCCCTCGCCCGACGGTTTCTGTCGTTACTGACGCTACTCCTCCGGATCTCGAGACCGTCCGTCTTCAGCTCCAGCATCTCCAGGGGCTGCTCAACCCCCCCTCGGCCTCCGTCTCCCACACAGGTACTGCTTGTCTCTCCCACAGCCCGGGTTGGATTATGGACTCTGGCACTCCTCATCACATCACTTCGCAACGGCCTACCGAGTACTTGGATTCTCCTTATCTGAAGTCCATCACTGTGGCCAATGGGGCGCTGTTTCCTGTCTCCGGCTCGGCCGATCTTTCTATACATACATCCCTCCCTCTTCGCTCGGCTCTTCATGTTCCGAGTTCCCCTTTTAACTTACTCTCTGTTGGGCGTCTTACGAGTGACCTGGATTGTTCTGTTATATTCACTTCCTCTTCCTTTGTTATACAGGATCGGCGGACGCGGACTACCATTGGTAAAGGCCAGCTGCGGAATGGGCTCTACCTTCTCGATGCCTCTCCGATCGCTCTGTCTTCTGTCTCCTCCACTGCCTGGCATCGCCGCCTTGGTCATGCCCCTCTACCAGTTCTCCAGCGGGCTCTTCCAGACCTTTCTTTTACTTCTTTTCAGTGTGATTCATGTATTCTAGGCAAACAGCCACGTTCTTTGTTTCCTTCGCATTGTACTCGGAGTGCGGCTCCTTTTGATCTTGTTCATTCGGATATTTGGGGATCATTTCGGATTCCTAGTATGTGGTTATCGTTATTTTCTCACCTTTATTGATGATCATTCACGCACCACGTGGCTCTACTTACTCCGCGAACGCTCCGAGCTTCCCCGGGTGTTTCGGGCCTTTGTCATCGAGACCCGGACGCAATTCAATATCACCCTCAAAACTCTGCGTACTGATAATGCTCGTGAATATACCAGCCACGCCTTTACCACCTTATGTTCGGAATACGGAATTCTCCATCAAACCTCTTGCGCGTATACCCCGCAACAAAATGGAGTTGCCGAACGCAAGAACTGCCATCCTTATGGCTCGACTTCCTTCTCATCTTCACAGTCTTCGTGCTCAGGTCCTGGCCGCTCCTACTACACCCTCCTTTTCAGATGTCTGCTCCATGATTCTCAGGGTCTCGCCTCCTCCAGATCCTCCGGCTCCTTCTCCACCGGCTCTCCTTCAGCATACACCTCCGCTCTTACCCTCTCCTCCCCCTTCTACTCGGGGGGGACGGTCGGGCTCGCGGGGCCGTGGCCGTGGAGGCCGTGGCCGGCCAAAGTGCTCCTTCTGCGGGAAGGATGGCCATCTTGAGGCGACTTGTTACAAGAAACTCGGCTACCCCCCTCGCCCGACGGTTTCTGTCATTACTGACGCTACTCCTCCGGATCTCGAGACCGTCCGTCTTCAGCTCCAGCATCTCCAGGGGCTGCTCAACCCCCCCTCGGCCTCCGTCTCCCACACAGGTACTGCTTGTCTCTCCCACAGCCCGGGTTGGATTATGGACTCTGGCGCTCCTCATCACATCACTTCGCAACGGCCTACCGAGTACTTGGATTCTCCTTATCTGAAGTCCATCACCGTGGCCAATGGGGCGCTGTTTCCTGTCTCCGGCTCGGTCGATCTTTCTATACATCCATCCCTCCCTCTTCGCTCGGCTCTTCATGTTCCGAGTTCCCCTTTTAACTTACTCTCTGTTGGGCGTCTTACGACTGACCTGGATTGTTCTGTTATATTCACTTCCTCTTCCTTTGTTATACAGGATCGGCGGACGCGGACTACCATTGGTAAAGGCCAGCTGCGGAATGGGCTCTACCTTCTCGATGCCTCTCCGATCGCTCTGTCTTCCGTCTCCTCCACTGTCTGGCATCGCCGCCTTGGTCATGCCCCTCTACCAGTTCTCCAGCGGGCTCTTCCAGACCTTTCTTTTACTTCTTTTCAGTGTGATTCATGTATTCTAGGCAAACAGCCACGTTCTTCGTTTCCTTCGCATTGTACTCGGAGTGCGGCTCCTTTTGATCTTGTTCATTCGGATATTTGGGGATCATTTCGGATTCCTAGTATATGTGGTTATCGTTATTTTCTCACCTTTATTGATGATCATTCACGCACCACGTGGCTCTACTTACTCCGCGAACGCTCCGAGCTTCCCCGGGTGTTTCGGGCCTTTGTCCTCGAGACCCGGACGCAATTCAATATCACCCTCAAAACTCTCCGTACTGATAATGCTCGTGAATATACCAGCCACGCCTTTACCACCTTATGTTCGGAATACGGGATTCTCCATCAAACCTCTTGCGCGTATACCCCGCAACAAAATGGAGTTGCCGAACGCAAGAACCGCCATTTATTGGATGTTGCCCGCTCCCTCATGATCCAAATGCATGTTCCTAAAGCCTACTGGAACTTTGCGGTCTCCACTGCCTACTTTCTCATCAATCGCCTCCCTTCCTCTGTCCTCAATTATGCGACTCCCTTCAGCATATTGTTTCCCTCCACTCCGGCTTTCCCTCTCTCGCCATGTATCTTCGGAAGCACCTGCCATGTCCACTGCCTCGGGCCCTCCTCAGATAAATTGGATCCCAGGGCGGCGAAACACATCTTTGTTGGCTACTCCCACACCCAGAAGGGCTATGTTTGCTACTCACCCGCTACCTGCAAGGTCACTGTTTCTACTGACGTTACCTTCCGGGAAGACGAACCATTCTTTCCTGCTCCATCCCCCACTGCTCTACCACCGCCTCCTCTTCCGCCGTCCTTACCCCGTCCCGTTATTCCTGCTACTCCACCACCACCACCGCTCTCTCCTCCCCCCGCTCCTTCTACCACCAAACCACCCGTTATCCGGGTCTACACTCGTCGCCCTCCCAGTTTCGTTGCCCCTCTGCCGCCGACCTCTGCCGTGGCCACTTCGCGTCCCTCTGATCAGGTAACGCCCTCCACTGCCCACCCTCTGGAGGCCTACGTCTCTCTTCATCGTCTTTCTCCCCCTCTGCACATCTTTGCTACTTCTCTCTCTTCAATTTCTGTTCCTAACTCTGTACAGGAGGCGCTTCAACATCCGGGCTGGCGGGCAGCCATGGAAGAGGAGATGTCTGCTCTCTGGGCTAACCAGACATGGTCCGTTGTCCCCCTCCCTCCGGGTCAGAAACCGGTAGGGTGCAAGTGGGTCTTTGTCATCAAACATGCTGCTGATGGGACGATCGACCGTCTGAAGGCTCGCCTTGTCGCTCGCAGCTTCACTCAACAACAGGGGCTCGACTATGAGGAAACCTTTACTCCGATCGCCAAGCTCAATACCGTTCGGGTCCTCCTCTCTGTCGTTGTTCATCGCCAGTGGCCTCTCTTTCAGCTCGATGTCAAGAACAGGCCGGACGGTCCTTCTATTAGTATATGTTGATGACATCATCATCACGGGAGATGACTCACAAGGGATACATGCTGTCAAAGCTCATCTGAACTCGGTCTTTCAGACAAAGGACCTGGGGACTCTGCGATATTTTCTGGGTCTTGAGGTTGCCCGGCGACCGGACGGCCTTATTCTATCTCAACGAAAGTACTGTATTGATCTTCTTCATGATGCTGGTCTCTTAGGGTGTAAGCCATGTGATACCCCCATGGATGTAAACCACAAGCTGTGTGCTCAGGTTTCTAACTCGGATCTTCTTCTTCAGAACCCTGAATATTATCGACGACTTGTTGGAAAGTTGATCTATCTTACTGTTACCAGACCAGATATTTTCTTTGCTGTTGGTCTTGTCAGTCGCTACATGCACTCTCCTCGCAAGTGTCATCTTCTGGCGGTTAAACGCATTCTGAGGTACTTAAAAACAGCCCCGGGTCAAGGACTTGTGTACCGGACTTCCTCGTCTGCTCTTACCTTTAGTGGCATACTCTGATGCGGACTATGCGGGCTCTCTTGATGACCGGAGGTCTACTAGTGGTTTCTGCACATACTTTGGGGGACATTTGGTTACATGGAGAAGCAAGAAACAAGCGGTCGTTGCTCGCTCATCGGCTGAGGCAGAATACCGCGCAATGGCATCTGTTGTATCCGAACTCACATGGCTTGAAAATCTTCTCACTGATCTGGGTGTAAAATTACCTTCTCCTGCTCTACTTCTTTGTGATAGCCAAGCGGCTATACATATCGCCAAGAACCCAGTCTTCCACGAAAGAACGAAGCACATTGAAGTCGATTGTCACTTCGTTCGAGAGAAAGTTCAAATGAAGAAGCTCGATTTAAAGCATGTTCCAGGGACGGAACAAGTTGCAGATGTCCTCACAAAGGCTCTTCCCAAAGCATCCTTCTATCAATGCTTGTCCAAGCTTGGTGCATACGATTTGTACGCTCCAGCTTGCGGGGGAGTGTTAGAATAACCCTTGTATTGGGCCCATGTTTGTTGGCTCATTTATGCTTCTTCTTTTTTAGTCCTACATCTTGTATAGGATTTGTTTCCTCTCTTTCTCTCCTATATATTTGTATACTCTCTTTGTATTTACATACTCAATCAATATACATAAGTTTCGGGTCATTTCTACACACGTTAACATTGAGAAATAAAAACAAACAAGCTTGCTCCGAAAAGTAGAGAATTTCACTTCTCAGTCACAATAAATTGATGAAAGCTAAAGATGGTATTTTAAATTCAAAATATCAAAATGAAACAATGTATAAATAGACAACCGTTTAACCCTTACAATGCTAAGCTTTAGGTAAAATTACTAATATTAAAAATGAAATGCAATATCATAAATTCATCCACAATTTCAAAGTAAAAAAATATACAAATTTACAATCAAAATTAAGAAATATATAGACGGCGTCATGAAAACCGACAGGTTACAATTTAATATTTGAACAATAGATGTATGTCACATGGCTAGTTCCAAAAAATAACTGCAGCAGTGCCACTTCATAAGGCAATGGAATATGAGATTGAATTCTATATGCGATTTTAACTTCGGAATAACAAGCTTGCTTTGAAAAATAGAGAAATTCACTTCTTAGTCACAATAAATTGATGAAAGCAAAAGATGGTATTTTTAAATTGCGATTATCAAATGAAAATGTATAAATAGACAACCGTTTAATCCTTAAAATGCCAAGCTTTAGGTAAAATTACTAATATTTTAAATGAAATGCAATATTGTAAATTTATCAACAATTTCTAAGTACAAAAATATATAAATTTCCAATCAAAATTAAGAAATATATAGATTGAACTCAAAACCATGAGGGTAAACCATACGAACTCCATGCACAAATGTGTATGATGAGAATCCAATGACTTGAAATATTAGCAAGACAAGCTAAAATAACCAATAAAACCACAATTTAAAATTTGAACAATAAATGTTTGTCTCATGGCCAGTCCCAAAAGATAATTGTAGCAATGCCACTTCTTAAGGCAATGGAATATGGGACCTATCAAAGAGGGAGATTATTAAATCCTCAACCCACTGAATTCTATATGCAACGTTAACTTTGGAATATACAAACACAACAAGCTTGCTCCAAAAAGTAGAGAATTTCACTTCTCCGTCACAACAAATTGATGAAAGCTAACGATGGTGTTTTAAAATTCCAATTATCAAAAAGAAACAATTTATAAATGGACAGTCGTTTCTCTTAAAATGCTAACCTTAAGGTAAATTTATTAATATTTTAAATGAAATACAATATTGTAAATTCATCAACAATTTCTAAGTAAAAAAAATATACAAATATCAAATCAAACTTAAGAAATATTTAGAGTATCGTCAAAACAGTGAGGTTAAATCTTATCAACTCCATACACAAAAGAGTACGATGAGAATCCAATGACTTCAAAGAATAGCAAGACAAGTTAAATTAACTAATAAAACCACAATTTAAAAGTTGAACAATAAATGTTTGTCTCATGGCCAGTCCCAAAAGATAATTGTAGCAACGCCACTTCTTAAGGCAATGGAATATGAGACCTATCAAGGAGGGAAGATCTAAAATCCTCAACCCACTAAATTTTATATGTGATGTTAACTTTGGAATATACAAACATAACAAGCTTGCTCTGAAAAGTAGAGAATTTCACTTCTCCATCACAATAAATTGATGAAAGCTAAAGATGGTATCTTTTAAATTCCAATTATTAAAAATGAATTAATGTATAAATAGATTAGACAACTGTTTAACCCTATAATGCTAAACTTTAGATAAAATTACTTAAATTTAAATGAAATGCAATATTGTAAACTCATCAACAATTTAAGTAAATAAATAAACAAAATTCCAATCAAAAATAAGAAATATTTCTAATGCCGTCAAAACCGTGAGGTTAAATCTTACCAACTCCATACACAAAAGCGTATGATGAGAATCCAATGACTTGAAGAATAACAAGACAAGCTAAATTAACTAATAAAACCACAATTTAAAATTTGAACAATATATGTTTGTCTCATGGCCAGTGCCAAAAGATTAGCAATGGCATTTCTTAAGGCAATGGAATATGAGACCTATCAAGGAGGGAGGATCTTAAATTCTCAACCCACTAAATTCTATATGCGACCTTAACTTTGGAATGTACAAACAAAACAAAATTGCTCCAAAAAGTAGAGAATTTCACTTCTCCGTCACAATAAATTGATGAAAGCTAAAGATGGTATTTTTAAATTCCAAATATTAAAATGAAACAATGTATAAATATACATCTGTTTAACCCTTAAAAGGCTAAGCTTTAGGTAAAATTACTAATATTTTAAATGAAATGCAATATTGTAAATTCATCATCAATTTTTAAGTAAAAAATACACAAATGTCCAACCAAAATTAAGAAATATTTAGAGTGTGGTCAAAACGGTGAGGTTAAATCTTACCAGCTCCATACAAAAAGGTATATGAAGAGAATCCAATGACTTGAAAGAATAGCAAGACAAGCTAAATTAACTAATAAAACCACAATTTAAAATTTGAACAATAAATATTTGTCTCATGGCCAGTCCCAAAAGATAATTGTAGCAATGCCACTTCTTAAGGCAATGGAATATGAGACCTATCAAGGAGGGAGGATCTTAAATCCTCAACCCACTAAATTCTATATGCAACGTTAACTTTGGAATATACAAACATTAACAAGCTTGCTCCGAAAAGTAGAGAATTTCACTTCTCCGTCACAATAAATTGATGAAAGCTAAAGATGGCATTTTTAAATTCCAATTATTAAAATGAAACAATGTATGAATAAACAACTGTTTAACCCTTAAAAAGCTAAGCTTTAGGTAAAATTACAAATATTTTAAAAAAATGCTATATTGTAAATTCATCAACAATTTCTAAGTAAAAAATATAGAACTTTCTTATTAAAATTAAGAAATGTTTAGATTGCGATCAAAACCGTGAGGTTAAATCTTACCAGCTCCAAACACAAAAGTGTATGATGAGAATCCAATGACTTGAAAGAATAGCAAGACAAGCTAAATTAACTAATAAAACCACAATTTAAAATTTGAACAATAAATATTTGTCTCATGGCCAGTCCCAGAAGATAATTGTAGCAATGCCACTTCTTAAGGCAATGGAATATGAGACCTATCAAGGAGGGAGGATCTTAAATCCTCAACCCACAAAATTCTATATGCGACGTTAACTTTGGAATATACAAACATAACAAGCTTGCTCCGAAAAGTAGAGAATTTAACTTCTCCGTCACAATAAAATTAATAAAAGCTAAAGATGGTATTTTTAAATTCAAATTATTAAAAAGAAGCAATGAATAAATAGACAACTGTTTAACCCTTTAAATGGTAAGCTTTAGGTAAAATTACTAATATTTTAAATGAAATGTAATATTGTAAATTCATCAACAATTTCCAAGTAAAAAAATATACAAATTTCCAATCAAAATTAAGAAAGATTTAGAGTGTGGTCAAAACTGCGAGGTTAAATCTTACCAGCTCCATACACAAAAGTGTATGATGATAAACCAATGACTCAAAAGAATAGCAAGACAAGCAAAAATAACTAATAAAACCACAATTTAAATGAACAATAAATATTTGTCTCATGGCCAGTCCCAAAAGATAATTGTAGCAATGCCGCTTCTTAAGGGAATAGAATATACAAACATGCTCTAAAACATAACAAGCATGCTCTGAAAAATAGATAATTTCACTTCTCTGTCACAATAAATTGATGAATGCTAAAGAAGGAATTTCTAAATTCCCATTATGAAAATGAAACAATGTATAAATAGACCACCGTTTAACCGATAAAAATGCTAAGCTTTAGATAAAATTACTAATATTTTAAATGAAATGCAGTATTGTAAATTCATCAACAATTTCCAAGTAACCGTTTAACCCTTAAAATTATAAACTTTGGGTAAAATCCCAAATATTTTAAATGCAATGCAATATTGTAAATTCATCTATTTTTAAGGAAAAATATATACAAAATTCCAATCAAAATTAAGAAATATATAGATAATGTTGTCAAAACCACGAGATTAAGTTTAGCATGTGAAGTTTACTTGGGAATATACAAACATTATAGCTTTGCTCCAACAAGTTAGAGAGAATTTCACTTCTCTCGGTCAAAACAAATTGATAAAAGCTACATATATACAAAATACGAATTAGTTTAATGAAAGATGGCACAAATGGACAACCTTTGTAATCTTAAAATAATCTTACATAAGTAGCTAAAATTATAAATATTTACAATGAAATATTGTAATCACTCTCCACAATTTCAAAGTAAAATAACATAATATTTTCAGATAAAATCAGCATATCAAAAACTAAAAAAGCAGATATATGATAGACAGAACCACAATGCTCCATTCACTAAAACAAAATTGAGCAATTGGAATAAAAAATCAAGGGATCAATTCCAATTCCATTGGTTTTTTGGGTACAAAATTCCACTTCCATTGTTTGGTGACAAAATAAAGCAAATAAATGAAAATAATATTGAGTTATGTGGAATTCATTTAATAGTAATCTAAATTCCTTCCTAACAATGTGAAAATTGTGCAGGTCTCAATTAATATAACACAACATGAGATCAATGAATAGCAACACAACCCAAAACATTTAATAAAACAGTCTCACATTTCAAAATTAAATGTTTGTTGGCCATTTGTTTCATGGACATTCCTCAATTAATAAGAACATGAAACCTCTTAAGTAGAGAAGATCTTGAATTCTCAAACTCTATAGGAGATGTTCACTTAGGAGCATGGTTATCAGGATCGCAATTCCGATCATAAGACTTACGATACTAAGATCCAGATTTTGTAAATCGATCCAGATTTTGTAAATCGATCCAGATTTTGTAAATCGATCCAGATTTTGTAAATCGATCCAGATTTTGTAAATCGATCCAGATTTTGTAAATCGATCCAGATTTTGTAAATCGATCCAGATTTTGTAAATCGATCCAGATTTTGTAAATCGATCCAGATTTTGTAAATCGATGCAGATTTTGTAAATCGATGCAGATTTTGTAAATCGATGCAGATTTTGTAAATCGATGCAGATTTTGTAAATCGATCCAGATTTTGTAAATCGATCCAGATTTTGTAAATCGATCCAGATTTTGTAAATCGATCCTCAATCTGACCCTACTATCCGATTCGAGCCTACCTCAAAATGATCTCATCTAGGATACAACCTTGCTTAGGAATATACAAGAATATACAAGCATAACTAGTTTTTCCAGCAGGTAACATTACGGCTAACATCAACAATTAGATTCTCAGATTCCCAATCAAATGCAGCCTTCAACACGACGATCATACAAAAATGCAAAACAAAATTACAAGGAGAATATAAGAGAGGTTATATACCTTCGAAATACATGAAGACTCCGTCCTTTCGGCGCCAAGGCTTGCGCTGGCGTACGATGACGGCGGGCATCACCTTCTTTCTCAGATCTGGCTTTCCCTTCTTAACGGTGGCCATTACCATGTCGCCGACGCAGGCAGAAGGGAGGCGGTTGAGGCGTCCCTTGATCCCCTTCACGGAGATTATGTAAAGGTTCTTCGCACCAGTGTTGTCGGCGCAGTTCACGGTGGCTGCCACCGGGAGACCCAGAGACATCCGGAACTTGTTTCCAGCCGACCCTCCGCGTCCTGAAATCCACGCAGTAGATAACTATCAAGTTAGCAGAATTATGATCGGATCAAGACACATGAATATCCATGGTTCAATGAGCTTAGATGGTTAGGCGAAGTGATGAAGCGAAGGAGGAAGATGAGAAGAGCGTAACCTCGTTTCGACATCTTCGCCGGAATACGGCCGCCGTCCGAAACGATGGTTTCCTCGATTTTATAGAAGAGGAACCCAGCTAGGGTTTTGCTCCTAATTGAATTTACTGAAATGCCCAGATGAATCGCCCTATAACGATTCATCGTGATGCAATTAATCTCCAACGCTTAATTATTTTTTGTTATGCAATCATATAATAAATTAATAATAATCAATAAAATATTTCACATCTAAATTCCTAGAGAAAAAAAACCATTGGAACCGTGGCGCGAGAGAATGACACTCGGTCTGCGTTTGATGTGGTTTATCACAGTTTATTTTTTTCGGTGATGTTGGACAAAAATGTCATTGTCTATGTTTAATATGACAAATGTTACTATCATTACAAAAAAAAACTAGTTTGGGGCATAAAATTTTGGTATGACAATGACATTTTTGTCCAACCTCACCGGAGAAAATAAACCATGATAAGCCGCGTCAAACACAGCCTCAACTGGCCCGCAGTCCTTAAGACTATGTTTGACGAGACTTATCACAATTTATTTGTTACGATGAGGTTGGACAAAAATGTCATTGTATGTTTGGTATGACAAATGTTACTACCGTTATAAAAACAAATAAACTACTTTGGGACATAAGATTTTGATATGACAATGACATTTTTATTCAATCTTATCGTATGGGTGCAAAAAAAGGCCCTGCGGGCCCGGGCTGGGCTCGGGCCACCTGGGCCCAGGTTTTTTTGCTGTCAGACCCAGGTCGGGCCCTGCTCAAACCGGGCCCAGACCGGGCTCGGGCCTCGGTAAAAGAAGGGGGCCTGATTGAGCCCTTGAGATCGGGCTCAATCATGCCCAAATGATGGCAGCCCAACAATATGCTGGACAGCCATCATTTAAATGCTAGCCGCAGCCAACCAACATTAATAAATGCTGACAACCAGCATTTAATGTTGGTTGCGACCAGCATTTAAAGCTGGCGGCAACCAGCATTTAAAGCTGGCTGTCGCCAGCATTATGTTGGATTGCTGGGTGGTTAGCATTAAATTGTTGGCCGCCCAGCAGGCTTTAAGACCCTGGCAGGCCTGGGCCTGGCCTGGGTCAGGCACCAGGCCGTGCCCTGCTTAAAAATGTGGGTCTGTTGAGCCCTTTTGGGTCTGTCCTGGGGCTGGTCCGGGCCAAATCGGGCCCAGACTTAACCGGGCTCAGACCCGGGTGTTGGAACAGAGATTCGATTCCACCTAGAGTTCGGACCTAGGGTGCAACCCACACCTATTTCTCCCAAGCCGTCCCTTGATGAGCGACTTGAAACTGGAAAATGACCCTTGACTCTAGCGTGGAGATCACACCTCACACCCGGAAGACCTTTGAGATCTCCCCCTCCCTAGTCAATGCTGAGGTAGGTGTTTTGGAGGAAGAAGAAAAAAGATGAAGATTGATGAAAACTGATGCTTCTCCAAGGCACCCCAAGAATCTATTTATAGATTTTTGGGGATGGTCAGCCAATAGCGCAATCCTGCTGCTCTAAAATTACAGAAATACCCCGGGGTTTGTCTGCCAACAGCCAAAGTCCGCTGTTCTGAACAGCTATTCGCAGCCCACTAGGGGTAAAATAGCAGAACCTCAAGTCAGGCGAGACCCTCAAGTCGGACGAGTACTACAGCCGGGCGAGAACTCCAGCCGGGCGAGTACTCCAGCCGGGCGAGTACTCCAGCCAGGCGAGTACTCCAGCGGGGCGAGTGCTCCAGTCGGGCGAGTCCTCCAGTCAGGCGAGTACTCCAATCAGGCGAGCTGGGCGGGTGCAGACCTCCCGCCGCACCTGCCCCTGAAATGGGGCCGGGGCAAGTACCGGCCTACCGCCGCACCCGCCCCCTAGGATAGGGGCTGGGGCGAGTGTCGGCCTCATGCGGTAACGCTCCCGATTTTTTCGATGTTATTATTTGGTTTGTCGACGTCATAATTATGACGTCAGGGTGTTACGCTTTTTTGTTTTGATGTTGGCACTGCACCGTTTGTGCGTTTTTGCGTCTGTTGGGTCTATTTGACCAGATTTTGGGATTCTGATGGGATTGAATGTTTTCCTTGATATAAGGGATGAGGTTTTGAGGCCTTGGACTTGTCCAGCTTTGTTGCGATCCGAGCATTTTGGAGTCTCGGCGCGTGTTTGGATCCTTGTGGTGATCTCTTTTGCTTGTGAGAGCATTTGATGTTGTTGTTAGAAAGTAGCGAAAAGAGGCGAAAAGTAGAGAACAAGCGAATAAACTTTTGAATAATTGAAATTTTATTATCCAAAAAAGATATCATTTACAAAGGTATGACCTCCCTTATATAGAATGGAGGGGAAGAGAAAGAGAGTATACAAACAATGTGGGACTAAACATTTACAATACTGAGCGGCTAGAATAATGGAGACCGCATAGGCCGCGCGGTTAGATAGACAGGAAAACCGCTCGGCAACTTCAGCAGGATGAAACAGGCCGCAGAGGTAGACCGATAGACCGCCCGGTCTGCAAACCGCTGGATCAGACCGCTAAGCCGCTCGGTCAACAAACTGCTGGATCAGACCGCTAAGCCGCCCGGTCTAATACTTCAACACTCCCCCTCAAGCTGGAGCATAGATATCAATCATGCCCAGCTTATCACAGATGCGGAAGAAGGAAGTAGAAACCGGCTTGGTGAAGATATCTGCCAACTCCTTATCAGAGGTGACAAAAGGAGTACAAATCTGTTTCTTCAAAATCTCTTCCCGAATGAAGTGACAGTCAACCTCTATATGCTTCGTTCTCTCATGGAAGACCGGATTTCTGGATATGTGTATAGCGGCTTTGTTGTCACAGAACATAGGGAGAGGACAGGCATATACCTCGCCCAGGTCAAGCATGAGAGCGCGCAACCACTTTAACTCACACGTGGTTGACGCCATACTCCGGTATTCTGCTTCGGCACTGGATCTGGAAACAACAGACTGTTTCTTGCTCTTCCAACTCACGAGATTACCTCCAACAAAGGTACAAAAACCTGACGTGGATTTACGATCGCCTTTGTCATCCGCATAACTTGAATCTGAGTAGGCCTCAACCCTCAGATGACCATTCTTCTGAAAGAGTAACCCTCTGCCCGGTGCTGCTTTGATATACTCTAAAATCTTCAGGGCGGACTGAAGATGACACTCCCTGGGAGCTTGCATAAACTGACTGACCTTGCCTACAGCGTAGGCGATGTCGGGTCTAGTCACCGTGAGATAGATGAGTTTGCCTACCAAACGTCTGTACCGTGTGACATCAGATAGAAGAGGCGAATCATCCGTCCACGTTTTGTCTTCTCCAACAGCATGGGAAAATGAGCTGGTTTGGCACCTGTCAAGCCTGCTTCTCGAAGAAGATCAAGGGCATACTTCCGTTGAGAGAGAACCAAGGAGTCAAGTTTCCGAGAGATTTCTATCCCCAAAAAGTATTTTGGGGAGCTCATATCCTTCGTGACCAAGTGCTGACGGAGGTGCTTCTTCGTCAAGTCCACCCCATCTCGGTCATCGCCAGTAAGGAGAATATCATCCACATATACGGCCAAAACCACCAGTCCCGAGGCCGTTTTGCGAATGAATAAGGAGTGATCGGCCGAACTCCTTTGAAAGCCGATGGTAGCCACAATACCACTGAATTTTTCGAACCATGCCCGAGGGCTCTGCTTTAGGCCATAAATGGCCTTCTTCAAATGACAGACACGTGTCTCCCCCTGAGCAACATACCCAGGAGGTTGCTCCATATAAACGTCCTCCTGAAGATCGCCATAGAGAAAGACATTCTTCACATCAAGCTGGGAAATAGCCCAAGCCCGGTTAACAGCCACAGAAAAGAGAACTCGGATGGTGCTGAGGCGAGCAACCGGAGAGAAGGTATCAAAGTAATCAACGCCATAAGTTTGAGTAAAGCCCTTGGCCACCAGCCGGGCTTTGTAGCGATCCACAGTGCCGTCGGGGCGAAACTTCACAACAAATACCCAGCGACAGCCAACCACATCAGTGCCCACGGGAGGAGGAACCAGGGTCCAGGTACCCCGTTCAGTAAGAGTAGCCATCTCCTCATCCATGGCAGACTTCCAATGAGGGAGAGCGAGAGCCTCCTGGTAGGTACGGGGAGTAGAAGTAGCAGAGATAGCCAAGGCAAAACACCTGCGAGAAGGAGAAAGCTGATCATAAGAAACAACAGTCGTGAGCGGGTGTTGAGTACACGCCCGCACCCCTTTGCGAAGGGCAATGAGAACATCCAGGTCAACGGGAGCGTCGGCGACGGGAGCGTCAGCGACCGGAGCGTCCGTGGCGGAGAAGGCTAGCCCGGGACTAGAGAGAGACGACAGCGGAGAGGAGGGTGGAGGGGTGGGTGGGGAGACGGACTGGGAAGGAGTGGGTGGAGGAGGAGACGAAGGTGGGAAAACGTGGAGAGGTGTGGAAGGAACGGAGATATCAGAAGGAAGAGAAGGAAGAGAAGAGGAAGGAGAGAAATAGGAAGCATTTTCGAAAAAAGTTACATCGGCAGAAACAAACTACTTGCGGAGAAGGGGGTCAAAGCAGCAATAGCCTTTTTGAGTGGTATAGTACCCCAAAAAGACACACTTGGTGGAACGGGGGGAAAGCTTGTCGCGGGTGGCGGAGGGAGCGTGAACAAAGGCCGTACAGCCAAAGACACGGAGAGGAAGAGGAAAAGGTTCCTGGTGGGGGTAGAGAAGGGAGAAGGGAGTCTGGCCGTGGAGGACCGTGGAGGGAAGGCGATTAATGAGATAGCAAACGAGGAGCACGACGTAGCCCCAGTAGGAGCGAGGGACGTGCATCTGCGTCATGAGAGTACGCGCAACATCAAGCAGATGACGGTTTTTACGCTCCGCCACCCCATTCTGTTGGGAGGTGTAAACACAAGATGTTTGATGAAGGAGGACATGTTTGTGAAAGAACGTGTAGAACTCATGATTTAGATACTCCTTTGCATTATCAGAACGTAAGACTTTAATGGAAATAGCAAATTGAGTCTGAATCATAAAGTAAAAGGATTGCCAAACAGAAAATAGTTCAGAGCGATCTTTTAATAGATACACCCAGGTACATCGAGTAAAATCATCGATAAAAGTAACAAAATAGGAACTGCCCCGACCAACTGTAAGGGTAGGAGCACGACCCCATACATCAGAATGAATAAGATCAAACATGCGAGAGGAGCCACGGCCTTGCTTCGGAGGGAAGGAGGAGCGATGATGTTTGCCAAGCTGACATGCATCACAGTTGAGCGGAGAACCGGTAGGAGGTAAGTGGGGCAGAAGCTGACGAATAAGCCGAGGAGGAGGATGTCCAAGACGAAGATGCCACTGAAGGAGATCGGTGGAGGAGGAGTAGGCAGAAAGAGCGGAAACATCGTCGAGGAAGTAGAGGCCGCCGCTCTCAGTCCCAGTAGCAATCGTCCGCTGGGTCCTCGGGTCCTGAAAAGAACAAGTAGTGGGAGTGAATAAAACGGAGCACTGAAGTTGCCGGCATAAAGTAGTAACTGATAACAAATTGCACGGGAACTTCGGGACATAGAGGGTATCCTCCAAGCAAAGCCATGGAGTGAGTTGAACCATGCCCGTCCCATGAACCGGGGACGGGGAACCATCCGCCACACGAACTGGGGGTAAGCGGTCATGGGTCTCAAGACGGGAGAAGCAATGAGGGTTGCCCGTCATATGATTGGTGGCACCGGAGTCAATCAGCCATTTACCTTGGGTAACGACGTGGGCACTACCTGACGTCGTGGCCACAGAGGCAGACGACTTAGAAGAGGCGGAGGCCGAAGGAGCATCACCGGAAGGGCGAAGATGAGGATGTTTCTGCCAGCAGCGGTCAACAGTATGGCCAGTACGACCACAGTGAGAGCAGAGGAACCGGGAGGAACTCCGGCCGCCAGAGGAGCCACGGCCACTGGGGCCCCCCCGCTGAGCTTGGTGAGCAAAGGAGTCCTGGGAAGGGGGGGAGGCCAACAGAGGCCGCTGGAGGAGCGAAGTAACGGCGGCAATGCAAGCCGCGGTGGCATCCAAAGTAGGAGATTCCGCCTCACCCAAGATCTGCTGGCGGATCATATCATAAGAGTCGAGAAGACGAAGAAGATAACAAACAACCAGGAGTTCCTGGAAGTGTTTGTGCTGGTCGGCCAAGTCCGCGGAGAAGGGGCGATTCTGGAGGATTTCAGCACCAAGAGCCTGAACCTGCTGATAGGCCGCAGCCGGTGACATGGAAGGGCGGGCGAAGAGGTCCGCATAGAGAGTATAAATGCGGGACGTCTAACCCCCCTTCGAATAGAGAGCAGCGAGGTGAAGCCAGGCGGCCTTGACCGTCTCATCATGGCGAATGACGGGAAGGCACTCATCAGAAAGGCTGTTGGCCAGCCAGGTGCGAACAAGAGCATCACTCGCATCCCAGTCATCAAACTCAGGAGAGGTGCGAGGAGGAGGGTCATCGGTGAGGTGATGACGCTTGCGCTGAGAACGAAGGAGAAAGGTGAAAGAAACGCTCCAATCGGGATAGTTGGAGCCAACAAGCTTGGAAAGGGTGCCAAGGTTGCCCGAAGGAGGAGGAGGAGAAGGAGCTGCAGGAGTAGTGGTGAGACCGGAGGTAGTCATAGAACCCGGCAAGCAGAAGAAGCCGCGCGAACAGTAGCGGTTAGAAAACAGAAGAAGCCGCGCGAACAGTGGCGGCTAGAAAGAGGCAAAGGCACAGCGGGGAAGAGGTCGCACGGACTGAAAAAGGCCGAGCGAACAGAAGAGAGGAGAAGAGCAGGTGACCGCGACCAAGATGCGGGTAAGAAAGGTACAACCCGCACGGTCAGGCAGATCACAGCAGCTGCTAGAAGGCGGTCAAAGGCACAGCGAGGAAGAGGTCGCGCGGACTGAAAAGGCCGAGCGAACAGAAAAGAGGAGAAGAGCTAGTGACCGCGACCAAGATGCGGGTGAGAAAGGAACAACCCGCACGGTCAGGCAGATCACAGCAGCGAACCGCGAGTAGAGGGACAACACTCGCGGACAGGGACAGACCGCAACGACTAGGAAGTCGGAGCGGCAGGAAAGACCAAGGAGCGCGGCGACAAGGAAACAGGTCGCTGCGACAAAGAGCAGTAGGAGAAGAGAACCAAGAAGAAGCAAGCCGCGCGAACAGGGCAGCGGACAGAAACAAGCCGCGCGGACAGAAGAGAAGGCAAGTCGCGAATCAAGTCGCAGAACGCGGAAAACAAGCCGCGAGCAACAGAGAGCGCACAGAATCAGGAGGAAATGACCGTGTCCTCTGATACCATGTTAGAAAGTAGCGAAAAGAGGCGAAAAGTAGAGAACAAGCGAATAAACTTTTGAATAATTGAAATTTTATTATCCAAAAAAGATATCATTTACAAAGGTATGACCTCCCTTATATAGAATGGAGGGGAAGAGAAAGAGAGTATACAAACAATGTGGGACTAAACATTTACAATACTGAGTGGCTAGAATAATGGAGAACGCATAGGCCGCGCGGTTAGATAGACAGGAAAACCGCTCGGCAACTTCAGCAGGATGAAACAGGCCGCAGAGGTAGACCGATAGACCGCCCGGTCTGCAAACCGCTGGATCAGACCGCTAAGCCGCTCGGTCAACAAACCGCTGGATCAGACCGCTAAGCCGCCCGGTCTAATACTTCAACAGTTGTGTCTCAAGAATGGTACGTCGAATTCTAGGGTTGTCTCCGCTGTTTAATTCGTTTAATTCGACGCATTTGGGCCTCTGTTTTGAACTCATATTTCCTTGTTCAACTATTTGATTATGATAATTATTATATCAAAGCCTTATGCTTGTTTTGATTGTCGGGAAGCCCTCCTAAAGGGGTAGGTTTTCGTCGAACTCAATTTTTATTATACAAAATTTCTGGGCACGGTATGAAGGTCGATGATCGTCGAGCGGAGCTCGACGAATTTCGTGCTGAGCTCGACAAAGCGTTGAGCGGATCTGGGTTCGATGAACTTCGAGCAGAATTCGTCGAACGGGGTTTTTCCTTTGTGTTCGACAAACTTCGAGCGGAGCTCGACGAACGTCGAGCTGAGCTCGACCAAGCGTCGAACGGATTTGTCTTTCCTGCTTGTTTTCGAGAAGTCTTTTCTGTACTCGAGTTCCGCATGATCGTTCTCGAGTTGTGTCTTTCTGTTCTCGGGAATTTGCTGCCTTGTTCTCGAGAATGCCTTTTTGTTCTCGAGAATGCCTATTTGTTATCGAGAATGTCTTGTTGTTCTCGAGAATGCCTTTTTATTCTCCAGAATGCCTTTTTGTTCTCAAGAATTTTCTGCTTGTTCTCGAGATACCCTTACCTTCTTTTCTCGAGAGGCCCTTGCTTGTTCTCGAGAATTCTATTCTCAGCTCTCGAGAAATTTATTCTTAGTTCTCGAGATGTGCTTCTCTGTTCTCGGAAATAGCAGTCTTGTTCTCAAGAAAGCCTTCTTGTTCTCGAGAACTGCCTCTGTGTACTAGAGAAGTCTCTTCTAGTACTCGAGATCTGTATTGTTCTCGAGAATTGTCTGGTTGTTCTCGAGTTAACCTTGCCTTCTTCTCGAGATGCCCGGTTCAGCCGATCCCGGTTCTTTTTCTTAAGTGTTGTTATCCTAATATTACCCTTAGTATATATATACCCACTTCTTCTTCCTCCTTCATTTTGACCGAATTTCCTGTTCATCTCCCGAATCAGAGCGGCGTGAGCGAGAGAGAGAGTTTTTCTGCTATCCTTCCGGTAGCCGCCGACGGTGCTCCGGTGCTCGAAATTTCCAAGCGATCATAGATCTGGAAGGCTCTCAGCGAGAGCTTCATCATCGTGGTAAAATCTTCCCCATTTCTTGAGTTTTTTTCTCGTTAGGATTTTTGACTCTAACCTCTATTTCGGCTATTTCTTGTTAGATTTCGACTTTCCTTGTCTTCTTTAGCCCTGATCTACGTCGTGGTGCTATTTGGACGTCTTTCTCCGGTAAAACCAAGACAAGTGATGGTTTCCTCCTTCTCTTCCCTTCTTTACCCTGATTTGCAGGAATTTCTAACCTATTGTTATCATGATTATTAATTAAATTGCTGATTTTAGTGTTGTTTAGATCTCTTGTCTAATTTCATATATAATTTTTATGTTCTTGATTTTGTTACCTAACCCCGTAAGTGTTATATGTTTTGATGATGCGGTTATTTCCTCTCTTTTTACCGTTCCTCAACTTTCATATAGAACACATTAGAGTTTATTTAAGATTGTAAATTCTTCCTAAAGGTTGATCAACCGTTTCAATCTAGAATTGTCCAGTAGAATTCGATGTGTCATTGTTGTCTTGAGACTTATATCATGGTTTCCTTCGTGGCGATGCCGTGGGGCGAGATACGCCGCCAGGCCAGGTGTGGTTGTGGTGGGCCTCTGAGCTCTAAACCTGGGTCGTTACGGGGTTTTCCTTTCGGGTTTTCTTCGTTGCGGGTGTTATTAGTGGGCGAATCCACCGCCGCAATGTTTTTTCTCCCTATTAGTGCTTTGTGCTTTGTGGGGCTCTACCGAGTTTTTGGGCATTTACGGTGCATGGTGGACTATCCAATTTCCCCCGCAATTAGACAGATAAATTGTCTTCGGGGTTGGCCACCCCGCCCGTTTGGTTTTTTGGTGGAGTTGACCACATGTAGCTAATAGTGTTTGTTTCTCTTCCTAATGATTTAATTTTGACCTTTTCCACTTATAGTCCTGTGCATTTGGGATACTTTTGTTGTACGTGATGCTTCACGTAAGTGTTCCCTTTTGGCTTTTGTACCTTACTGCTGTACTTTATTTTACTTTTTTTTCTTTTGGTCTTGGGTTGGTACCCCTAGACTTTGTTTGCATTTGACTTACTTTCTGTCATCACTTGTACATTTTTGCTGAGGTGTTCTGTCTTTGGAATGCCTCAGGTCCAGAGCTGTAGCAGATTGTCGTGCTGGTTTTGGAGTTTCTGGGCACCTGTGCTAGCTGTGGTTTTGCCTCGCCGTAGCGAGGCAGATTGTTGTTTTGTTTACTTTACTAGTTCAGAATTACTTTGTTTTTTTGTGGGTTCGTGTCAGTTTGTTGACACCCACATGATTGTTGATTTTGGATACTTGTTAGCTGCTTAGTTTTTTATGTGTATTGGATTACTTGCTCTCTGAGATGTTTTATATTACAATTGTATGGTAGGTATTTTCAAGTATAAAAACTACTATTATTACCTCATGCATTTCACATTTTTTAATGTTAAATCACTATATTTAACGACTGTAAAATCTACTTTTATTGCTATTATAAATTTAGAACTTGCATACCTTGAGGTGTCCTCTGGGAATCTCTAAACTCATGTAGGACGTCAAATTTTGTAAAAAGATGTATTTTCCGCAGCGTTTAACTACTTTTCTCGTGGACTAGATGAGTCACTAAGCCGAGGGATACGGCTAACTACTACACTTAAACTAATTTTACCTCTAAATAACTTAAAGAATCTTTCTTCATGATTAAGTAGGAGGCTTGCCTTAGCGTCCGCAGTTATCCCCTGCCGACGTGACATCATGACGCACATTTTTCCCTTACTCTGATATACTTTTTGGCGGTGAAAAATGCGGGTTGTGACGGTATCAGAGGGAGGTTGGTTTGACAAGTTGGTCGAACCAACCAATCTCGTTTAGTTGTTTCCCTTCTTTCATCTGCATACACACATTGATGTGTCATCAGTACGTCTTAACCGAAGCATAGTCACTACACACATAGCATGATAAAAAGTATACGAGACATATTATGTAGTATAAGATGCATAATATGTATTTATATATGGATCCACCATAGGAGACAACATGTGACGGTTATGTAGTATGAGATGCATAACCATCATCACATGGGTGCCCATTAACACGTTTTCTTTTCTCATTGCATGCGATGTTATGTAGTATGTGATGCATAACATTTCATGTGTATCCCGCTCATGCATGCATTAAGGCCTTTTTAGAATGCATAACACATCATACATATCATATCATCGCATAAACATGTGTACTAAGTTAAGATTTACATGATGACACATGTACACACATGATTTTAAAGAAGAATAAAGAATTCATGCATTCATATCATAGGCACATGAGTAAATAGGATGAGAGAATATCATCCTATGTAGGACATAACATCATTATAAAATCCCAGAGCAAGTTGCGGCATAAGTAAGTGTCTTAAGTATGGTCTGAACTAATTGTGTGACCTAGTTGTAATCTAGGATTTTTGACGAGTCATTCGTTACTTTTTTTAGAAATGCCGCCAAAGCGTCCCGCGACGAGGTCGACTCCCCCGTCAGAGGGTGAGTCGTTAGGTGCGCAGGGCGATGCATTGATCGAGAGTCTGCGTTAGAGCAGTGAGGCTCTGTCAAGGCAGTTAGTTGCGATGCAGTCGCAGATTCAGTCCTTGTTGTCTTCCGCTCCCGCGCAACAACCCTTAGCGCAAGATTCTGTCGCGGTTCAAGCCGTACATGCTAATCCTGCTCCTCTGGTACCCCCAGTGACGTTACCACCAAAGATGAACCTTATATCGCATTTCCAGCGATTGAGACCTCCCACTTATGATGGGAGTGCCGACTTTATGATTTTGGATGATTGGATAATCACTATCGATGAGATGTTCACGTATTCGTGGATTGCTGAAGCCTAGAAGGTAATGATTGCGACCTACCAGCTGGAAGGCCTGACAAAGACTTGGTGGACTCGGTAAAAGGAAAGTTTGAAGGAAGGATGCTCTTGGGAGTCCTTCAAGAAGATGCTGCTGAAGAAGTTCTTACCCTCAGTCGAGCAGGACCGACTGATGAATAATTTCATGTATTTGAAGCAGAGACAGCTCATAGTGAGCGAATATGAGATTGAGTTTAGTAAGTTGAGCAGATTTGCTCTTGATATGATAGCTTCAGAGGCAGGAAGAGTGAAGCGCTTTCTCGGAGGGTTAAGAAGCGATGTTCAACAATTGGCATGCGCTTATAGAGCTGAAAGCTATGCTGAGGCAGCGGAAGCCGCTCTGAGGGTTGAGGCAATTGAGAACGCTAAGAACCGAGGTGTTGCGGCGAGAAAAGAGAAGATGAAAGGTGATGAGGATGGAAGCTCCAGGGCATCTGGCCCTTCTTCAAAGAAGAAAAGTAAGGGAGTATGTAGCTTTTGTGATCGATTCGGCCACCCTTACGAAAGGTGTTTCAAGAAGACTGCCACCTTGAAGCAGCAGCAGGTGCTCGCCATCCAAGGTGCACCTAATGGAGATCTGGTGTGCACACACTGCGCAAGGAAGGGGCATGACGTGAGTCGTCGCTGGTTGAAGGATAAGGTTTGCTTCCAGTGCGGGCAGAAGGGGCACCTGAAGTCTTCATGCCCCCAGGCTCAGTCCCCACTACAGCCTGCCCCGCTTCAGGCTCTGTCGCCGCCACCAAACCAGGACAGAGGAAAAGGAAAACTGAATGTGGTGACCAGGGAGGAAGCTCAGACATCTACACAAGTGATATCAGGTGAGACCCTAGTTTAATTTTATTCTCTAATGTTGCCCTAGTTTTTGTTCGTTTAGTTATGTATGCTACAGTTTTAGGGGAGTTTAAGGCGCGGAATAGGTGGACATACGTTCTTTTTGATTCGGGTGCCACCCATTCCTTTGTGGCGTAGAGGTTCGTAGATAAATATCGTTTGAACGTGGATCAGTTAGGAGGCTCCTTCAACGTCAAGCTTCCCTCCGGAGAATCTGTGACATCTAATCAAGGAGTTCTGAGATGCTCTATTTATCTAGGCGATTTCCTAGCCTTTGTGGATCTGATGGTGTTAGATCTGACGTACTTTGATGTGGTTTTGGGCATGGACTAGCTGTCCAAGTATGATGCATTCATCCAGTGCAAGGTAAAGCGACTGGATTTCAGGATGGACAATGGCCAACATATGAGCGTCTATGGTTTTTAGGACAAGGTTTCCCCTATTATTTATGCGGTACGTGCTTGTCGTGCTTTAGATTCGGGTTGTGTGACCTTTTTGGTTTCTATTTCTGCTTTGGAAACTGCTTTTGTTACACCACATCTTGAGGATGTCTCGGTGGTGCGAGAGTTTCCAGATGTTTTTCCTGATTGTCTTCTAGGACTTCCTCCAGTGAGGGAGATAGAGTTTGTGATAGACCTCGAGCCAGGTACTCGTCCTATTGCCAAAACACCGTACCGCATGGCTCCGCGTGAGTTGGATGAGTTGTGTACTCAACTTGATGAATTGCTGCAGTGTGATTTTATTAGACCAAGTTCTTCTCCTTGGGGTGCTCCTATATTATTTGTAAAGAAAAGAGATGGATTGATGAGGCTTTGCATCAATTATAGAGAATTGAATAAGATGACCGTTAAGAATAGATATCTCTTGCCGATGATTGATGATCTGTTCGATCAGTTGCGTGGTAGCTCGGTCTTTTCAAAGATCGATCTTCTTTTAGGCTATCACCAGTTGAGAATTCGTGAGGCAGATATTCCACGGACCGCTTTCCGTTCGCGGCATGGACATTTTTGAGTTTTTGGTGATATCCTTCGGTTTGACCAATGCACCATCTGCATTCATGGATTTAATGAATAGAGTGTTCAAAGATTTCTTGGATCGTTTCGTGATCGTATTCATAGATAACGTCCTTGTGTATTCCCGTAGTGTTGAGGATCATACTCAACATTTGCGATTGGTTTTGTCGACCCTGAGGGAGCATAAGCTTTATGCGAAGTTGAGCAGGTGTGAGTTCTAGCTATCTCAGGTGTCCTTTCTGGGTCATGTTGTAAGCAAGGATGATATTTTCGTAGACCCGACCAAGATTTTTGCTGTGATGGAATGGGAGAGACCTTCTACACCAAAGGAGATTAGGAGGTTCTTAGGCCTGGCTGGCTATTATAGAAGATTTGTGGAAGAGTTTTCAGTATTGTCTGCTCCTTTATCTAGACTTACTCAGAAGAATACTGCATTCATTTGGAGTGATAAGTGTGAAGAAGCTTTCCAAGAGTTGAAGAAGAGATTGTGTACTGCTCTAGTTTTAGCCTTGCCTACCGAAGGGGTTGAGTACACTGTGTATGATGGGAAGATGCATCACATATTGGACTTGGCTGTATTTTGATGCAAGATGGGAAGATGATCGCGTATGAATTAAGACAATTGAAAATTCATGAAAGTTTGCTGCTGTAATTTATGCGCTGAAGCTTTGGATACATTTATTGTATGTCGCGCTGTGCAAGATCTATACGAACCATAAGAGTTTGAAGTGAATCTTCAATTAGAAGGAATTAAATCTGCGCCAACGTAGATGGTTGAAATGTGTGGCTGATTATGAGGTGGAGATTCTTTATCATCCAGGAAAAGCTAACGTACTAGCTGATGATTTGAGTAGAAAGACCGTCAAAATTTTTAATCTATCTGTTCAGTCCTTGGTGGAAGAATTTTTGCTGATGGACATTGAAGTTGGGAGTAGTGCTGTGCCTGCTAGTTTGGAAGTAGAAGAACCCTCTTGGATTTCCCTTACTAGAGCACACTAGAAGGATGATCCGGATTTGTTGCATCTCCGGAATAGAACTGAGAAGGGAGAGCTACCTGATTTCTCTTTGGATGAGTTGGATACTTTGAAGTATCGGGGTAGATTTTGCATCCCAGCCTTTGGTGACATTTGGGCTAAGATTTGTACTGAAGCTCATGGTTCCTGTGTGGCCTACCACTCTAGTTCCACTAAAATGTATAAAGATCTAAAGCAAATTGTTTGGTGGTCGGGAATGAAGAATGATATCGCGAAGTTTGTGTCGGAATGTTATACGAGTCAGTGTGTTAAGGCTGACCATAGAAGGCCTGAATGTAAATTGACACCGCTTGATATTCCAAGTTGGAAGTGGGAGAGTATTTCGATGGATTTCATCACTGGTTTACCAAGATCTCCCCATGGGCACGACTCTGTTTGGGTGATAGTTGATAGATTGACTAAATGTGCTCACTTTGTGCCTTTTAAGATTAGATATTCTATGAAAAAGATAGCTGAATTATACCTTGATGAGGTTATCAGATTGTATGGAGTGCCTGTCAGTATTGTATCAGATCGAGACTCTAGATTTACGTCTCGTTTTTGGAAGAGTTTACAGGAGGGGTTGAGTACGATTTGAGGTATTCCACCATTTATCATCCGCAGACGAACGGTCAGACGAAAAGAGTAAATCAGATTGTAGAATATATGATCAGGTGTTATATTTTGGATCACGATGGTGCTTGGGATGAACGTCTCAGACTCATGTAGTTTGCGTACAATAAAAGTTGTCAAGAGTATGTAGATGGCCCCGTTTGAGGCCTTATATGGGAGGCGTTGCAGGACTCCTTTATTTTGGGCTGAAGTTAGAGAAAGACCGTTGCTAGATCCAGATGTCCTTAAAGAGATGAATTGTGTCGTGACTCATATTCGAGAAAAGTTCCGTGTGACACAAGAACGATATGAGAAATATGCTAATCAACGAAGGGTTGATCTGGAGTTCGATGTTGGGGACATGGTTTTTCTGAAAGTTTCTCTGATGTTATGTGTTAAAAGGTTTGGAAGGAATCACAAGTTAGACCCCCCCGTATGTGGGACCTTTTTAGATTATGGAGCGTGTTGGAGTGTTAGCTTACAGGCTGGAGTTGTCTGCTACCTTCCCTGGTGTCCATGATGTGTACCATGTGAGCCAGTTGCGGAAGTGTGTCCGTAGTGATCGTCAAGTCCTTGACTTGGTGCCCCAAATTCAGCCCAACCTTACATACGTAGAAGAACCTATTCATATTTTGTATTCTCAAGATCGAGTATTGCGGAGAAAGACCATCCCCATGGTTAAAGTTCTCTAGCGAAATCAAGATGTCGAGAGCGCGACGTGGGAATTGGAGCCGGCGATGAGAGAATCTCATCCGCATGTCTTCCCTTAGTTCAGGTATGTCTTCAGGTTTTGGTGATATTTGGGTTTTTCGTTTTGAGTTGGTTTTAAAGTTGTGATAAGTTTTGTGACGAAACTTCTTTTTAGGGGGTGTGACTGTAATGCCCCCGATTTTTCCGATGTTATTATTTGGTTTGTCGACGTCATAATTATGACATCAGGGCGTTACGATTTTTTGTTTTGATGTCGGCGCTGCACCGTTTGTGCGTTTTTGCGTCTGTTGGGTCTATTTGACCAGATTTTGAGATTCTGATGGGATTGAATGTTTTCCTTGATATAAGAGATGAGGTTATGAGGCCTTGGACTTGTCCAACTTTGTTGCGATCCGAGCATTTTGGAGTCTCGGCGCGTGTTTGGACCCTTGTGGTGATCTCTTTTGCTTGTGAGAGCATTTGATGTTGTGTCTCAAGAATGGTACGTCGGATTCTAGGATTGTCTTTGCTGTTTAATTTGTTTAATTCGGCGCGTTTGAGCCTCTATTTTGAACTCATATTTCCTTATTCAACTATTTGATTATGATAATTATTATATCAAAGCCTTAGGCTTGTTTTGATTCTCGGGAGCCCTCCTAAAGGGGTAAGTTTTCGTCGAACTCAATTTTTATTATACGAAATTTCTGGGCGTTGTATGGAGGTCGACGATCGTCGAGCGGAGCTCTTTGAACATTGTTGCTGAGCTTGACGAATGTCGTGCTGAGCTCGACAAATCGTCGAGCGGATCTGGGTTCGACGAACTTCGAGCAGAATTCATCGAACTGGGTTTTTCCTTTGTGTTCGACGAACTTCGAGCGGAGCTCGACGAACGTCGAGATGACCTCGACCAAGCATCAAACAGATTTGTCTTTCCTTCTTGTTTTTGAGAAGCCTTTTCTGTACTCGAGTTCGGCTTTTTTTTTTTTGTTTTTGACTTTCTCATTTTTTATTCTCGAGTTGTGCCTTTTGTTCTCGGTAATTTGCTGCCTTGTTCTCAAGAATGACTTTTTATTCTCGAGAGTGCCTTTTTGTTCTCGAAAATGCCTTTTTGTTCGCGAGAATTTTCTGCTTGTTCTCGAGATACCCTTACCTTCTGTTCTCGAGAGGCCCTTGCTTGTTCTCGAGAATTCTATTCTCAGCTCTCGAGAAATTTATTCTTAGGTCTCGAGATGTGCTTCTCTGTTCTCGGGAATAACAGTCTTATTCTCGAGAAAGCCTTCTTGTTCTCGAGAACTGCCTTTGTGTACTCGAGAAGTCTCTTCTAGTACTCGAGATCTGTATTGTTCTCGAGAATTGTCTGGTTGTTCTCGAGTTAACTTTGCCTTCTTCTCGAGATGCCCGGTTCAGCCGATCCCGGTTCTTTTTCTTAAGTGTTGTTATCATAATATTACCCTTAATATATATATACCCACTTCTTCTTCCTCCTTCATTTAGACTGAATTTCATGTTCATCTCCCGAACCAAAGTGACGTGAGCGAGAGAGAAAGTTTTTCCACTATCTTTCCGGTGGCCGCCGACAGTGCTCCGGTGCTCGAAATTTCCAACTGATCATAGATCCGGAAGGCTCTCAGCGAGAGCTTCATCATCGTGGTAAAATCTTCCCATTTCTTGAGTTTTTTTTCTCGTTAGGGTTTTTGACCCTAACCTCTATTTCAGCTATTTCTTATTAAATTTCGACTTCCCTCATCTTCTTTAGCCCCGATCTACGTCGTGGTGCAATTTGTATGTCTTTCTCTGGTAAAACCAAGGCAAGTGATGGTTTCCTCCTTCTCTTCCCTTTTTTACCCCGATTTGCAGGAATTTATAACCTATTATTATCATGATTATTAGTTAACTTGCTGATTTTAGTGTTGTTTAGATCTCTTGTCTAATTTCATATATAATTTCCATGTTCTTGATTTTTTTACCTAACCCCGTAAGTGCTTATGTTTTGATGATGCGGTTAATTCCACTCTTTTTACCGTTCCTCAACTTTCATGTAGAATGCGTTATAGTTTATTTAGGATTGTAAATTCTTACTAAAGGTTGATCAACCGTTTCAATCTAGAATTGTCTAGTAGAATCTGATGTGACATTATTGTCTTGAGACTTATATCATGGTTTCCTTCGTGGCGACGTCGTGGGACGAGACACGCCGCCAGGCCAGGAGGGGTTGTGGTGGGCCTCTGAGCTCTAAACCTGGGTCGTTACGGGGTTTTCCTTCCGGGTTTTCTTCGTTGCGTGTGTTATTAGTAGGGAATCCACCGCCGCAACGTTTGTTCTCCCTATTAGTATTTTGTGGGGCTCTACCGGGTTTTTGGGCATTTGCGGTGTATGGTGGAGTATCCAATCTCCCCCGCAATTAGACGGATAAATTGTCTTCGGGATTGGCCACCCCACCCTTTTTGGTTTTTTGGTGGAGTTGACCACAGGTGGCTAATAGGGGTTTGTTTCTCTTCCTGATGATTTAATCTTGACCTTTTCCCCTTATAGTCCTGTGCATTTGGGATGCTTTTGCTGTACGTGATGCTTCACGTAAGTGTTCCCTTTTGGCTTTTGTACCTTATTGTTGTACTTTATTTTAGTTTTTTTCCTTTGGTCTTGGGTTGGTACCCCTAGACTTTGTTTGTCTTTGGCTTACTTTCTGTCATCACTTGTATATTCTTGCTGAGATGTTCTGTCTTTGAAATACCTCAGGTTCAGAGCTGTAGCTGATTGTCATGTTGTTTTGGAGTTTCGGGGCAGCTGTGCTGGCTGTGGTTTTGCCTCGTCGTAGCGAGGTAGATTGTTGTTTTGTTTACTTTACTAGTTCAGACATACTTTATTTTTTTGTGGGTTCGTGTCAGTTTGTTGACACCCACATGATACTTTATTGAATCTTAATGCAGGGATACATTTTATGCTTTTTCTCCAGTATTGATTGGGGTACTTCAATTTTGGATAAACGGTGGCTGAAACCATTAATCGCAACAATTAAAAACAATATTAATCGTGATCATATATAGTTAGGCATAATAACTATCACTGAAAACCGCTACTATTAATCATCATAATCACTGTCATTGACAATAAAAACCATTGTTATATATGAGGATAACCGCTATCATAAAAAATCAAAAATATTGTCAAAGGCAAGCATAAACGCTACCATAGAGAACCTATAGTAATGAAATAATTGCTACCATTAAATGAAATAATTGCTACCATTAAAAACCATAATCGCTACAATATATGTACCTATAGTAGCGATTGCGAGAATGCCACAATACATTGGGTAACCACTACCATACCATAAGACCACGACAACAGATGCAACATACGCGCAACCGCTACCGTAGCCCTACAGTAGCGATGTTTTTATATACAGTAGCGGTTTTTGAGCGCTACCATATGCATGATATGGTGTAGTGCAATGGCGTGACGGTGCTCTTTTAAAACTCTAATTAATTGTTTGCTTTGGAAATCCAAAAGAGAAGAAGAAATAATAACTGGAAGTTGAGAATCAGGTTCCAAAAAAATGTATTTTAAGTGCTCAGGCAATTATTTTAATTCAAGTTTAGGAGGAAGTTCATAAGAAGTAGATAAAATATTTTCCTTATTTTTAATATTTTCAAAATTTTGAGCATTTAAAATAGGTGCGCCATTTGATAAAGTGTTTAATATCTCCAGTGAATCGTCTGAAGGGGGTAGAAAATCCATACTTGATTGTTCTTTATAAAAAGTTTCTAAAAAATAAACCGCGTCGTCATTTGAAATGGAGTTTTTTAAAAAAGAATTTATTGAAATAGTGACCTCCTCATCATCGACTCTAAGTACAAGCTTTCCATTGCTTACGTCGATAATAGCCTTAGAAGTGGATAGAAAAGGATGACCGAGGATAAGGGGTAGGTACCTCGACGTCTTCCTCGATATCTAATATGACGAAGTAAACGAGAAAAATAAACTTATCGACCTTCACTAAAACGTCCTCGATAACGCCCATTGGATATTTGATTGAACGGTAGCAATCTGAATACTCATCCTAGTTGGACTTAGCGTACCCAATCCTAGCTTTTTAAACAATGAGTAGCGCATGAGGCTGATGCTCGCTCGTAAGTTGCTAAGACATGTTTGACTAGCAAATCACCGAAGAGGCATGGGATAGAGAAACTTCCCGGATCGTTTAGTTTTTTCGGTAATTTGTTAAGCAAAATTGTTGAGCACTCGACATTAAGTGTTATGCGAGAAAATTCTTCTAGTTTCTTCTTGTTAGTTAGCAAATCTTTTAAGTATTTAACATATTTTGGCATTTGTAAGATGACCTCACAAAATGACAAATTTATTTGAATTTACTTAAAAACTTCCCAAAATTTGTGATTTTTCATCACTGATGGATAGAGAATAGATGTTTTGGAAATATTTAAAGAAGAAGATGGAGGAGTAGGAGAAGAAATATTTTTAGAATTTTCAATAGAAGAGGGAATTTTTTCAACAAGGGTGGGTGCAATTACTTCCTTGCCACTCCTAAGCGTGATAGCGTTGATCGAGTCCCGCGGGTTCACCTCTGTGTTTCCTGGCAGAGTTCCAGGTTGGTGTTCATTTAAAAATTTGGCGAGCTGCCCGATTTGATTTTTCGAGATTTTTAATAGAACCGGTTAGATTACGCAGAGTAGCATCAGTATTAGCAACATATTTTGAAAAATTTTCCTCGAAAGAGGGTGCACGAGGCGCAGGAGGTGAAAAACCAGGTGGAAAAATATTAGGAGGGCGGACCGTATTCCCCGGATTACTCCATGAGAAGTTCGGGTGATTCCGCAAATTTGGGTTATAAGTGTTTCCAAACGTAGTTGTGCTCAAATTTGCGGAAGGCAGGGGAGGGTTTGAAACAAAATCCACTTGTTCTTCTATGAAAAGATTATTATTATAATTATTTTCCAAAATAACGTTTGTAGAGGAGGAAGGAGACATAGTAGAGAGCTTTTTATTTAAAAGATCTATTTGAGACGCGAGCTGGGCTATCTTATCGATTTCGTACAACCCTGCCGGCTTATTTGGAAGAGCCCGAGGTGTACTCCATTGATAAGAGTTCATAGCCATATCTTCAAAAAGTTTGATTGCGGCTTCCGGTGTTTTGTGGTTTAGAGTACCACCGGAAGCTGCATCGATTGTTTGCTTAGTAATCACATTTAATCCGTTATAAAAAGTTTAGACTTGAAGCCAAATGGGTAGTGCGTGATGTGGCAGCGATGTAGAAGATTTTTAAAACGTTCTCATGTATCATAAAACGTTTCAGAATCGATTTGTGCAAAAAAGAGAAATCGTTTCACAACTTCGCAGTTTTCGCAGGAGAAAAATATTTTGACAAACTTTTCAGAAAGCTCAGTCCAAGTATGGATATATCCTCTGGGGAGAGAATTTAGCCATTGCTTAGCCTTTGAGAGTAAAGAAAATAGAAAAAGTCTTAGCCTAATCGCATCGTCAGTAACGTCATTAATTTTAAACGTATTGCAAATTTCAATGAAATTAGAGAGATGAAGGTTAGGATCCTCATCTTGTAGGCCATCGAACTGCAGGTACTGCTGCACCATCTGTATAATATCTGGCTTTAGTTCAAAGTTGTTGTTTGCAATCGCAGGGCAAACAATACTTGTTTCTGTACCCACCATGTTGGACCGAGCATAATAGGACATTGTCCGTTGCTAGACCACTTCTGGATTGGGATCATCCATATTTTCTGTGTTAGTGTCTCTGATTGACTCTTCAAGATTTATATGTAAATCCTGATCACGAGTTCGGATGCGCTGTCGAATGGTGCGCCCGATCTCTAGATCAAAATGAATATCATGATTACTCGAAGAGCTACTACGGGTCATGCACTAATGAGAAGGTAAAGGGAGGAAACAAATAATAAAAACAAAGGAAAAATTAAAATTACTAAATGAAAATATTTCTTTTTTGATGGATTGATTCCCAGACTTCCCAAGGGCTACCCAGTGATGAGTTCACAAGGTACTAGGTGGTATGCTGAGAATTCATGCCCAAACCGACCCTTTCTGAGAAATTTTATGTGAAGATAGAAAATGATGATGTTGGTGATTAGAGTTTTTTAAATATTTTTATAAGTTATTTTTTTTATTTTTTTAAAAAAGATGATAAATATAATAGTTTTGCGCTTTCAAAATATCGACAAAAAAAGTTCCCCGGCAACGACACAAAAAACTTGATAGAGATTTTTCGTTTTAAAAATAATCCAAGCTATAATCCCGATGTAGACAGTATACCTATCAAAATATAGTGTACAACCCCATATCCGGTCGAGCGGGATCCTCCCCAAATGGCGGACTTAGGGCGTGCTATGAGCGGCGATTTGGGACGATCCCGGTCGGTCGATAGTTGTATGTTTATAACTTATGAAGGTTTTGATAGGGTTTAAAATATAAATATAGTAGGTTTTATATATTTCCTATTATTTAAACTATATATGAGAAATGATAAAGGAGGGAGTGGAGACCCTAGCAAGAGGAAAATGGAGGCAGAAAAATAATACCCCAAAATGATTTATTTTATTATCATAGCACGCGGTGACTACACCGGATGAAGATGGCCCCGAGCATAAGTTTCATGGAGAAAAAAGGGGATGAGGAGGCTTTCCTTTTATGATAGTATAATATATGTAAACTCATTATATATAGATTGATTAAAGATATGAGAAGAAGAAAAAGGTAGGGGATAAGAAAAAAGGAGCAGGAGGCTCGGGGATTGAGAAAAAAAAGCAGCAGAAAGAATAAATGGAGGTGGGGGGATGAGCATCAGGCAGGGGGCCGGGACAGGACAGGACAGAAGAAAAAGAACGAAGAGAAATGGAAGCAAAGGAGGATCGGGGGTTTTCTTCTTCCCCGCTAGGGCATCGGGAGCCGCCCGCCTCTCTCCCTCCCTCTCCGGCCGCCGCCTCAGCAGAGAGCCGCGCCCCTCCTCTTCTCCTCTCCCGTCGGCCGCCTGGAGCAGAGCCCGCCTCCGGCCCTCTTTTCCTCCAGCCGCCTGCAGCAACACCCCAACCCCGACCCTCTTCTCCTTCTCCGGCCGCCTACAGCAGCAGCCCAGTCGCCCCCTCTTCTCCTTCTCCGGCCGCCTACAGCATCAGCCCGATCTCTCTCCCTCTACCCCGATCTCTCTCATGGCCGCCGCCTAGGGCAAAAGCAGGGACGAGCCCGGCTCTTTTCCTCGTCGCCGCCTGCATCCAACCCGAGCTCCCTGCCTCACGATCTCTTCCCCGCTGCCGCCTAAGCAAGGCAAGGTCGTGCTCTGTTTCCCCTCTCTCGTCGCCGGCCACTAGCCTAGGGCAAAACAAGGGCGGCCGGGAGCTCCTCTCCCGGCGTCGCCTACAAAACAACGGCGGCCAGGAGCTCCTCTCCCGGCGCCGCCTACAGCAAAGCCGGTCGGGAGCTCCTCTCCCGGCGCCGCCTACAGTAAAGCCGGCCGGGAGCTCCTCTCCCGGCGCCGCCTACGCAAAGCCGGCCGGGAGCTCCTCTCCCGGCGCCGCCTACAACAAGGGCGGCCGGGAGCTCCTCTCCCGGCACCGCCTACAACAAAGCCGTTCGGGAGCTCCTCTCCCGCGCCGCCTACAGCGAGGCCGGCCGGGAGCTCTCTCCCGGCGCCGCCTACAGTGAGGCCGGCCGGGAGCTCCTCTCCGGCGCCGCCTACAGCTAGGTCGACCGGGAGCTCCTCTCCCGGCGCCGTTTGGAGCTAGGCCAGTCGGGACCAGCTTCCCCGACGCCGCCTGAAGTCGTGGAGGCCGGGATTGACTTCCTCGGTGTCACGTGGAGCACGGTCGCCCTTAGAGAGGCTCGACCATGGAGGGGAAAAGTCATTCGGAGCTTTCAACAGTTAACGGTGGTCGGATCCGAGCATGGACAACCACTACGGACGCTAGACGTGGAGCCTCGGGCAATGAGCGCGGTTGCGGCCCCGCCAAACACGCGTCAGGGTAACGAAATTCTACTTGGGCAGGTGAAGCCCTCAGTTTCCATATTTGCATGGGAGCCCCTCTCCACCAACGGGTGGGGCATGGAGCTCTCCGACGGGTTGACGTGTACGTCCCCGCAATTAACTGTGTTAGCACCCGGAAGCGTGAGTAGGGTTTAGGCATGCTGTGTGAAGCCCATCCGGACGTGTGAGCCGGATGGTGATGTTCTGGGGATCCCGGAGAAGACTCCGAGGATGTTGTATATTTTCCATTTGCAGGAATGCGCACCTTAGCCCAGAAAAAGGGGTATGCGCAATATGTTCGGCCAGCTTATGTTGACCAACTGGCATTTAGCTGACCTCCGCTTGCCGAGACGTGGCGTACAGGTGTTGCAGTACCAGGCGGGGAGTAGCGGGCTTAAGCCCAAGCTTGTACCGGCCCTCGAAGGCCTTTTGTTTATTATTGCCGGCCTGCTGCCGAATATGGAATTCATATTCCTGTAATATTCTTTTAATATCTGTGATGCTCTGAGGATGTGTAGGTTTCTTCTTCGTATTAGGCAGCGGCGTTCTCGAGAACCGCTCGCCCGTAGGGCCTCGAGGTATAGTTGCCGGGAAGCCCCTCTTGGCATGTTGACAGCCAGTCAGAATAGCGGAATTACGCTGTTAGTGGCCCAGTTTGGGCAGCGTGTCGTGGCATTGCTCGGCGAGTTTGCGCCATCAGTAGGGAGGGTGAGGAGCATTTTTGTGTAGACCCAAGGAGACACATCTGGATAGGAGAGAGTCGATCTCGAGATCCTCCTTAGATATTCCGGTCGGCCGAGAGCGCCCTCCGAAGGTGTCTTAGCTCAGCCTTTGGCTTGGGAGGGAAGAGTTTGTTAGTCTTCCGGTATGCGGCGGGTCCTTCACGCTGAGACCTTGGGTCTGTCCCTTGTGTTCCTAATCTTGTGCCTAGATCGTTCTCTTGAGGGTAGTAGGTGCGCGGTCACCCCTATTTTGGACCCCGAACTCCACAGAGGTCAAATTTGGCTTCAACAGTTATGGTGCGGTGAGCGTGGAGAGTGACCAGTACAGAAAAACTCAGGTGAATGTCATGGTTATGGAAGAGGAACCAAGTGACGACCAAGGTCATGTGATGAAAGAAGTCCCCTCCCATCCCCTCTTGTCGCCAGGATGTTCGGTCCAGGAGATCAAAACGTGCCTTAGGGAGAATATTATATGATCGACCCTCGTTCTCAGGAGGGTGGATGTAGCGGGTAGATGCGCCCCGTAGTGGGTAGAGATTGACCGGGTAGAGGTACCCCGAGCGCGGCTCGGCCCCAGGTAGACCCGCTGCCTGGCTCCTACTAGCTGGCAGATCCGTAGGCTCGCCTGTGGGGCAGAGGTCCAGGTTCTTGGTTCTGAACTACCCCGAGCGCGGCTCGGCCCCAGGTAGACCCGCTGCCTGGCTCCTACTAGCTGGCAGATCCGTAGGCTCGCCTGTGGGGGAGAGGTCCTGGTTCTTGATTCTGCACTACCCCGAGCGCGGCTCGGCCCCAGGTAGACCCGCTGCCTGGCTCCTACTAGCTGGCAGGTCCGTAGGCTCGCCTGTGGGGGAGAGGTCCTGGTTCTTGGTTCTGCACTACCCGAGCGCGGCTCGGCCCCAGGTAGACCCGCTGCCTGGCTCCTACTAGCTGGCAGTTCCGTAGGCTCGCCTGTGGGGGAGAGGTCCTGGTTCTTGGTTCTGCACTACCCGAGCGCGGCTCGGCCCCAGGTAGACCCGCTGCCTGACTCCTACTAGCTGGCAGGTCCGTAGGCTCGCCTGTGGGGGAGAGGTCCTGGTTCTTGGTTCTACACTACCCCGAGCGCGGCTCGGCCCAGGTAGACCCGCTGCCTGGCTCCTACTAGCTGGCAGGTCCGTAGGCTCGCCTGTGGGGCAGAGGTCCAGGTTCTTGGTTCTGCACTACCCCGAGCGCGGCTCGGCCCAGGTAGACCCGCTGCCTGGCTCCTACTAGCTGGCAGGTCCGTAGGCTCGCCTGTGGGGGAGAGGTCCTGGTTCTTGGTTCTGCACTACCCGAGCGCGGCTCGGCCCCAGGTAGACCCGCTGCCTGACTCTACTAGCTGGCAGGTCCGTAAGCTCGCCTGTGGGGGAGAGGTCCTGGTTCTTGGTTCTGCACTACCCCGACGCGCGGCTCGGCCCCAGGTAGACCCGCTGCCTGGCTCCTACTAGCTGGCAGGTCCGTAGGCTCGCCTGTGGGGGAGAGGTTTGGTTTGTGGGTGATAGGTTAGGATAGGTTAGGATAGGCTAGGATAGGTTAGGTTAGGTTTGTGGAATCGTCATCGGCACCCTGAGCTCGGCTCGGCCCCAGGTAGACCCGCTGCGCAGGCTCTCATCTAGCTGGCAGGTCCGAAGGCTCGCCTGTGGGGATAGGTTTTGAGTTGAGATCATCGGCACCCCGAGCTCGGCTCCGGCCCCAGGTAGGACCCGCTGCGCAGGCTCCCATCTAGCTGGCAGGTCCGAAAGGCTCGCCTGTGGGGGATAGGTTTTGGTTTGAGATCGTCATCGGCACCCTGAGCTCGGCTCGGCCCCAGGTAGACCCGCTGCGCAGGCTCTCATCTAGCTGGCAGGTCCGAAGGCTCGCCTGTGGGGGATAGGTTTTGAGTTGAGATCTTCATCGGCACCCGAGCTCGGCTCGACCCCAGGTAGACCCGCTGCGCAGGCTCCCATCTAGCTGGCAGGTCCGAAGGCTCGCCTGTGGGGGATAGGTTTTGGTTTGAGATCGTCATCGCGCACCCGAGCGCGGCTCGGCCCCAGGTAGACCGCTGCCTGGCTCCTACTAGCTGGCAGGGTCCGTAGGCTCGCCTGTGGGGGATAGGTTTGGTTTGTGGGTGATAGATTAGGATAGGTTAGGATAGGTTAAGATAGGTTAGGTTAGGTTTGTGGAATCGTCATCGGCACCCCGAGCTCGGCTCGGCCCCAGGTAGACCCGCTGCGCATGCTCTCATCTAACTGGCAGGTCCGTAGGCTCGCCTGTGGGGATAGGTTTGGTTTGAGATCGTCTCGGCACCCCGAGCTCGGCTCGACCCCAGGTAGACCCGCTGCGCAGGCTCTCATCTAGCTGGCAGGTCCGTAGGCTCGCCTGTGGGGGATAGGTTTGGTTTGAGATCATCATCGGCACCCGAGCTCGGCTCGGCCCCAGGTAGACCCGCTGCGCAGGCTCTATCTAGCTGGCAGGTCCGTAGGCTCTCCTGTGGGGGTAAGGGACCCCGAGTACTGCTCGGCCCCGGGTACACTCGCTGCTCAGGCTCTCATTAGCTGGGCAGGGCGGTAGGCACACCTGGGGGGAAAGGATTAGCTCCGCGTGCTCAAGAGATTGCAAAATATTTGGCTTATTATTTCATAATATCTTGATAAATTTGTTCTTATTGCAAGTAATGGTATAGGGCAACCCAATAACATGGAGTGTTTTCAAGTATCGAGTGGTTCAAAAAAGTTCAAAAGAGCATAGAGAGATTAGTGTTCTAAGTGCAGTTTTCAGTTTCTCTCAAATTTTTTCTTTGGGTCGGCTCCCACTCGCCGAATACTTGGGGTGGGACATTTCTTTCCGAGCTTGTGCCAACTCGAAAAGAGCGGGGATTGTGTACAACCACATATCCGGTCGAGCGGGATCCTCCCAAATGCGGACTTAGGGCGTGCTATGAGCGGCGATTTGGGACGATCCCGGTCGATAGTTGTATGTTTATAACTTATGAAGGTTTTTGATAGGTTTAAAATATAAATATAGTAGGTTTTATATATTTCCTATTATTTAAACTATAATGAGAAATGATAAAGGAGGGAGTGGAGACCTAGCAAGAGGAAAATGGAGGCAGAAAAATAATACCCCAAAATGATTTATTTTATTATCATAGCACGCGGTGACTACACCGGATGAAGATGGCCCCGAGCATAAGTTTCATGGAGGAAAAAAGGGGATGAGGAGGCTTTCCTTTTATGATAGTATAATATATGTAAACTCATTATATATAGATTGATTAAAGATATGAGAAGAAGAAAAAGGTAGGGGATAAGAAAAAAGGAGCAGGAGGCTCGGGGATTGAGAAAAAAGCAGCAGAAAGAATAAATGGAGGTGGGGGGATGAGCATCAGGCAGGGGGCCGGACAGGACAGGACAGAAGAAAAAGAACGAAGAGAAATGGAAGCAAAGGAGGATCGGGGGTTTTCTTCTTCCCCGCTAGGGCATCGGGAGCCGCCCGCCTCTCTCCCTCCCTCTCCGGCCGCCGCCTCAGCAGAGAGCCGCGCCCCTCCTCTTCTCCTCTCCCGTCGGCCGCCTGGAGCAGAGCCCGCCTCCGCCCTCTTTTCCTCCAGCCGCCTGCAGCAACACCCCAACCCCGGCCCTCTTCTCCTTCTCCGGCCGCCTACAGCAGCAGCCCCGTCGCCCTCTTCTCCTCTCCGGCCGCCTACAGCATCAGCCCGATCTCTCTCCCTCTACCCCGATCTCTCTCATGGCCGCCGCCTAGGGCAAAAGCAGGGACGAGCCCGGCTCTTTTCCTCGTCGCGCCTGCATCCAACCCGAGCTCCCTGCCTCACGATCTCTTCCCCGCTGCCGCCTAAGCAAGGCAAGGTCGTGCTCTGTTTCCCCTCTCTCGTCGCCGGCACTAGCCTAGGCAAAACAAGGGCGGCCGGGAGCTCCTCTCCCGGCGTCGCCTACAACAATGGCGGCCAGGAGCTCCTCTCCCGGCGCCGCCTACAGCAAAGCCGGCCGGGAGCTCCCTCCCGGCGCCGCCTACAGTAAAGCCGGCCGGGAGCTCCTCTCCCGGCGCCGCCTACAGCAAAGCCGGCAGGGAGCTCCTCTCCCGCGCCGCCTACAACAAGGGCGGCCGGGAGCTCCTCTCCCGGCACCGCCTACAACAAAGCCGTCGGGAGCTCCTCTCCCGGCGCCGCCTACAGCGAGGCCGGCCGGGAGCTCCTCTCCCGGCGCCGCCTACAGCGAGGCCGGCCGGGAGCTCCTCTCCCGGCGCCGCCTACACAGCTAGGTCGACCGGGAGCTCCTCTCCCGGCGCCGTTTGGAGCTAGGCCAGTGGGGACCAGCTTCCCCGACGCCGCCTGAAGTCGTGGAGGCCGGGCGGGAATTGACTCCTCGGTGTCACGTGGAGCACGGTCGCCCTTGGAGAGGCTCGACCATGGAGGGGAAAAGTCATTCGGAGCTTTCAACAGTAACGGTGGTCGGATCCGAGCATGGACAACCACTACGGACGCTAGACGTGGAGCCTCGGGCAATGAGCGCGGTTGCGGCCCCGCCAAACACGCGTCAAGGGTAACGAAATTTCTACTTGGGCAGGTGAAGCCCTCAGTTTCCATATTTGCATGGGAGCCCCTCTCCCCAACGGTGGGGGCATGGAGCTCTCCGACGGGTTGACGTGTACGTCCCGCAATTAACTGTGTTAGCACCCGGAAGCGTGAGTACGGGTTTAGGCATGCTGTGTGAAGCTCATCCGCGTGTGTGAGCCGGATTGGTGATGTTCTGGGGATCCCGGAGAAGACTCCGAGGATGTTGTATATTTTCCATTTGCAGGGAATGCGCACCTTAGCCCCGAAAAAGGGTATGCGCAATATGTTCGGCAGCTTATGTTGACCAACTGGCGTTTAGCTGACCTCCGCTTGCCGAGACGTTGGCGTACAGGTGTTGCAGTACCAGGCGGGGAGTAGTGGGCTTAAGCCCAAGCTTGTACCGGCCTCGAAGGTCTTTTTTGTTTATATTGCCGGCCTGCGTGCGAAGTATGGAATTCATATTCTGTAATATTCTTTTAATATCTGTGATGCTCTGAGGATGTGTAGGTTTCTTCTTCGTATTAGGCAGGCGGCGTTCTCGAGAACCGCTCGCCCCGTAGGGGCCTCGAGGTATAGTTGCCGGGAAGCCCCTCTTGGCATGTTGACAGCCAGTCAGAATAGCGGAATTACGCTGTTAGTGGCCCAGTTTGGGCAGCGTGTCGTGGCATTGCTCGGCGAGTTTGCGCCATCAGTAGGGCGGGTGAGGAACATTTTTGTGTAGACCCAAGGAGACACATCTGGATAGGAGAGAGTCGATCTCGAGATCCTCCTTAGATATTCTGGTTCGGTCGAGAGCGCCCTCCGAAGGTGTCTTAGCTCAGCCTTTGGCTTGGGAGGGAAGAGTTTGTTAGTCTTCCGGGTATGCGGCGGGTCCTCCACGCTGAGACCTTGGGTCTGTCCCTTGTGTTCCTAATCTTGTGCCTAGATCGTTCTCTTGAGGGTAGTAGGTGCGCGGTCACCCCTATTTTGGGACCCCGAACTCCACAGAGGTCAAATTTGGCTTCAACATATAGTATAATAGAAGTGTCGTAAATTCCCGGGGTCTGTCGAGTAATTGTACTCACACAAAATCCCTATTAATTTATCGATTAAAAAGATTGGATTTAGAAAAATAAATGTCCGCAAATGAAAATTACTCGAAAGAAAACTCAAGCTTAAAAATCTTAGCACTTGATTAGAGATTATTGGGAATCTGATTATAAAAGATGTGTTCTAACCTTTAAAATCTCATTTCGATTCAAGGATTAAACATTACGATAGCTGCTCGCTAGAGACGACTACCACCTAATTTTAAAACACTTCAAATAAAATCTCTTAAACTTGAAATAAATTAAAATCACTTGAAAGATTAATCCATAATTCGAAAAGAGTTTATATTTTCAATTCTGAAAGAAAATATAATAAGTTTTTTTATTTTCGAGAGATCTAAGATATTCAGGAGCCTTTCGGCTACTAGAACGCTAAACAGATCACGAAATTTATATACTGGCAATATAAACTTGCAGTCAAATGTTAATCGGAAATAAATCGGAATGCAATTTTAAAAACTAGATACGACGAATTATACTTTAATTTTCATCTCAATACTACCTAATCAAACACTAATTAGAGAATTTGTTATGCATAGCAAGAAAGAAAACAAAAATAAAATAAGAAGTGAACATTTTCATTAATCGATACCATGTTAATTTATGAATGCCCTCTTGGTCTTTCATTGGCAGGTATCTAAACTTTAAATATAGTGCATGCATGCCTCTCATGTCTTTCCAAATAATAATAAATATATAGTGCACATGACTGAACTTATGCCTCTCTCAGATAATAATAAATATAAATACTATAATCACTCATGTCTCATATATCAAGGTGATTGTTAACCGCAACCCGCAATTTTACTTGTCGCACCCCAAAATTTTTCAATTTTTCGCGTATTTTTGAAATACGCCTTATACATGCAATATCAGGAAAACTGTTCACCACGAAAGTTGTAGATATCGACGAGATCTACAACTTTCGTGTTGATCACTTTTACTAAAAATGCATGCACAAGGCGTACTTTGGAAATATGTCCAGATTTTGCGTCTTTTCAAAATGCGCCTTGTACGTGCAATTTCAGGAAACGTGTTCAACACAAAAGTTGTAGATCTCGTTGATATCTATAACTTTCGTGTTGAGCACTTTTCCTGAAATTGCATGTACAAAGCGTATTTCGAAAAGGCGTGAAAAATTGTAAGATTTTGGGGTGCGACTAGCCAATTAGGGGTCGCGGTTAACAATCACCTATATCAACTAATAGATAGTGATGAGGCCCCTCTACCCGGTCCGATCGAGCCGCGATCTGATGAGCGCAACCCAAGTCATCGGCCGCGTCCCGCCTGGCCTCGCGCAATGCAGCGCATGGTTCGCTCCCATGCACAAAAGCACGGGGGGGGGGGGGGGGGGGGGGGGGATGCACACGCGGGGAGCGCGTGCCTGGGCGCGTCCAGTGCGCACGCACCTAGGTGTGCACGCTCCTCTACGCGTGCACCTCTGCGCACACTCAGGGTGGTCGGCAACGCGCTTTTGCACGCTGTCGTGCTGCTCTGGCAGCCCGACTTCCAGGCCGCCCGACCTTATCGCCTCCCCACCGCCCGGTTAGGGCGGGCAGATTCCCTTCCGGGAAGGGCGGCCCTACCGGCCTACCTCCCCTCTTTTTCCTGTGCTAGGGAAGTAGTGGCCTTTCTTCTATATGGGCGTCCATTTGGCCGCGCATTCGCCGCCGTCCGCCCCTTGTTCAGGGAGGCCGGATTCCCTTTCGGGCAAGATTTTGAAAACCGGACCGGACATCAAACCGGCGGAGGGAAATGTTCAAGGTCGAACTGATTCAACCGGTTTAACCGGAGTTGAACCGTTATATATATATATATATAATTTTCGTTTGAATATATATATTTAAATTGGTAAATAATATTTTGAACATATCTTTTTATAACATATGTATAATTATAATATACATATAAAAAAATATGAAATATATATTATATAGTACTAAATTACAATTAGTAATATTATTTATATTTATATATAAGTTTGAAAATATATTACAATAATTAACTAATTATATTTATATAAATTAATATGAAAATAATTATATTATATATAATATATATTGGTTCAGAACAACAAATCTACTTGGTGTATTGGTTGCAAACAATGAGAGTTTTAGGAGTGGTTTAGATTCGTTTCCTGACATCCCTCTATTTTTTTTAGATTTAAAGAGACGAATTGGGACCCGCCCGGTTGTTTGAAAACCGGTCCGGTTTCCGGTTAACCGGTCCAACCACCCGGTTAATCGGTTTTGGGCTTGTTTTCAACAGAGGCGGATTTAAGGGCTGATTGGACCGGTCGGTGTGAACCGGTCGGTGGTCCGACCGGTTGAACCAGACGGTCCGGTCCGGTTTTCATAACATTGCTTTCGGGGCGGGCGGCCCTACCGGCCTCACTCCCATCTTTATTCCTGCGTCAGGGAGGCGCCATCGCCCCTAACAGGGGCAGTGTTCCTTTCTTCCTGACGGGCGACTATTTGGCCGCTCGTCCGCCGTCGGCCACCCCAAAAAAGGGGCGGCCCTTCCTCGCCATGGACGAGATATCGTGAGGCAGCCCGTCCTTGTCCATCCGCCGCCGCCAGCCGACCTTAATAGGGGCGACCTCTTCCTCGCCAAGGTGGGCGGCCGTTTCACCGCCCGTCCTCCGCTAGCTCCGCCAATGTGCGGTTTCCTCTTCCCCACAGTCGGCCGACCTCTCCCCGGTGGCCGGCCAAGTCCCTTCGGTGAAACGTAACCTTCGTCGGCGAGCAATCTTCCCCGCCGCCGCCCGTCGTCCATCATGTTTATTCTCGGTCGTCCGATCACGCTCCCGTGATTGTCGCCGTCGGTTACGTGGTTAACCACCCACGTAACCACCCACATGATCTCCCGTAATGGAGATAATGCATTGCCAAAAATAGATCGGTGTACGGTTAGTATAATTATTAAATATTATACGTATAAATATGTCATAAAAGCGGCCTATTAATAGCAATCATGGTGGTTATGGATTGCGGATTGCCGCATAACCTCCATAAGCACCCATGAAGCCTATAAATAGGGGCCCAGATCCCCCTTTAATTCATTCTCACCTTCTTCGGAAAATCCTCCTACATATTTTCTCTCTCCTTCCGCCTTCATCTTCTCCATTTCTTTCTCCCCCTTCGAAGATCTTCAAACATTCTTTGAATATCTCATTCATCTTCTAAGCCTCCTTCAAAAATCTTCATCTTCTACGCCCGGAATTTCTCTTTCCTCCATCCCTCTTCCTTGCGCGCTCCCGCGTGCGTATCTTCCTTGCGCGCTCCCGTGCACACCGTCTCCTCGTGCGCTCCCGTGTGCATTTCTCCCTTGCGCTCTCCCGCGTGCATCCTCCTTGCGCGCTCTCGCACGCATTTCTCCCTTGCGTGCTCCCGCACGTGCCGCCTCCTTGTGCGCTCTCACGCGCACCTCTCCCTTGCACGCTCCTGCGCACGCCGCCTCCGTGCACGCTCTCCCGCTCGCCTCTTCCTTTCGCGCTCTCGCGCTCGCCTCTCCCTTGCACGTTCTTGCGCGTGTCTCTCCCCTGCGCAGTCTCGCGCACGTCGCTCCCTTACATGGGCCTCTTTCCCCCGCGCTCCACGCACTCTCCTCAGACAAGCGCCCAGTGCGCTCTCCTTCTACAAGCGCCCTGCGCTCTCTCTCTCTTTACCCGCAACCGCTCTGCGCGCTCTCCTCCAGTAAGCATCCATCGCGCTGTCCTCCAACAAGCGCCCAACACACTCTTTGCCAACAAGCGCCCAACGCGCTCCAGAGCTAGCACTCCATCTTCCGATAAGACAATCGAATCACGCTTCTCCAAAGACAATCAAAGACAAGAAGCAGATGATAAGACGCGCTGAGCATGCCTCCGAGCTTCAAAGCACCAGGCTTCAGAACGAGTCAAACAAGCTGCCCCCGCATCCAGGAATTATTAGAAGACTCCATAATAGAACGAGCGCATCGCTCCCCACATCACATGAGGAAATAATTAACACAGTGAGCGGTGGTCTATCACCCTCCAGATTCTCTCTCTCCCCCCAATTTGTAACGAGAGGTGGTCTGTCGACCTCGAGTTCTTGGAAAAGCCTTGTAACAACACTCAGATCTAGTGAAAGTTTGGTCGGCACAGATCCGACCACGCGATTTTTCACACAGTTGACGGATTTTTCACGTAAAAAAATGTCTTGTCAGCTTTTCCTTCTCTGTGGCTGTGCGCGCGCTCGACTACTACTTGGGCTAAGATGGTCTAGTTAATTCGGTCCGACCAGAGCGTCTAGTTTGTCCGCAACAGATAGTAGCAATACTTTCACTCACGTTGCCTATAGAGAACGAGAGCGATCAATGGTACTACTGCAGCGAGAAACTCCTGCACTATCACCCGCACGTATGTGTGTGTATTCATTACATAATTTTTATTAGTTAATGAGTGATAATGAGATACTCTTTTGTTAAAATTTTATATTTTTATTAAATAAATTAGTTTTAATTTTATGTGCAAATTATGATTATGTATATACCAAAAAAGTTTAGGTAAACTTATCTAAAATTGATTTGTACTTAACAAAATTGATTTGCACTCTTGAGTTTTTACTCCTCAACATTATCATCATTTTGGCTACTGGGTTTGAGCGTGACTAATTTTATGTGCAAATTTATTTTGACTCCGAAAATTTTTAGGTATGCTTACGTAAAATTGGTTATTTAACAAAATTAGTTTGCACTTATCTAAAATTGATTTGCACTTAAAATCACTCTTGAGCTTTTACAGTCACGACTCCTTAGCATTATCAACATTCTGGCTACTGGGTTTGAGCTTGATTAAGGCTCTGTTTGGTGTGCCTGCAACGACTGAAGAAGCATTGGTGGGAAACAGTGGTGGAATAATCAGCTGTTTTGTACAGTGGTGACAGAATCTATGAATCTGTTTTGAAGAACAGCTGTTACAGTGTTTTTTCAACCAGTGGGACACAATTAGATGAACAAAAAATTTCGAAAAACGCAATCAAAAATTTCTTTTTGAAACACGATATTATATTATAACTATATTAATAATAATATATAATAATTTAATAATTAAAAAAACGCAGCAGGACATTTTCGGCCATGGGAGCTCGGCCTGGAGGAGGTTAGTTTCGGCTTGGAGGAGGAGGGCAGATCTGGAGCTAGGAGTTTCATCCATGGCTTCTTTGTGGAGATGGTCGGTCGGGAGAGGAGATCTGTAGGTTGCGAGCCAAGCAGAGGAGCTAGGAGGGCATTTTCGACCATGGGAGAGGTGGTCAAAGCTTGGAGAAGGGCGGATCTGGAGCTAGGAGTTTCGTCCATGACTTCTTGGTGGAGATGGCCGACCGGAATAGGAGAGCTGGAGGTTTCCGGCCGAACAGAGGAGCTAGGAGTTTCCCTATCTCGTGAAAAATTTACTCCCGCCTGCGACTGGATCTGGAGTCGTGGTAAAAAAATCGCGACTCCAAATGACAGAAAAATGGCTGTTTTGGGGCGGTGGCGACTCTAGTCGCACTCCCAAAATTTCTGTTTGGCGCGGCGTTTTCAAAAACCGCGGCACCCCACCGTGAAAACGCCGCGCCAAACATAGCCTAATTTTATGTGCAAACTAATTTTGATTTCAAAAATTTTTAAATATGCTTATGCAAAATTGATTTGCCTTAACAAAATTAATTTACAATTAATACCACTCTTGAGCTTTTACAGTCACGCCTCCGCGTAATCAATTGCCACAGTCGCAAACTAACAGCAGCAATCCTCACGACTCCATTGCGGAAAATCATCAAACATGTTGCCGGCGCCGTCCCCTTTCCTTGTCCAAACACGTCCACCGCCTCCTCGCCGACCACCGCCGCGCCGGCTCAGAAGCCCCCGCCCGATATCCTCCTCATCGTCTCCCCTTTTGATCCCATCGCCTCCGCCGCTCGCCTCCTGTGGGGCCGCTCCCTCCTCCCGCCCTCTAATCTCCGCCGTCCGCTCCTCCTGGTCCGCCGCCTGGCACCTCATGATGCGCCAGCTCGCCCCCTCCTCTCCCGCCGGCTCCTACTCCCGGCCCGCCTCCCCTTTCCCCACCGTCCCCTCCGGATACCACCGCCGCCGCACTCCGGCTACCCTCACCTCCATCTCTACGCCGCCCTTCCCTGCCCCTGGGCCCACCGCGCCCTCATCGTCCGCGCCCTTCGATCCCTAGAAACAGCCATCCCCCTTTCCCTCGCTTCTCCTGGCCGCGACGCCTCGTGGGAATTCCGGCCCGCCGACGCCGTCAACGACCGGCGCACCTTGAGGGAGATCTACGCCCTTCGTCCGGGCGGTTACGACGGCCGCTCGACGGTGCCGATGCTTTGGGACTCCCAGATTCGCGACGTGGTCTGCAACGAGAGCTACGCGATCATCGAGTTCTTCAACGAGGTCGGCTCCGGCGGGGACGATCTCGCGCCGCCACACCTCCGGCCGGAGATCGGCGAGTGGAATCGGATCATACACCCCGGCATCAACAACGGGGTTTACAGGTAGCAGCATTAGTTCAACTAGAAATTAATTTCAACTAGAATTTTTTTCTATTAGCAGTCCATAAATGGCTATTCGCAGTCCACTTCTAGTCGCAGTCCATAAAATCGTAGTCCATAAAACTCGCAGTCCAAACAAAGTTCTTAGGTAGAATTAAAAATAAATAAAAGTCTAACTACATAAAAAGAACGGTCGGGACAACCACGCTTAACCACTCCTCCTCTTTTCTTATATCTTCCAAAGCACCAAGTAGTTCAGTGTCCCGACGTGGTACAATGCCTATGATTCAAACTACGACCTCTGTTCTTGCGTGCTTCCAGGCGGTTTAGATGAGCCCAATGTACCACTGTCGCAAATTCGGCGACGGTGGAAACGGGAAGAGGTTTTACTTGGCGGAAATGGTTTGGGTAAGGAGAGGATGCCAGAGCTAGAGCCGAGCGGAGGAGGATAAGAGTATTGAAGTATTTGTGGGTAATGCATCCCAATCCCTCCTGTGATGGCAGGAATGTGAATACGGGTGTAATAAGGATTGAGGCGGCGACGTCCGGGGCGAACAGGGGCCGGCGAGGTTGGGAACGCGAAGGCGGCCGTCGGGGCGAACAGGGCCGGCGAGGTTTGGAACGCGAAGGAGGCGGCGTCCGGGCGAACAGGGGCCGACGACGATGGGATCGCGAAGGAGACGCCGTTCGGGGTGAGAAACAGTAAACCCTGGGGTGCGAGCTAAATAACAGGGGGTTTCATAAAGGGGACTTTTCATTTCATTTTGGACTGCGAATTCCATTTAAGGACTGCTAATAGTAATTCTCAATTTTTTTCCTCCAAAGTATTCGTTTAGTTATAAAATTTATTTTATTTAATATAAAGGAGCCTGACACGGGGCTGCGCTCCTACAGGCATGACAGTACCCGGCCGGCGACGGCGGGATTCGCCCGCCCCGACTCAATGCTCTCAGGCGGCCGGCCGCATCCAGGAAATGGATGAGGGCGAAACCCGACCGGCAACGACGGGTTTCGCCCGCCCGATCAAAACGAGTTTCGCCCGTAACATATACATATGAGTACTCAAAATGATCGTAAAAAAAATATATAAACATTACAATTTTTTTTTTAAAAAAAATATACGTTTTGACATAAAAATATTAATTTTGGCTTAAAAAAGTTGATTGATTTAATGTCATCAGCTCAAAAATACCAATGATATGTCTAATAACAACCTTGCTTGAATAGAGCGCTAACATGTCTAATGACAATCTATCATAATAAGTGTAAGAGCACTACTAAAAAATTTTTTGAATTTAAATGAATTTTCATCATTACTTTTAATTATATTACTAATAAACTCACATACACACACATTAGTAGAAGTTATTGTCTCATATTTTCTATGCACTTCAAAAATAATGTATTTTAGATGTAATTATGATTAAAATATCAAGAAAACAACTATTTATTTATTAAATTTTGTTTATTTATTTCAGATTATGAGTTTAAAATAAACTCATAGTAGTATTCCAATAATTGTCGAGGTGGCATGTTGGTGTATGAAGTATTACTTGTATGAATATATATAAATGCTTGTCATTACATATTTTCTCATAAAAATTATTTAGTGTTGCTGGTATATTTTTTTTTAAATTTTTTTTTTTAAATTTTTAATGTATTTGAGGGTAATAATTCTCACAATATATGCAGACGGTCTAATGTACTATCACATTCACATGAGGGTATCTCGTGCGTGTGTGCGCGCGCGCGAAAAGAAACTGCCATCAACCATGCTAAACTTGGTTTAACTTACACAGGTGTGGATTCGCGCAGAGTCAGGAAGCCTACGACGCAGCCGTCGACGAGCTGTTCTCCGCCATGGATACCGTCGAGGAGCACCTCTCCGCCTCCCGCTACCTGTGCGGCGACACATTCACATTGGCGGACGTATGCCTGTTCACGACGCTCATCCGCTTTGATTTGGCATACAACATTCTGTTCAGGTGCTCGAAGAGAAAGCTGGTCGAGTACCCAAACCTCCACGGATATACCCGAGAAATATACCAAATGCCGAAGATCGCGGCGACCTGCGACTTTGGCGCCATCGTAGATTCATACTACGGGTCTCTGTTCCCTTTGAATCCGAGCGGCATTCGCCCGGCAACGCCGGCTTCGGCTTCGGAGGTCGAGCTGCTCTCGAAACTCCATTGCAGAGAATCCATTTCGTTGAGGTCCAGAGATGCAGCAACAAAAGCTGTTTGATTTTCTCTATTGCTTATACTGATTTACATGCAGAGAATATGATAATAGAAAAATGCAATTTTAAAGTAAATAAATCATTAAATTCATTATAATCATCTGATTATTTCGTACTCAAAGAACAAATTTTTTAAGAACAATTACACGTGTCTCTATTATGTATCTAGAACAATTTGACGCACTCATCCCATAAAGGATCCGTTTGGCAGAGTGGTAGCAGCCGTGAATTATAGACCAAGGCTTCGTTTGGGAGGACTTATTTTCATTGGTCAAGCGGTCACGACCGCATGAATTAGGACTTAATTAAGGTCCGATTCATGCAGTCATAACCGTTTGACCGGTGAAAATAAGTCCCCCAAACGAAGTCTAAGCTTCATCTACTTTTATGCTAAAAATAATTTTTTTTTCTTGACGACGGTTATAGCCATTGTCATGTCAAACACATTTTAGAACTGATATTTTTGTCCTAACTCACTGGAGCAAAAATGATACGTCAAACAGGCAAAAAGTTAAGAGCAATGTTAAAAGCACACCAAATTAAACTATCGACACACCAGAAAACAGTCTACAAAACACAGAATGTTGTTACATGCAGATCAATTTTGACTATGTGCAAATCAAGTTAACTGCAAATCAAACTAAAAAATCATAAAGACTTGCGAACTTATAAAAAGCAGGACTGCACATAGTTGTTTAAAATACAATTTCCGCATAGCCGAACGGCCCGAAACTAATTTACACAAAATTTACCTTAAAAATTAGGATACTTCTAATGATGCCAATTTTTATAGTAAATGATTGCCTCCCTTATCATGGAATTAGTACGGTCCGATGCCCAAAGCTAATAATTTCGCCGATTTGGATCGACGCCGCCAATGCCTTGGCTATGTTCAAGGACTGCACTTGATGGAGCCGCATTCCGGACACGATCGCAGTCAAGCACAACTGCGTGTTTGCCGCCGGAGAAGTGCTTCAGCGACCAATGTATGACAAATGCTTTCTCCTTACCAACCAACAAAACTAATTGATTTTTTTTTCTTTGTGCAAAGAAAGGGAATATATCAAATGTGAGAAAGAAATTGGATAAATCAGAATCCAGCTTAGTTCAACATATGTACACAGCAAAATTCTTCAACACCATCAAGGTATATATGCTCAAACCCAAAATAATCATTTCTTCTTCAACACCAACTATACCAATATTTCTAATTCTTTGGCCCAAAAATTTCAGGAAATCTAGCTCCCCAGCACTAACAAAACTATACAGAAACTCCAAAATATGAGATAGGAAACCCAAAATGTCAATTTCGTCGTGCGCGTGAATGATGACAGCCCTATTTGAATGCCTGGCAACTCGCCGACGGGTCACTTTGGGCCCGGTGCTCGCGATCTGGCCTCTGCGACAGGTGGCAACATGAAGCAGTAAGATAAATGCAATGAAATAATTATTTATTTATTCAGGGTGTTCACAAGTGTGCCTTAAAGCCGACGCAGTGTTAAGCTAGATGGACGAGGATATAATAGGCGCCATATTTACGACAAGCTGACATAATTTGCGAAAATAAGCGAATGCTTGTTCAAAAATCAGCGCCAAACAAATCCGGTTTCTTGTTCTTTTTTATGTAGCTTTAGAATTACTCTATATAAAGGGAAACATTTTGTAATCATGTATCATAAAAAAGAGCAATAAAAAACACTAATGTAGCCGCCGTGGGGTAAGAACTTCGGAACCACAACTCGTATTCTTTAAAGGTCCTTGTTTTGGTTCTATAAAGATCGAGGGAGTGCGAACACTAACCGCTGGGTCATAAACCAAAGATTTGCTTGACTGCCAATGTACTTGCTTTAACTATAGCACATGATCCTTATCATATAAGTATGTATGTAAATTCTTATACGATAAATTACCGTGTTATTTCTAATTTCTTCTATTACTAACATGGAGTTCATTCAAGTATTAATTCATGCTATTATCAATATCTCAAGTACAATGCAATCAACTCTAGGGATCTTCAATCAACAAATATGAACAAGAAAATCAAAAGAAGGCCGCATTTCAAACTCCTTCACAATACTCATCTACATGATGTATCATTGCACATTTCCAGTACTAATAAAGAATAAATTCAACATAGTATATATAGTATTATTGATTTATAATGTTGTAATGCATCAATTCTATTATTTTAACTTATTTTTATTTTATTTAGAACAGAGACTCTATGCTATTTATACTTGAGAGGACTTTATGGTAAAACAAATTTGAAAAACAAATGTCAGACAAGAGTTCAAGAAAAACAATGTCTATTACTTGTAACAAGGAATAAAATGGCTAGATGATGGCAAAAAACATCAAGAAAAGCATAAATATTTGAAAAACAGAATGCTGAGGCACCTAATCGGCGATCGGCGAGCTCCTCCCTGTCGGCGCTCTAGGGCTCTAACAGTTCGGTAGGAGTCAAGAGTATTCACTGACAAGTTGGCTTCAACTAAGTGAACAATGCCCACGGTATATGTGATGGTACAGGGATGATGAGTGCGGAGTTGAGAAAGGCATGAGGGAGGAGTCCTTGCATGAGGAGTCCCAAGTAATAAATGATTTGAGGGGGAGGTTGGGAGCATGTGTGACCACGACAATGAATACGTTGATGCAAGCATCCGGGGAGCCCATATGACAGACAACACAAGGGTGTTCCATCGTGGTGCCCGAGTAGAGAACGACATATCGTCCAATAAGCCCATGCTTCATATAGGCTCATGCAAGGACCGGGGACATTTGAAGGAGCCAAAAGACCCAATGAAAAGTGGAATCTTCCATGCCCAACATCATGATGGAAACTCACCACGGCTCTAGGGTATGGTGGATGTCAAAAATTGTTATGCCTTAGCAATTCATCAATTATGATCAGAATCGTTGAAGGCACCACCAAAGAGCACGAGGTGTGAGAGGACATCTTAGCAAAGAATGGACATTAGGGTAAGGGGTCGAACGGCTAGTCGAGCAAGGATGGGAGCATTCGTGGCGAAAATGGGAGAGTTTGCATTTTTAATGTTCTTGCAGCATATTTAAAGGAAAGTAGGATTTATTTGAAGGTATAAAAGAAGTTATTTCTTATTCCCTCGTCTTGAGTAAGATATTTCGGTAGCTCCTCCCGAGTAAGCCCCGCCTAGGCAGCCACGGTTCCAACTCCAAAGTATTCCTTCCATCTCCGGCCATTACTCCGACGAGTATACAATGACTTGGTATCAAAGCTCTTTCGATCCTCCTCTTCTGTTGAAGCCGCATGACTGACGCAGAAACCACCGAGCCCACGACCCAACTAAATGTCTCCGGATCGAACCTTATTGAAGCAAAAATCACAGAGAAACGATCGTTTCGTCTCGACTTCTTCCGCACGCCGTCGATCAACTCCCATTTGTCGATCCCAGAATGTCCCCATTCAGAAGCCACACCCACCTGACGAACCGCCTCCCACAGTCCCGCGATCGCATCAAGCCGCTTGCTCCATTTCGCACAATGTCGAGCAACGCACGCAGACCAGTCATGTGATCGTATCAAGCCGCCTGTTCCAATCCGCACGACGTCAAACAACACACGCAGACCAGTCCTGCGATCACATCAAGACGCCTGTTCCAATTTGCCTGACATCGAGCAACACAAGCAGACCAGCCTTCCGCATGTTTCTCTCGAGCCACCTGCTCCAACCTGGAGCTCAACGCCTTTCCTTTTTTCATGCTTGTTTTTCTCTGAGCCGCCTATTTCGTGCACACGTGTCTCAAACATGTTGCCTCCTAACTGAAATGATTTTTTTAATTTATTAATCAACTTTTTGTTAATCCATTAAATATTACTTCATTATTTGCAAATGCCGTCTGAGGCAGCCCGACACGAACATTGGGAGGACAGGATGACCTATCACATCTCGTCGATGTCCCTCGCCAGACTCGACGACCCGTTCGCCGCACACAAACATAAACAACTTGATCGTCTTTCGCTTCCTGCGCCGCTGTCACCGAACTCATTGATTGGTACACTACAACCCTTGCCAACCGTGTTGTCAGCGCCATTCACTCCAATTACATGCATTGTCGGCCCCTCTAGTGTCATTCCTTCTGGTGACTGTTCAACGGTCGGTGGATCCACTTCTGATCGCCGCGACTCACGTTCAACATACACACTTGCCCCGCCGCCAACCATTATGCATGACAGATTCTCCTTAACTAACGGTCGTGCCACGTCAGATCCCTACAGACCTCTGTGACATCTGTGAGAACGCCATGATCCCTTGCCTCAATGATGCATCTGCTCTGACCTCACACTACAAAGAATTATTCAGGCTCAAAGTTAAGGAACCTGAGGATCACACTCATCGTGTCATGCTCGAGCTTGAGAGCAAGCTCTATTTCAAGGAAGGGGTGTTACGGTCTCAATCCCGTTATTGCATCTTTAGTGTACTTTTTTGTTATTATTAGTGTGCTTAGTTTTGAGATGTTATGGGCCACGGGCCAAATACCTAGTTATTTAATTTGTCTTTATTATTAATTGTTCTAGATTAGGGTTTGTATTTTTAATAGTCTTGTAGCCTATTTAAAAGCATGTAGGGTTTGACTGTAAAAACAAGTAGCTCTCCTCTCCGCCTTCGACCACTACTACGGCGAGCACACAACACGTTTTTCGATCAAGGGTCAATGCTGGCAAGCGTTGCTTTAATGGAGGCAATGACATCATCGTGGGCATCAAGCAGATGAGAGTTTTCTTGACATCATGGATGTGAGCTTCGAAAGTGGCATGTGTACGAGGCATGCACCACAATAGGCAAAAGAGGGGAAGAAGAGTCATCAATGTCGTTGGAGTGTTGATGATGTTACTCGCTAACAACCGAAGCCGCGCGGAGGACGACGGGTCGAGGAAAGCGCCGAGAGTGCAGGGGAGCAATAGAGAATTGATGCTTGCAATGGATTGAAGAAAAAATGGAACGGCGACACACTGGAGCGAGGGTCACCAGACCGATCAAGGATGGAGCGCCCAGAAACTACCCGAGCCGATGACAGAGGAGATGCATCAAAAACTGTGAGAGGACAATCGATGAATCCCGGTGGCTCGAATGGTGGGCAGAAAAGGAGGGTCAAACAAATTGTTACCCCTTATGGTTGAGGGTACCAAGAGGAGAGATTTGTGTGAATAAGAAAAAGATGAAATCTCAAGATGAAATCCTTAAGCCAGCTCTGAGAAATTCTGATAAATGATCCAAAGATAAATCTCCAAACATGCAAGCACACATATATTCCCTTAGATAGTAGCAAAGGTATAAATACCAACACTTTGCACATTAAAACAAATAAAAAGGGGTGTTAAATAAAACAAACCAGAAATGATAAACAATAATTCCTCGAGTAGTCCACCCGGATAGTCTCCTAGGCTCCTAGCCCAGCTAAGCCTCCCTGCGCGTGTAGACCCTCCAAGTGCATGTATTTAGCTCATAGTAGTCTTGTCCCGTAACAGTCATACACAATAACAAGTCTCGTTGCTAAATCTAAATAAACAATGATACAACTTCAAAAGGAAATATGAATAACTATATCAAATCTTCAAGTAACTAGTAACTACTCCCAAGTTCTTATACACTAAATGAAGGCATACAGAGAAGTGTTTTTCCGGAGCGATTAACTTAAAATAATTCTAAAGTGGAATAAAAGCAGTCTTTGATAATGGGAATTGTTTGCATACTGATTTTTCAATTACATCAACCTTATTAAATATATAATTTTTTGGACATCTACAAAGGTGAAATTGGAAGGCAATAATTGCATGTACCCTAGTTTCATGGAGTATATAGCATATACGAACTATTGTTCAGTAATTGATTTTAGCATGTTCGTTATGCTGCCTCCATACTTCTGAAAGAGTATCCTAAGATTATTTTATTGAGCATTGTATGCCTTCGCTATTGCTGTGTCCATGCATGCGCTTCTAGATAGTATTGTGAAATACTTAGCAACATTTCCACCATATTACATATTTAGAGACTAATAGTTGAGACAGTTCTGTTTGCAATTGCATACAAACCGTTTCACCATCGTGAATACAGCATATTAATTAGTTGGAAAATGAATTTAAGTCTTTCCCAATAATAGACTGATCCTGCATTAATTATTTTAATTCCTTCCAGGCACAGAAAATAACAGAGGAACACACATAATTGAAGATGAATATTGATAGAAAATAAAAATACGAAGAAATAAAAATACTAACTTGATCGGTTTCTATTCCTGCAAGATTTGCTTCCACAAAGACATTTAAAGGCCTTGATTGGATGTGAGAGGTCCTCAAAATCAATGCCATAATCCTGCAAAAATAAAGAGCTTCCTCAAAATAAAGTGCATAGAGAATTTTGAGCATGGCCATAAAAACAATAGAACTCCAAAAAAGGATCCCGTAAAATAGCAGGTCTGCATTATATTAAAACTAGCGTCAGGAGCATGATGTCTCATGTTCATATTATTTGTTCATGATGAAAACTGTCGTGCACACTATATGATAGTAGAGGTACCCCTTAACAGGCAGCCACAAGCACTATAATCATCACACAATTCAGGGGACATAAACACCTTCAACCGGTACAGGATCTTCCAATTTGAATTATTTGTTTTTTTGATATTTATGTTTTATTTTATGTATATTCTTAGCTCAAGTAATAGTAATAATAATAATAATGTTGGAAACCTGGGGTTTCCATCCCAAAACCCCGAGGTGAAAGGAGGAGAGTTTAGGACCAATAAGCAACTAAGTATATGTGGGTGATGCCTGGTAGGCAATGTGAGACTAAATTTTAAATCGATAATCTGAACATAAATCGGTCTCACACAATAGGTCAACCAACACGCTCCCGCAACGGGTCAAGCCCAACTCTAATACCATGTTGGAAACCCATGATTTCATAACGAAACCCCCAAAGTGCAAGAAGAGGGCTGGGACCTATAAGCACCGGCGGGTGATGCACGGTAGGTAATGTGGGACTAAACTTGATACCATATCACACCGAAGATATTCTGTATATAAAACGGTGCCACACAACATGATGAACACGTTGGAATCATGTAAACAAACACATAATAGTAATAACAACAACAATTAGATGACTATGATAGGTTTGATGGCGTTACTATCAAATAGCGGTATTCCCTTAATATATAATATAGATTCACCCACAGCATGCTAATTATAGATTAGTGTAAATATGGATGCAAAGCTTGTGAATTGAGCCAAATGGAGGAATATGCCGATCAGCTATAAAGTAGTCGATGTGGGAACCTATTCATTCAGTACAGCAACAAACTTTACAGTGTAATTAGCCTTGAAGGCTAGAACTGTATATTTCAAAATGATGCTACCTGCTCCAGGTACTTATATTTCTAAAGAGTTAGCAAAAGAAAAAAGGAGAGTGCAATATAAACTTACACAAATCTTTCTCCACAATTTGAAGTAATTTATTCCCGTCTAACCTTTTTTCTGTCTAGTTCTTTAACATAAATTTGTTGTAAAAAATTAACAACCTGACATCTCTGAATTTAAGAGGTGATTGAATATATCTCTGAATTTCAAAGGCTGGTAGGAAGGCTAATCTACCTATCTCAAACACACCTTGACATCTCTTATGCAGTAAGTGTTATCAATCAGTACATGCATGCACCGAAGCCTCATGACATGGATGTTGCCCACAGAATTCTTAGATATCTCAAATCCTCACCGGAGAGTGGGATCTTGTTTGTTCCAAATTCACGCCTGAAAATTGAAGTTTATATTGATGTTGATTGGGTCGGGTAAGTTAATAATCGACAATCTATTTCGGGATATTATTCTCTAGTAGGTGAAAACCTTGTTACTTGGAGGAGTAAAAAACAACAAGTAGTGGAAAGGTCAACCGCAGAAGTCGAGTTTAGGATCATGGCTCACGGGGTCTGTGAAAGATTATAGTTGCATTCCTTGATGAGTGATCTAAGCCTTACTGAAGTCGAACCAATCCGTATGTACTGCGACAACAAGGCTACTATCAGAATTGCCCACAACCCTGTCCACCATGACCGCACTAAACATATTGTAGTAGATCGACATTTCATCAAAGAAAATATTGAAAAAGGAATTGTGTGTACACCCTTCGTTCGCTTTGACAGACAACTTGATGACATACTTACGAAAAGATTGAGTGGAAGTATCTTTGGAATGATTGTTGAAATGTTGTGCATGATTAACATACCACGTCCAACTTGACGGGGAGTGTTACAATATGTTAAAATTAGTTTGTCTTATTTTTATTTCTCGTACTGTATTATCCACATATTAGACGTCCTAGGAAAGTATGTCATAGGATTTGTGACCGACTTTGGTTCGGAAGTTGGAACATAGATACGCTAACGGGAAAAGCGATGGAAGTAGTGGATACGATAATTAGGAAAAGGATAAATATTTTATTTCTGCAAGAGACTAGATGAGTGAGTGAGAAAGCTAAATTGTTAGACAATTCAGATTTTAAATTATGGTACAGAGGAAAAAATAAAAGAAGTAATGAAGTAGGTATTATTGTGGATACTATTTGGAGCGATGAAGTTGTTGGGGTAAGTAGAAAAGTTGATAGAATCTTAGCTCTTAAATTGGTCATAACAAAGAAAACCATTAATATGATTAGTGCTGACGCATCACAAGTATGATTAAATGAAACTACTAAAGAACAATTTTGAGGAGATTTAGCAAAGGAAATCCCACAAAAAGAGAAGATTTTCATAGGAGGTGACTGAAATGGACAAATAGAGAAGTAAAATGAAAGATTTGGATATAGAAAAAGAAATGAAGAATGACGAATCATTTTAAACTTTGTCATAACACATGAGCTAATTGTGACAAATACGTTTTTCATTAAGAGGGAAGAACATTTAATTATGTTTAAAAAGCGGACCAAATAAGTCATAAATTGATTATTTTATAACTATCAAAATTGATAAAATGATTTGTAAGAATTGCAAAGTAATATCAGAAGAAAGTTTGACAATACAACATAGGTTAGTGGTGTTGACCGCACAAATTAAATATAATAAATTTAAGATAAGGACAAAAATATTGCTAAAAAATCGGTCGTTAAACTTGAAGATGGAAGAACATGTTGTTTTCAAGACAGCAGTTATGGAACAACTAGTTGATGATACTAATGTTGATTCTAGTGTCTTATGTTATTAAAGGCGCAAGGTGCACCGAAGCACAAAGTGGTCTTGGAGTCTAGGCGAAGGTGCGCGTCTGAGGCACGTGGGGAGCAAAAATAGGAAAAATAAATAAAATCAGTGAATTGGGCGCACAATTCATGAAAATCTGCAAATTGGGTGCCCAATTCGTTGAATTTCAGCGAATTGGGCACCTTGGGTGCGCCTTAGGTGTATCTTAGGTGGGCCTTGGGTGCCCCTATGCCCGCCTCAGACACATCACCCTCCTAAGACTTTCTGAGGTGCAATGGAGTGCGCTCGATGTGCTCGGTGCCTCAGGCGTGCCTAGGCGCATGACTTGATAACACAGCTAGTGTCTCATGTGAAGTTATGTCTTCACATTTAAGGATAAGTGGTAAGAACGTACTTGAAATATTTAAAGGTCGTGCACCCCCAAATAAAGAATCTTGGTGGTGGAAAGAGAAAGTGCAAAACAAAGTTAAGGCAAAGAGGGTCAGCTATAAATCACAAGGTTTTGAGAACCGGACCGGAGAACGAAACAGTGAGATCAAAGGTTCAAGATCCGACCGGTCGGACCGGGGTTGAACCGTGATGTTAAATAATATAATAAATATTAAAATTAGATAAAATATATTTATGTATATTATACAAATAAGCAGGATTTTGAAAATCGGACCGGACATCGAACCGACGGAGGGCAAGGTTCAAGGTTGAACCGGTCTAACCGGTTTAACCGGGGTCGAACCGTTCTATATATATAACACTACATTAAAAATCTGCATATAAATTATTAATTTTTTATGACTATATTGTGATACAAATGAAAATGATGTATACATTATCACTATATTAGTATACTTTTAAAGTTCTGTCTGGCGCAACGTTTTTCCTCTATTGAGTTTGGACAAAAACACCACCGTAATAAAATGGATGTTTGACATGACAATGATTAAGACTACAATCAAAATCAAGAAAATAAAACTAGTTTTGACTTTTGAACATAAAGGTTGATAGAGTTTCTTAGTTAAGATCGGGTGATAACTGATAAAGAACGACATTTCATAACCACTGCGTTCATGACTGTCATCGCCGTGCCAAAGAAAGCCTAAATATATCATAAACTTTAAATTTTTTTAAAAAAATGTAATAAGTTATTATAATTTATAATAATATATCTAGGAAATATTTAATTTATATTTGTAGAGAAGGAAAAAGTCAATCATGTATATATGTTCACTTGTGTAAAATACAAAGAATGAGTACAAATATATAGATGAGAGAAAGAGAGAGTAAGGTCTTATACATGATGTGGGACTAAATAGGAGAGAGAAAACAATAAAAATATACAAATGGACCTAGACTAAATGGGCTTTTCTAACACTCCCCCCGCAAGCCGGAGCGTATAGGTCATATGCACCCAGCTTGGACAAACACTGATAAAACAAGGTACTTGATAAAGCCTTTGTGAGAATGTCAGCAACTTGATCAGTGCACGGAACATGCTTTAATTGAAGTTTTTTCAATTGAACTTTCTCTCGAATAAAGTGACAGTCAACCTCAATATGTTTTGTGCGCTCGTGAAACACCAGATTCTTTGTTATGTGTATGGCGGCTTGACTATCACAGAATAGAACATCAAATGAAGGAAGTTTTACTCCAGGGTCAGAAAGGAGGCTTTCAAGCCATGTGAGTTCTAAGACAACCGATGTCATCAATCGATATTCAGCTTCAGCGGAGGAACGAGCGACCATGGCTTGTTTCTTACTTTTCCATGTAATGAGATGACCACCAAAATAAGTACAAAAACCACTTGTTGACCTCCGATCGTCCAGGGAACCGGCATAATCGGCATCATAATAAGTGACCAATGCGGGAGGCGAGTCAGAGGTTTTGTAAACAAGCCCTTGACCCGGAGCTGCCTTAAGGTATCGGAGAATCTGTTCAACCGCCTGGAGATGAGAAACCCGGGGGGGGGGGGGGGGGGGGCATGCATGAACCGACTGACAACCCCAACTGCAAACGATATATCAGCCCTCGTGACTGTTAGATAGATCAACTTTCCCACAATGCGTCGATAGTATTCCCGGTTCTGGAGAAGTAAATCATCATCAGAGGCATGAGCACATAGTTTGTGATTTGCCTCCATCGGGGTATTAGCTGGCTTGCAACCAGACTGGCCAGCGTCTTTGAGAAGATCGAGACAGTACTTCCGTTGGGAGAGGACAAGCCCGTCCAGCCGTCGTGCGATCTCAAGACCGAGAAAGTAGCGAAGATGCCCCAGGTCTTTGGTCTGAAACACGGTGCTCAGATGCTGTTTGACCTCTAGAATCCCCTTTGAGTCATCCCCAGTAAGTAGGATGTCATCAACATAAACCAACAGAAGGACTGTTCCAATGGTCCGATGTCGGGTGAATAGGGAGAAGTCTGCAGAACTACGAGTGAAACCCATGTCCCGAACCACCTTGCTGAACTTGTCAAACCACGCCCGAGGGGACTGTTTGAGACCATAGATGGATTTCTTGAGAAGACATACACGAGAATCCCCCGTGGTCTTAAACCCGGTCGGTTGGCGCATGTAGACGGTTTCCTGAAGATCTCCATTAAAAAAAGCATTCTTGATATCGAGCTGATGAAGGGGCCAGTGGCGGTGCACAACCACGGAGAGAAGAACCCGAACGGTGTTGAGCTTAGCTACCGGAGAGAAGGTTTCCTCATAATCAAGGCCCTCCTGCTGAGTGAAGCCACGGGACATAAGTCAGGCCTTCAATCGTGCAATAGTGCCATCTTGAGCATGTTTGATGACGAAAACCCATTTACACCCAACAGGGTGCTGACCGGGAGGTAAAGGGACAAAGACCCGGGTCTGGTTGGCCCAAAGAGCCATCATTTCTTTGTCTGTGGCAGCCCGCCAGCCTGGATGTTGAAGCGCCTTCTGCACAGAGTTAGGGACAAAAACAGAGGATAAAGATGTGCAAAGTGAAGAAGTGGTGGTGAAAGGCGATGTAGAGACGTAATTCGCCATCGGATGAGCGGTGGATGCGGGAGCCGGGGCAGCAGGTAGTGGAGCATCAGAGGTCGAAGCCGACTGCAGGGGGGCAACGGGATGAGGAGAGCGACGAGAATAGACCCGGATAACAGGTGGAGGTGGACGGACCGGAGGCGGTGCAGGAGGAGGAGATGATGAGGAACGGGGAGCAGGGACGACAGGACGAACGACGGCGTCTGGACCAGGAGCGATATCCAGAGCAGAAAAAAAGGGAAGATCTTCGCGGAAAGTGACATCCGAAGAGACAGTCACCTTGCGGGTAGTAGGCGAATAGCACACAACCCTTTTGGGTGCGCGAGTAGCCTACAAAGATATATTTGGCTGCACGGGGATCCAACTTGTCTGTAGAGGGACCGAGGTAGTGAACGTAGCAAGTACACCCAAAAGTCCGGGGAGTAACAGAAAAAGGCGGAGTGGAGGGAAAGAGAAGGCCGAAAGGAGTAGCATACTTGATGATGGAAGATGGTAGACAGTTGATAAAAAAACAGGCCGTGGAGAGAGCAAAGTTTTAGTACGGTTTAGGAACCTGCATTTGAAACATAAGGGAGCGAGCTACATCAAGAAGGTGACGATTTTTGCGCTCGGCGACACCATTCTGTTGTGGAGTATACGCACATGATGTTTGGTGAAGAATGCCGAACTCAGAGCAGAGGGTCGCCCATGACTAGTGTACTCGCGCGCATTGTCAGTACGAATAGTAAGAATGGGCGCAGAGAATTGAGTGCGAGTTTCAAGAATGAAGGCCCTGAAGACGCGGGGAAGCTCAGAACAATTACGTAGGAGATACAACCACGTCATGCGAGAGTAATCATCAATAAAAGTAAGAAAGTAAAGGTAGCCAGAAATACTAGTAATTTTGTACAGACCTCATATATCGGAGTGTACCAAAACAAAAGGAGCGTAGCTTCGAGTACAATGGGAAGGAAAAGATGAACGTGGCTGTTTGCCAAAAATACATGTTTCACACTGAAACGCAGGAAGAGATACATCCGGGAGAGCCTTCTGTAGGACTGGAAGAGGAGCATGACCAAGACGTCGATGACAATCCGAAGAGGAGAGAGAGGCGAGGAGAGTAGGAGAGTCATCAAGAAGGTAGAGCCCGTTCTGCAGCCGCCCCTACCAATGAAAGTCCGCGTCTGCTGATCCTGTATCAGAAAAGAAGAGGAAGTAAAAGTCACGGAGCAATTAGAATCAGTAGTAAGGCGATCAACAAAAAGTAAATTGAAAGAAGAGCCCGAAACGCGGAGAGCCGGGTGTAGGAGGAGAGAAGACGTGAGAGGAATATCAGCACATCCAGAGACAGGGACATATGCCTCATTGGCCACAGTAATGTACTTTGGGTGAGGTGAAGACAGGTACTGAGGCGGCCGAACAGAGGTGATGTGATGAGTGGCACCAGAATCGAGGATCCATCGCGGGCCAGAGGAGAGGCATGCGATACCTTCATTGGTGATGGAGGCAGCGGAGGCAACCGAGGCAGGCGGGCGGCTGAGCAGTCCATGAAGATGCTGGAGCTGAAGACGAACCTCGCCGAGGTCAGTACGAGTGGGAGAGGGGTCGGTGGCAACAACAGAGGCCTGCGGACGAGGAGAGAGACCATGTTTGCGATAGCACGTGGCTTCAAGATACCCGTCTTTGCCGCAGAACGAGCACTTAGGCCGAGGCCGTCCACCCCGACCACGTCCCCGAGAATCAGAGCGGCCTCCACGAGCTGAAGATGGAAGAGCCAATAAAGGAGCAGGGGCCTGCTGAACAAGGGCCGAAGAAGGAGGCCCGGGCACATCCGGAGGCGGGGATACTTTGAGAAGCATCGAGCACACATCGGAGAAAGACGGGGTAACAGTAGAGGAGAGGATGTGAGCCCGGACACTGTGAAGATGATGTGGTACCCGAGCCATCATCATGGCTATACCCACAGCTTCCTTTTGGGCACGTTGGGCTGCAAGATCCAGAGTAGGAGGCTGATGTTGGATCCAAGCCTCGACCAGAGACCGAGCCTGAGCAACAAAGGAGGTCAGATCGGTCGCGCCACCGCTATCAAGGGCCTGGAGAGCAGTGATAATGTCATACAGATGGTGGAAACTATCCTTGCCAGAGTAAAGGGTATGGAGCTCGTCCTACATGCCCTTGGCCGTCTCATGGTACATGGTCAGGCGATAAGACTCGCCATCAAGAGAATTAAGGATCCAGGTCTGCACACGATCATCATTGCGTAACCAATCATCAGTAGGAGTACCAGTAACGTCCTGGGTCAAGTGATGAAGAAACTCCTTGGATTGCAGGACGCGGCGAACAGAGTGCGCTCATTCCACAAAATTTTTCTTATCGGCCAGAGAGATTGTAGTAATACGGAGCTCATCTCGCACTTTCGGGAGAGAGGTCGGGCGGTCAGCAGGAGGAATCGTCGTGCCGACAGAATCAGCAGAAGAGGTCATGAAGAAGAGAAGCGGCTAGGAGAATTGACCGGTCAACAAAGGAGACCGCGTGACTAGAGCTGAGACCGCCTAGTCACGATGGGAATACACCAGTTGCAGGAGGAGGTCGCGACCAAAGGCGGAGGCCGGGAGAGAGAGAAGGCCGCAGCGGACAGAGACAAGCCGCGCAGATAGGAAAGAGGAGAAGACCGCGACCTAAATGCGGGAAGGCAACAGTCCACACGGTCTGGCTGAGCACAGCAGCGGTCAGAGAAACGAGAGGCCAGCAGCGGGCAGAGAGAAAAGACTGCGAGTAAAGAAGACTCAAGCGGAAAGAGAGAACAGAGCGCAGCAACGAGGAACAGACCGCAGCGAGTTGGAGAAGGCCGCAGGAGAGGCAGGCCGCAGCGAGCTGGATCAAGCCGCAGCGAGCTGGAGCAGGCCGCGAGAGAGGCAGGCCGCAGCGAGCTGGATCAGGCCGTAGCGAGCTGGAACAGGCCGCGAAAGAAGCAGGCAGCAGCGAGATGGAACAAGCCGCGAGAGCAGCAGGCCGCAGCGAGTTGGAACAGGCCGCGAGAGAAGCAGACCGCAGCGAGATGGAACAGGCCGCGAGAGACACAGGCCGCGAGAGACACAGGCCGCATCGAGCTGGAACAGGCCGCGAGAGATAGAGCGGTCTGGAGGAGAGATAGGGAGAGGTGGGCCCGACGAGAGAGAGAGGGGTGGGAAGGCTATAAGATACCTGAGGGGAGGTGTGGAACCACGGAAAAGAAGAGGAAGCGGAAGAAGAGAAGCGGAGCGGACAAGGAGGTAGGCCGCAGGAGACCGAGCGGGCAGCAGACAGAACAACAGGCCGCAGCAGGCCGCAGACAGGGAGGAAGACCACGCGGGTTGTGCGGTTTAAGAAGAGGGAAGCCGCTCAAGGAGAATCAGTGACTCTGATACCATGTAAAGAAGGAAAAAGCCAACCTTGTATATATGTTCACTTGTGTAAAATACAAAGAATGAGTACAAATATATAGATGAGAGAAAGAGAGAGTAAGGTCCTATACATGATGTGAGACTAAAGATGATAGAGAAAAACAATAAAAAAATACAAATGGGCCTAAACTAAATGGGCTTTTCTAACAATATTTATATAGTTTTATTTCATGAATACATTAATATTTATATTCAAATAATAATATACAAGTTAAAACAACAAAAACTAAGTGGTCCAGTGGTCCACTTGTCCCTGAATTCAAAAATGGTGTGAGTTCGAAACCACACGGTTTTGAATCTCTCATTTAAATTTTTGGGCTTTGGCCCGCCCGGCTACCCTAAAACCCGCCCGATTCCCGGCCCGCCGGTCCGCTCGCCCGGTTCTGCGGTTCCCAGGCGGTCCACGGATGGAGGCGGTTTCTTACCTGGACCGGACCGACAGTGTGTCCGGTCCGCGGTTCGACCGGTCGGACCGGCCGGTCCGGTTTTCAAAAGCTTGCAAATAAGTATATAACACATTATATATATAGAGAGAGAGACGAATGACAGACACGAGACTCCGTCCCTACGGCCAATCACGACAGTATCTCAACGGTGATAGTGCATGGGGGCCCATGTGCCCTGCGCGAGATTATCCCGCCTACGACATTATTTCGGCATGATAACGCTCCCTCCGCTCGCAAACGACATTACACATTATATATAAGATTATACATATAAAAAGGTGATATTGGACGTATATATAAGATTATATGTATAATATATAATTATATATATATAAATAAATATATAATACTAATACTGCACATATATATAAGTAATATAATTAAATATTAGATAATTAGAAAATAAACATGTCTCATACAACAAAACCAGCATGCCTGCTTGGTTGATTACGATGATGAAATCCCCGCAGGTTCACGGATTGAATCCCCTTGGCAACAAATTTTTGAACCGGGCGGTTTTCACAAACTCGGGCCGGTTCGCGGGTCCCCGGTTAGCCCGCCCGGTTAACTGGTTCTCCTACGGTTCTTGGTTGAGGCGGTTCTTAGGCTTGACCGGACCGGTTACCTGGCCGGTTCACGGTCAGACCGGTTGAACGGGCCGGTCCGGTTTTAAAAACATTGATAAACCACTCTAAGCTAGTAAGAACGATGAAAACTTAATCGGGTATAAAGTTATCGAAAAATAAGTTATACAAGTAATAAGTAAAGTAAGAAGTCAAGTTTGTGAAAAATTTTATAAGCGACTAGATATTAAAGATCGAGAGAGTAACATATAAAAAATTGTTCGAGCTAAAGAAATGAAGACGAGATGAAACAGATGCAGTTTTGACAGATGATGCAAATATTAAAGAGCGATAAAACAGATACTTTTATTAACTTTATAAGGAAACAAAAGACAATAAATTAAATTTGGAAGAGTTAAGTAAATCAAAGGAGTACAAAAATATAACATTTAACCGTAAAATTCAAATATCGGGGGTAAATGATGTTCTAAGAAAATGAAAAATGAAAAGACGGTTGAACCAGACTAAGTAACCATCGAAGTATGAAAATGTCTAAGGAATGAAGGAATTTCGTGGCTTACATGTTTTTTCAATAAGATATTGAAGTCAAAGAGGATGTTAGACTAATAGAGAGAAAATATCTTAATACTTTTGTATAAGAACAAAAGAACTATATGAAATTGTGTTAATTATAGATGAATTAAAATAATGAGTCATGTCATGAAACTATGAAAAATGAATAATAGAAAAAGTAAGACAAGAGACTAACATCTTAGAGAATTAATTTAGATTCATGACATGACGGTCAACCATGAAAGTCATACACCTCTTAAGAAGACTCATTGACAACTATCAAGAAAGAAAATAAAATTTGCATATGTTGTTTCTCGATCTTGAGAAGGCTTATGATAGAGTTTCAAGAGAGATCTTATGGGGAGCCTTAAAAAAGAAAGGTGTAAATGCATCATACATTTGACATAATCAAAGATATGTTTACAAATTCAGTTAAAGGGTGAGGACATCTGGAGGATTAACACAGGAATTCCCTCTAACTGTTAGCTTACATCAAGGTTCAGCTTTAGGCCCTTATCTCTTTACCCTTATCTTAGATGAGCTTACCAGACATCCAACAAGCAATACATTGGTGTTTATTGTTTGTGGATGAAATCATTTTGGTCGATGAGATGCGCGAGGGTGTAAACGCAAAACTTGAATCTTGGCAAGACACTTTTGAAAAGAAGGGTTTTAGGTTGAGCATGACAAAGACGGAGTATAAGGAGCTTAAATTTAGCAGTGCAAGAAGTGCAGATGACTTCATTATTAAGTTGGATGATCAAGATATTTCCCGTAGTGAGTTTTTTAAATATCTTGGATCGATAGTTCAAAAAGATGGAGGTACTGATAAAGATGTGATATAGAATCCAAGAGGGTTGGTTGAAGTGGAGAAGCGCGTCAGAGATCTTATGTAATCGTAAAGTACAATTAAAACTTAAAGGTAAGTTTTACCGTACTGCAATTAAGCCAGTAGTGCTCTATGGCTTTGACTGTTTGGAAGTAAATTGTGAACATGAGAAAACAAATGAAACTTACGGAGATGAGAATGCTTAGGTGGATTTGTGGACACATGAGGCTGGATAAAATTATGAATGAATGTATCAAGGATAAGACAAGAGTAGCACCAATTGTAGAGAAGATGCCAGAAGCTCGACTAAGATGGTTTGGACACGTGCAAAGGAGACCATTAGAGGCACCAATTAGGCATTGCGAGAGTCTAGTCACTAGGCATGTTAAACGAGGGAGGGGTAGACCAATAAAGACTTAGAATGAAACAATAAAGAAAGACATGATGTAGTTAGGCATCTTAGTTATTTAAGGCGCAAGGCAAATCAAGGCGCAAAGGGATTTTGAAGCCTAGGCGCAAAGCTCAAAGCGCAGGTGCGCGCCTGACGAAGACAAAGCGCAACCCACATCCATTTTAAATAATCAACATCAAACATAATTTCAGCTTCTCGATCAAATTCTTCATCTACTCTACTAATTAATCATTCATTATTAGTGTTTATCTCTTAAAAATAGAATTAATGTGATCACTTGCATCATATCCAAGTCTCAAAGCACAATTATTTTTCACAAACACTAAATCAATAAAAAATTATTGAGTTCTTACATTATTTTTTTCTTAATTTTTGAATAAGAAAATTTACAATAAAAATCTCACTCATGCACATCTTTTATATTCCAAAGACACAAATAAGGCGCACGGAGGCGAGAACCTCTGAGCCTGGTGAGCCTTGAGTCTTATGTGCGTTTTAATAACATAATTAGGCATTAGTGAGATTATGACTAAAGATAAGGCATAATAGTGACAAAGGATCCATATAGCCGACCCCACTGTAGTGGGATAAAGGCTTGAGTGTTGTTGAATTGTATTATCCACCTCTATATATAGAGGGAATGAAGGCTTGTAATGAATCATTTAGCTAATTTTTCCCGTCAAATAGTGATCAATGTTTCCAAATCTGCATCACTAGGAAGTCAAGCTTATTACCCGTCCAAAAAATTGATAGAGAAGACATCGTTTATGTAATATCTTTTGTTTTAAGAAACAGTGCAATAGAGCAAGAATCATAACACAAAAATTAAAACTCAAAAGAAGATGCATGTTCACATGCATTGACAATCAGTGCAAACTGTTGTAAAAAGGACAAAATAGTGAGATTAAAGTACACTAGCTAACCATAATTATGATATTAATCAGAAAAGAAACAAAATATTGACTATAATGACAAACTACTTAAGTTACTCACCCATGTAAGCTCTTCCAAAATCTCTACTTTTCTTGTAGTAAAAAAGGCAAGCTGCATGCATGTTTAGATATAATAAAATACAAATCAAGTCTATCTTCGATAAGGTTTACAACAATATTATAAATGAGAAAAGCCTTCAAGGACCGGTTGTACATACATGATAATAATGGTGGTCCGGTGTTTCCCATTCTACAGGAACCTCAATCAAATTAGCATCAGCACATCTGCAACAAACGGACGATTTATCTCAAGCATCAGAAGCTAAATGGAAGATTAATCCATCATAAATGAAAAAGAAATAAAAAAAGAACAAAAACTACATAGAGAGGAGTTTTTTTCTTAAAGATGCAAATAAGAAAAAAATGATAGCAGGTAAGAAAAGTGGATAGCAGCATAATTTAAAAATTAACCAGGATAAAAAAAAATATTTTGCAAAATAGAATACCCATTATTAATGTGAAAATAGAGAAGTTGTTTGCTAACATGCACCATAGAATTATATGCCAAATGGCATTCAAGGCGTGTTTATTAAAGGGTCGTTACAAATGCCTCCAAAACATTTTTTTCTAATGTTGGAAATACAAGAAGGAAATAACAAGTACTTTATTCATCCCACTGGGGGGGGGGTATTTAAAAGACATACATTGACTCAAAACCTTGAAACATCAATGTGGGACTAAAGACTTAAATATTACGACAAAACTAATAACACCAACACTCCCCTTCAAGCTTCAGCTTGGACATCAAAATAATGGTAATGAAGGTTGGCAATGTAGGACAAAACAACAGACAAGCCACCGGGGGGGAAATTCAAACCGGGTGATGCAGGATGACGCCTAGGGTTTGCGCATCTGTCGACTCTGTCTAGGAAACCCTAAATGCATGCGATGATTAAAATTTGATTTTGTGAATATTTAGAGCGGAAGCGCATAAATGTTTTTAGAAGAAAAACAATTTTTAAAATAAATTTTAAAAGCATAAAATTACTACCCCGTTTCAAAAAGTAAATCACTTGAAAAATAGTTCAATTTTAAATCCGGGGAAAAAAGTTCGCAACTTTTGTCTTTTTCCCTTGTCGTAGCAAAACAAAAATCGTGAACTTCAAATACGTTTACGTTTGGAGTTTTTGACATAGCGTTCGCTGACAAAATTCAGACGAAAACCCAGCAATGAGTCTAAAATCCTAAGATAAAATGTAAACACGCGCAAAGTAGGAGAAGAAACAAGTTACCTACGGAAATAGACGTCTTTTCGTATTCGAAGTCGACGGCGATCACGCGAGAAATTCCTCGTCACCGTCGATCTCCCGCTCCGAGGTCGGCCGCTATCGCATACGGGCACCATGGAATTAAATCGCTCTCTCACATGAGGTGGTTTCACGGAATCACTCAACAATGTAAGAAAGTCACGAACTAACAACCTCAAATTCTCTCGCTCTCATACTCAAGGTGGATCCACGAAATCTCAATCGCTCAAGGTGGATCCACGAAATCTCAATCACTCAAGGTGGATCCACGAAATCTCAATGCACAAAATAATTTTCACTATACTATTTGGAGAAGCCACAAAGTTGAACAGACCTAAATCTCATTCACCTTTAACTATTCTAATACACAATCTCCTAACTCACAGCAATTAATTATAGGTAGCAACAACAGGTATCAACTCTCAATTGGAAAACAAAACGCAAGCAACAGAAATCAATTTCCATGGCAGAAATTTTAATTTTAACGATCTCCTCAAGCACTATCTAACAGGAAATTACAGAAACTTTTAACAACTCTTAAACAAAAAATCAAAGTTCACGGCATCCTCACAGGAACTCAAAACAGCAGTTTGACTCAAGTTCATCAACATTCACCTAACTCTAACAGAAATCAAACACACAAGAGCAGCAATCCTAAATTTCATCTACTATTCATCGTCTCCCTCAACAGAAGGCAGGTAGCACACAACAACAAACAAGTACATTTCATCATTTCCAAATCAATCTTTTTCACCACCGCACAAACACAAAATACAAATCCCTTTATAGGGCTTCACGAAAACAGACGAAAGAGCAAAAGAAACGAAATAAACCCTTATCTCCACGATCTCAGTAACCGTCAGCCTCTGTGTGGACGGAAGTAGCCATGGCAGAAGCTGGAATCGGTGTGGAATCCACCCATGAGAGTGGATCATGGGGCGGTTGTATCCATCGAGGCCCCTGGTGGTGTCGAAGTACGACGCAGGGCGAGAGGGCGAGCGTGAAACACGTCGGGCTTGAGGCCGGAAATGGCGGAACGGCACCTGCGGGCTTGGCTGTAAGATGAACAGGCGCACGGCTGCTGGGAGGAAATCTGAACCGGGTTTTAATCTAACGCATAACTATATATATATATATATATATATATATATATATATATATATATATATATATATATATATATATATATATATATATACTATAAGCAAACTCCAAAAGAGCCATGGTGTAACATTTGTTTCCCCAAAATACCCTCCAGCCATGGTGTAACATTTTAATGCCAAAATACCTCTCATTTTTCTTATTGCTCTACTCATTTATATGATTTTTGTCATTTGATCATAAATTTTTTTATTCTCCTACTTATTTGCATTGTTTTTTTTTCTTATTCCCCTACTCGCGGCCCCACCAATGTTGCCGCCCTCGCCAATGTCGCCTCTCCCGCCCCCGCCCAATGTCGCCGCCCCCTCCCAATGTCGCCGCCCCCGACCATTGTCGCCGCTCACGACCAATGTCGCCGCCCCCGACAAATGTCGCCGCCCCCGACAAATGTCTCCGCCCCAAACCAATGTCGCCGTCTTGCACGGGGTCTCCCGTGCACAACTGCTTGTATATATATATATACACACACACACACGAGTGCCTGACACGGGGCTCCGCCCTTGCTGCCAATCACGACAGTACCTGGCCCGCTTCTACAGCCCCGCACGACTGTACTCGGCCCGTCACTACGACGTCGCGCAACTGTACGCTGTCAGCCACTACGACCCGGCGCGACTATACTCGGCTCGCCACTACGACCTCGCGCAACTGTACCTGGCCCGCCCCCGGCGGACTTCGCCCGCCCACGACGATAAGTTAAGAAAAAATATATAAATATAATTTTATAAATAGCAAAATTTAAAATTATAATTATAAATGTACATATATAATGAATAATATATATAATAATTATTATATATAGTATTTTTATATGTAATAATGAATTATATTATATCTATATTTATATAATTTTTTATAAAAAAACATAAAATATAACAATATAAGTATAAATTATTTGAATTGTTATCATAGTTGCCTACTTGTCTCATTTGATTGAGTTATTCCTCCTGTCCTTGAGGTCCGGGGATCGAAACCGGATAGCCGCATTTAAATTAAAATATAATTTTAACAGCCAACCGTCCGATTTTTTAAGAGTTATAGGGGCAAAATCGTAATTTCACATAGGTTTAGGACACCGTAGTAGTAGGTTTAGAAGACCTACTAAAATGTGGAGAGATGGAATGATTTTATTGTGCTCGATGAGACGGTTGTTGAATTATGAACTTATGATCTGACAGCTTGTGGAATTTTGAACTCATGATATTCGAAGACCACGGTATTCCTTTATATATGGTAGATATATATATATATATATATATATATATATATATATATATATATATATATATATATATATATATTTATATGGATATATATTTATATATATTATTATATATAGATTTCCCAAATTAGCATATATATATATATATATGTTATATACATATATATATTTCACAAAAAAATACAAATTCAAATACTCAAATTGCAAAATGACACAACACAAAACTCAGGGCCGATAGAGGTCCGGCCGGGTGTGACGTCAGACACTTTTTTGCGTCGACTTGATCTGGGCTGGTCTCCACCGCCAGGGAATCAAGTTGGGGACATAACCACGCAAGAAGTAGACCCACACACGACGCATGTCCCACACACGACGTGAACTCGTCGGAAGGAAATCAACAGACGGGTGACCAGGGATACTCCCACACGATACAACCCGCGGGATAGGAAGGTCAACTAACATCACCTACACACACATCATGCGAAAAAGAACAAATGATGTGGTGTCATTCATCAAACAGTTTATCGGGGATAATCCGTTGTGGATAATTAGTCGGGGATAATTCACACAAATGGCGGTCCCACATGACAGTCTCGTACGACGCGGTCTAATGTGACACAACCCACTGAGATTAAAACAACAAACATCAATTATGTCCCAACACACAACCAATCAACAACAGACGACAAAAGCCTAGAGGCCGTGAGGAACGAAGGCGAAAGGTCGCGAAGGATCATCTGAGTTGCATTTGTCTCAAACACTTCCACTCACATGGAAAACATGTGCATATAGGCATATAACACAAGACAAACAACATACGCTGCATAAAAAATAGCTAAAAACAACACAAATATCAACATATGTAATAGAGCAGCAACAGGAACCTGCTCGGAAGAGAGTTTGATACAAACTCGAGAGAAATCCGGCGAGAGGGTCGGGAATGCGAGAGGGAGAAGAAGCAGGATTAGGGTTTGAGAGGAAACAAGGGAGCAACCCTTTTCATAACACATCCCAGATAAAATTAAAACAAGGTCCACATGTCCTCTTATAGTGGTGAAGAGCGAATACAAAAGGAAATACGAGAATAAGAAATAACGGAAATTACTAAAAAGTGCATCAACCAAACATAACATATTATTAAATTAAATATCCTCCGCGCCGACCCCGCTTTGGTCGTCTTCGTCGGTCCAAGCCGCTCCTGACGCACCCGATTCATCTTCATTGGCCTGCACCACGTCCACCACGAATATCCGTAACAATGTCGTCGTCTGGAAAATATGTCTTGTCCCCAAGGCAGCAGTCGGAGTGGTGGCGACAACAGTGATCCTGGAACAGCCCCGTGTCTTCGGACTCCAGACAATAAGTCCCAGAAAGCGGGCCCTCCTACGGGCCATAATCCCCCTGAAGGTGGTAGCAGCGACCAAGTAGTGTGGTTGGGTAGTTCAGCTCCAGCTGCCGTCTTTCTTTCAGACCAAATCTCGTTGGGCTGGTGGCAACCCTGTCAGAGGTTGTAGGAGCGTTGAGTCACTGTCGAGGCGATATGGTTGTCCCTTGTGCAGGAACTGTATGGACCTAAAATCTCAATTGACGCAAACCTCGCCGAGCGTGCGAAGCCAAGCAACTCCCAACACGACATCGAAGTCGCCTAATCCAAATGTGTAGAAGTCCGCAATCATGGCATAAGGTCCCAAAGAGAGAGAGAGAGAGACGACCGTGCAACTACCCTGAGTCGGGAGGTGACGCCCATCGCCCATGCAGACCGCAACGTCCGGGATGAGAACCAAGGGAAGGAGCTGCTGCACCAGATGATCAAAGAAAAGGTAGTGGCTCGAGCCGTTGTCCACCATGATGATGATTGGGCGATCCCGCAGTGTGCCCGAGAGCTGTATGGTCCACTGGTCGGGGATCCCGCCTATCAAAGCGCGGGACAACTTCAACCGGTGGAACATAGCTGCGGTGGAGTCGAGAGATGTGTCCTCCGGTGAGAGCTCCAGAGCCTCAAAGTCGGTCAAGGTAACCTCCGGGTCGACGTCGCCGATGATGGCACGGAACTCCTTTACAGTGCTAGTAGGATCCTTACTTCCAGAGCTCACCACACCTGACACCAACCACTACTGACTCCTTCCCCCCAGCTCACTCATCACATGTCACTCTTGCTTTGGCTTTCCTCTATGAAGTTTGCAATGAACTACGAATTACGACCATTTCCCTCACTGGAAAAGAAAAACTTCGTTGAGTGGGTCCACTCGGTGAGCCAATTACTTCAAACTATTAGTATGCTTCATCAACAGACACACGATCCGCCTGTTGAACCTACCAAGCAATGGCCCCGCGATAATAGTCGAGTGCAATCATGATTTCTAAACTCCATGTATAGTGAGCCATATCGCATGGCTATGCATCATGACACTACCAAGGTCATGTGGGATGAACTTCAGTCCTTATATTCTAGGAAGGAAAAGCTTCAACATTTGTTCGATCTCATTAAGAATCTCCAAACAGTCAAACCATGTTTGGACGATGAGCTGACATCCTTCATGGGGCGCTAATGGAATCTCGTCGAGGCGTGGATTCAACACCAACCTTCAACTTTGGATTTCGATTCTCAATGGGTTTAGAAAATAGTTGTTGGCATAACACTGATGATTATGAGGTTAATCCCTTATTTATAGTGTGTGTTCCAAAATCTTTAACATTTCCCATTATCCCTATCTCCCTCAGATGTTTGCTCAATATGATTTTGAAGGTGACAATGCCTTCTGATTTGTCCATGTCTCCCTTGTCTGCCCTACTCCAACACTGTGCTAAGGCTCACCCTCCATCTACTAGGCATTGTTGAGGTCTCCATGGTTCTCAAGGCAGTGGACGCGACGGTCGAAATCGGTCTAAGGGGTCCAACTCTCATATATGTACCTAATGTGGTTGGACAAACCATTGAGGTCACCTGTTACAAGAATTATGGATTCCCATCGTAGACTTTAACCCGCAGCATCATGCTTCTCCAGTGATCAATGCTCTCACCACCTCCAGCTCTGACATTGACAACCTGCAGGAGGACTCCAGCATTTGCGAGGGCTGGCAACACGAACTTCTGGCTCTGTTTACTCACTCTCCAACGAAGGTATATCCTGATTTTCTTATAGTTCCTCCTGGATAATGGACTTCGGGGTCACGAATCACATTACTCCCCAAAAGCCTTCACGATACAGGGACGCGGCTTGTCCCAAGTATATAACAGTTGACAATGGATAAATCAGCCCAGTCTACGGAGCTGGGGATGGGTCTCTCACTCTGTCTCTCTGTCCCCCCTTTGTATTTTATGTTCCTGGCTCCCAATTTAATCTCCTCTTTGTTAGTCGTCTTACTCATGATCATGACTACTTCGTCACTTTTCCATCTTCTTCCTTTGTGGTGCAGGATCGACGAACGTGGAGTATCGTTGGTAGAAGACATCAGTTAAATGAGCTCTACACTCTGGACCTTCCCACCATGGTTCTCTCCTCTATTACTTCTGTTGATTGGCATTGACGTCTTGATCATCCTCTTCTTCCTATCCTATAGAAGACTCTTTCTGATTTTTATTTTTTCTGAATTTGCATGTGAATCTTGTATCTACGTCAAACAACATCACTCTACTTTTTCCCCTCATTGTAATAGAAGCTCTGCTGCTTTTGATTTAGTATATTCAACTATATGAAGACCTTATAAAACTAGATTGAATGGATATCGTTATTTTTTTTACTTTTATTTATGATCATTCTTGCATGACATTGTTATAATTATTGTGTGATTGCTACGAAATATTATATATCTTTCGCTCTTTCATCGCTAAGACTCAAACTCAATTTTTGTGATCTGTCAAAATCCTCTGGACAGCTAATGCGCAAGAATATACGACTCACAAATTTCAGCTGTCATCACTTCAGCAACATGGTATTCTCCTATATTTGGTGAGCTTATACATGATTGGGTCATCACTGCACCAACTAAGGCCCACGGCTCGGTGACGGTGACGTTCTATTTAGTTCAGCGGGGATATACTCGCAAGGTTTTTGTGAAGACAACCACATCTCTCTCTTTAAATCCGCAAGCTCATACTCGTGAAGCTATCCGCAAGCTCATACTCGTGAAGCTGATGCAACCTGCGCACATCTTTTTAGTTTTAATATTGTACATGTATTTTTTTGCCGCGCATGTCTTCGTGCTTAGATGAATGATTATGTTTTGTATCACGCATATCTTTTGCGCAATTTTGCTAGGCTCGTTGGTGTGACCGGCCAACGAGACCCTAAATGCATAGGTTCGATAATTTAGGGGATAGATTAGTTAGGACAAGCTTTTAATATTTACCTATTTCAATACAATTTGTTATTTCCAAAATTTGATATGAGATTTTAATTGGGAAATATCCATAGTTATGCCTTCCAATTTCATCAAGTCAACCCCTTTCAAAGCCCACCTAATCTAAGCCCATTTACTCCTTTTAAACCATAAGTTTTGTGTATAAAAATCAAACCCCTCTCACTATTATAGGCAACTGGGAATTTACTGAGGTTGACTCTTTGTCTCTCGGTGAAAACCCGCCACCAGCCTCCAGTTTCCATCGTCTTTCTTCCTCGACGGGAACTCTCACGCCGCCACCTACTCCAGTCGAGCAACCCTCTGAAGCCACTGCTTCCTTCCCGTGCCTTTTGCGTCGACGGTGAAGCCCGACGAGTACTTCCAGCTGCTCCGCCCTTCCAGTGCACTTCCTTCTTCGACGAAAAACTTCCAGAGCTCCCTCCAGTCGCCGACGACCTTGCCTGAGCATACCTAGGCGTTGGCGACCCCTCCTACTCAATCCTCCACAAGATCCAGCAGGCCGATCCAGAGCAACCCTTTCTGTGAAAGTCCCGAGCACTGCAATCACCCCCTCCTCCCTCCAGAGGACTTTTTAGTTGTTGCCACTCCCACCCTTGGTACACCTCTCGATTCTCTTGCTCGCAAACCACAATCATTTTATGCTGAAATTATAAATTGAATAGTTAATTATTAGAGCTTGTCCGGCTAATCGTATCTCCTGATTATCGTTTTTTTTTTCATATCTGAAATATCCGTCACCTAATTGCTATGCCTGTGGAATTAGGATTTGTGACGCTATTACGTTTGTGCGGTAGCCTTGCATTCGCGAGCAATGCCTAGGTCGTTATTCGTTCAAAAATAGCCCGTGAATTTCTCTCGCGCCACATTTAATTTAAAGAGATCGCTCTTCTATATTTTAAAACTACAACCCAAGATTTTAGATCACATCAGAAGCCCTCTATTCAACAATCATGGTGCTCTTTTTTAATCCTGTGAGTTCCTACTCGCTGGATCATGGCTTCAACCAATACATGACGCAAGTTCGTACTCACGAGGTCCAGCTTAAGCAACTACGATGATCTCTTTAATTTCGCGAGTCCATACTCGCAAGGTCATCACTTCATCAATTATGGTGTTCTCTTTAAACTCGCAAGCTTATAATCGCGAGGTATCTTCTTCAGCAACATGGTATTCTTTTTTATTCTGCGAGCCCATCTCGCACGATCTGGAAGTATTCTATGTTATTCTGCGAGCTCATCTCGCAAGGCTTCAAGGTGTTCTATCTTATTACGCGGCCCATCTTGCGCAATCTGCAAGTATTCTATCTTATTCGGCGAGCTCATCTCGCGAGACTTCAAGGTATTCTATCTTATTCTGCGAACTCATCTCGCGTGATCTTGAAGTATTTTATCTCATTCAGCGAGCTCATCTCACGAGGTGTTTAGGTGTTATCTCTTATTCCGCGAGCTTATCTCGCAAGGCCTTGAAGTGTTATCTCTTATTTTGCGAGCTCATCTCGCATGGTCTTGAAGTATTTTATCTTTGCTCATCTCACGAGATGTTTAAGTGTTATCTCTTATTCCGCGAGCTCATCTCGTGTGGTCTTGAAGTATTATCTCTTATTCCACTAGCTCATCTCGAGTGATCTTGAAGTATTCTATTTTATTCCGCGAGCTCATCTCGCGAAGTGTTTAAATATTCTCTTATTCCGCGAGCTCATCTCGCGAGGTCTTGAAGTATTCTATCTTATGTTGCGAGCTCATCTCGCGAGGTGTTTAGGTGTTATCTCTTATTTCGCGAGCTCATCTCGCGAGGTGTTTAGGTGTTATCTCTTATTCAGCGAGCTCATTTTGCGAGGCCTTGAAGTGTTATCTCTTATTCTGCGAGCTCATCTCACGTGGTCTTGAAGTATTTTATCTTAACTCATCTCGCGAGGCTTTGAAGTGTTCTCTTATTCCGCGAGCTCATCTCGCGTGATCTTGAAGTATTATCTCTTATTCCGCGAGCTCATCACGCATGGTCTTGAAGTATTCTATCTTATTCTGCGAGCTCATATCGCGAAGTGTTTAAGTATTCTCTTATTTTGCGATGTGTTTAGGTGTTATCTCTTATTCCGCGAGCTCATCTCGCGTAATCTTGAAGTATTCCATCTTATTCTGCGAGACCATCTCGCGAGGTGTTTAGGCGTTGCCTCTTATTCCGCGAGCTCACCTCGCGTGGTCTTGAAGTACTCTATCTTATTCCGCGAGCTCATCTCGTGAGGTGTTTAAGTATTATATCTTATTCCGCAAGCTCATCTCGCGAGGTGTTTAGGGGTTATCTCTTATTTTGCGAGCTCATCTCGCATAGTCTTGAAATATTCTATCTTATCCTGCGAGCTTCTCTCATAAGGTCTAGAGGTGTTCTGTCCTGTTCAATGAGGTCATTGCTCCAGGACCGTGGTATACACCCCATCTCTTCGACATATTAACAGGCCAGGACTTCACATTTCACAGAGCGTGCTTCATGATTCCGCGAGCTCAACTCGCGAGATTTTGGAGCGTTCCCTCTTATTCCGCGAGCTCGTCTCGCGAGCTCTTGGGGTGTTTTGTTTTATTCCGCGAGCTCATCTCGTGAATCCATGATTTGTTTTGTCGTTCTGCGAGCTCACCTCACGAGGCCTTGAGTTGTTCTATGACATTTCGCGAGCTCATCTCGCGAGGTCTTGAGGTATTCTATTTTTATTCCGCGAGAGAAGCTCGCGAGGTCTTGAGGTGTTCTATCTTATTCCACGATGTCACCTCGCGATGCCATGGAGTGTTCGCTTTAGTTCAGCCAACTTATACTTCATGAAAAATACTCAAAGGGGCCATTGCTCGTTACTCACTTTGTCAAGGGAAGTTATCATCAAAACAGGTCATGAAAATGTATTTGTTTTATTATTCGCTAACATAAACCAAAGTTACTTGTTCATTTATGGTTGTTCTGACTCTTCGGTATTACCGATTAGAGTGAGTAGAAGACCTCGAGCTGTGATATTGTCGTAGTCTGCGTCCCTACGCGAGCTCCTCTCCGGCATACCAGCTACTTACCCCCTCGAGTGAGTTGAAGTCCTCGAGCTGTGATGTTGTCGTAGTCTGGGTCTCTGCGTGAGCTCCTCTCCTGCATACCGGCTACTTGCCCCCTCGAGTGAGTTGAAGTTCTTGAGCTGTGATGTTGTCGTAGTCTGGGTCCCTGCGTGAGCTCCTCTCCCGCATACCAGCTACTTGCCCTCTCCAGTGAGTTGAAGTCCTCGAGCTGTGATGTTGTCGTAATCTGGATCCCTGCGCGACCTCCTCTCCCGCATACCGGCTACTTGTCCCCTCGAGTGAGTTATAGTCCTCGAGCTGTGATGTTGTCGTAGTCTGGATCCCTGCGCGAGCTCCTCTCCAGCATACTGGCTACTTCCTACCTCGAGTGAGTTGAAGTCCTCGAGCTGTGATGTTGTCGTAGTCCGGATCCCTGCGCGAGCTCCTCTCCCGCATATCGGCTACTTGCCCCCTCGAGTTGTGATGTTGTCGTAGTCTGGATCCCTGCGTGAGCTCCTCTCCCGCATACCGACTACTTGCCCCCTCGAGTGAGTTGAGGTCCTCGAGCTGTGATGTTGTCGTACTCCGGGTCCATGTGCGAGCTCCTCTCCCGCATACCGGCTACTTGCCCCCTCGAGTGAGAGGTCCTCGAGCTGTGATGTTGTCGTAGTCCGGGTCCCTGCGCGAGCTCCTCTCCGGCATACCGGCTACTTACCCCCTCGAGTGAGTTGAGGTCATTGAGCTGTGATGTTGTCGTAGTCCGAGTCCCTGCGCGAGCTCCTCTCCCGCATATCGGATACGTGCCCCCTCGAGCGAATCTGAGATCGCGACAGAGTTTTTGTCATAATCCGGACCCCTACATAGGTTTCCCTCATGCAAGTCGTTTACTTGCCAATCGAGTATGAGGTCTTTCTCCACCTCCAGTTGAGCTCGCTCATTTAGCGAATGGCCTGGAAGGTATCGACCTTTTCTACACCTCCAGTTGAGCTCGCACGTTTAGCGAAGTGTCTGGGAGGTGTCGACCTTTCTTCTTCCACCCCCAGTTGAGCTCGCTCGTTTAGCGAAGGGCCTGGGAAGTGCTAACTTTTCTTCTCCACCTCCAGTTGAGCTCGGCTCCTGCGAGGTGTCGAATTTTTTTCCACCTCCAGTTGAGCTCGTTCGCTTAGCGAATGGCTTGGAGGGTGTCTGCCTTTACTCCACCTCCAGTTCAGCTCGCTCGTTTACCGAATGGCCTGTAGGGTGTCAACCTTTTCTCCAACTCGAGTTGAGCTCGCATGCTTAGCAAATGACCTGGAGGGTGTCGACCTTTTCTCCACCTCCAGTTGAGCTCGCTCTCTTAGGGAATGGCCTGGAGGGTGTCGGCCTTGTCTCCACCAGTTGAGCTCGCTCGTTTATCAAATGCCCTGGAGGGTGTCGACCTTTTCTCTACTCCCAGTTGAGCTCGTTCGTTTAGCGAATGGCCTGGGAGGTGTTGAATCTTTCCTAGCTCCTCTAGTTGAGCTGCATTCTTGGGAGGGAGTTTGAGTGGCATATTTGCTATTGGTCATCTCTCCGAACTACGGGTTCAACATTGTTTTTCCGAGCTCGTGAGCGAGCCCGAAAAAAACGGGGATTGTGTATAACTCATAATTCATCGAGATCAGAGAATCCCGAGGACGACCACTAAATCAGTAAGCGGGTCTTGTTTGTAGACAGTCTGGAATTATTCGTTTGATTCGTCACCTTCTTCTCACCAAGTTTCCCACGAGACGACCACTAAAGCAGTAAGCTTTGGTCACCCCAGGTCCGAACAACAGAGACCAATATTCTTGATTCCAACAGTATCGTTCGATGACGTCTGCTGTTTCTGAACTCACATAGTTGGAAAGTCTTCTTACTGATATGAGTGTAAAGCTCCCCTCTCTGAACATCCCTGCAATAGTCAAACTGTCATCTGTATCGCAGAGAATCTCATTTTTCATGAACTTACCGAGCATATCAAAGTCAATTATCATTTCATCTAAGAAAACATTTAACTTTGAAAACTTGGTCTGAGGCATGTACTTGATGGCGAGCAAATTTTTGAATGTCCTCACCAAGGCCTTGCCGCTCCACCTATACTGACAATTTGTTTCCAAACTTGACGCCTACAATTTGTATGCTCCAGCTTGAGGGGTAGTGTAGAAGAACCAGAAATAAGCTCATGAAAAGGCCCTCTTTCTTGGCCCATTAGATGATACTGCTCATATATAAATTAGTCCCACATCTTGGTTTGGAGCTGAGATTTGACTCCTTCATCCTATAAATATGTGTAGGAATACTTGTATTGTAAGTTGATATATGAAGTAATAAAAATTATTTGAGTTGTTTATTCCATTTCTCTACAAATTAAAAATAAAATAATCATTCATTTTATATTTATTTTTTATTTTGATAGTTTCTAATTAATGTTTCTTTTAATTAGCCAAAAATATTCAAATAAATTAAGTCATTTTCATTGTTCTGCAATTCATATTAATTTAATATTTAATAAATTTTCAATGTTAAAACATCTAATATGTTATTAAATAGATGAATTATTATACTACATTAGTGAATATTAGCAGTCGTGCATTGTATCCCTTTGTGAGTACTATGCATCAACTACAATACCTGATCATCACATGACATTGCATAAAACACAGTCACAGGCCACAACAGCATGCTACACATGGGAGATATTGCATTTGTGCACGACTGCTAGTATATATATACACACACATACATATATCTTTTATTATGCATTTACTTAAATATACTCAGCTGCAACATAAAAGTAATGGAAATACAGATCTAGAATTTGGTACCTGTGATTGACAAATCTTCCAACATTTCCATAGAAAGTAGCATCTAAACAAAGGGCTTCTTCATCTCTCAATCCTGCCTCTGAACCCCAATCAGCATCGAGTAACACCGGGTAAGTATGCCTTGCCCCACCAGTTTCTTTAATAGTACGGTCATACAGTTCTATATTAGTTAAAATCTCTCCAACATACTCACAGACGAATGCCCCTCTAGGCAATTCTTCAAGGGTTCGAAGCCCCCATCCTTTCCCACCAGCAGAATAAAACACCTAAAACACACAAAAAGGGTTTTTGAATGCAAATAAAGGATACTGACTGGCCCCTGAAGGCAAACAAAAATCAAAAGGTAATGCTCCTTGCAAAAAAAATATGAATAATAGGCAAGCACATCAGAACAAATGTAAGGAGACACCACATAATAGCTTAAGAACCATGAACAGTGAGATGACCTGCAAATTACGTGCTATACCACGCTGAACAACACGATTGCCACAATATTTGCTGCAACCACATTTGCTCCAACATTCTTTAACAAATTTTCTGACAAGATGTCCCTTGCAGGCATCAGGCCTATGCTCATTCTTCGACTTTTCAATAGGACAATCCTTACAGTAAACATGATGATGTTTATCTGGATAGCGGATCATAGAAATACATTCATCCAGAAATTCCTTTTTTAATAAACCATCTAATGTGTATACAAATTCACCGCCTGTTTCTCGTGTGCAGGCACATGGAATAGGTGTATTTAAACAATCACCAAAACAGTTCAGACAGCAGTCTTCATCACCAATTCGAGCAAGGGAAAAGTTGACATAAGCATTCTGATAAACAGCATTCTGGGGTATATAATGGAAGTAAGCAGGGAACCTCTCGCTGGTGAACTCATTAATAAGTGAAATTCTTACTCTTTCTTCACCTTTAGCTATGTCACTCTCATCAAGGAGAGGCCCTTGCAGTGGGATAACTGCCAAACTCTGGGAAATATTATGGCATGACGGTTCTGGAGCACTGTTTTCCCGCATGTCATTATCTTGGCTTGATTCGAAACTATTCACGGTTTCCCTTGGACTTTCCAATGCAACCAAAGCCATTGAGGCACCAGAAGAACTTGTAGTCATTCTAGTATGAAGGACAGGTGATCCGGATCCATTTGGAGTCACTTTTCTAACCTTTTTCTGCGTATCTTTACCGGACTCAGCTGCCAAATCCACCGCACACTGGCATATCTCTTTCATTATATTCATAAGGGAGAAATCTGGTTGAAGAATCTTGTAGGATTTTAAGCAACGATCCTCAACTATTTTAAAAATAGATTCTAGGTTTGGCGCTTTAAAATCTGGACAGTCAGAGATATAGGTCAATGAAAGTTTTACCTCCCCCGTGTTTGATGAAGCTATGTCAGTATTAGTTGAAACTCTCCCTTGAAACCTCGAAGGTTCAGATCTCATCACATGTTGTCTTGAAACTTCACCATTCCAAATGCTTGGTGCTTCAAGCATGTTTGCATTGGTTAAACCATTTGAAGCATTTGGCCAATGAATATCAACTGCTCGTGATCTGTCTTGATTGCCTAATAAGAGTGGTGATAGTGCAGTTATAATAACAAATATTAAGATCTCAATGGTGTGACAGATTAAATACCGACACAACAGATATGTTAACTATCATATTAACAAAGCCTGAGTATTTCAAAACGAAAGAAGAGAAATGAACCAATATCAGTTATCAAGTTTAAGTTGCTTGAATTTGATTGGTGTTCGTGGTACTTGATTTGTTAGAGATTCAAAGAGGATAATTACTTTTGTGGAGGTCTTGTAGAATACAAGTCAAGGTGAATATTGGATCATTGTCTTATATTTCAGGAGTTGTGATCAAAATACTTACAGTTGGCAGCCTTATTGATCAGAGTTAAGGGGCAACGCAGTATTGCAATAGTTGATTGTTTTGCGATTTCTGACGACTTTGTACTGTCCTCCTTTTGGTTAAAGTAAAATTCAACCACATCTTAATGAATGCAAGTCAATTTCAACAAAACCAAGTAGATTTGTTGTGTTTCCGTGTGTGGTTATCGTTGTACTTTGCTCTAATAAATTGGTACAAGATGAAAGCACTACAGCAGCGTGAACGAGCAGTCAAGGCACCGGAAGGACATTATCCAAAAGACTGTTGCCAAAAATGAGGAGATGATGGATGGCGTTCTGGGTACTCTTCAGTTATGGATGTATGATCGGGAAGTAGCTGATGCTGACACTGTTGCATCTTTGTGAAAGAAAATGGAGATGCAGTACATGAAGAGGTCTTTGAATATCCATTTGTATTTAAAGCATCGCCTCTATACATTCAAGAATAAAAAAGGTATAATTACTCAAAATAACCAACATGTATTTAATAAGATTGCCATGGACATGAAATTGAGGAAAAAGATCAAGCGCTAATTGTTTTGTGCTATCTACCAATATCTTATGATAACTTCGGTAACTCTATGAACAAGAAGATGGCCTTGTTGCTCAGGGAAGATCATCAAAGAAGGGCGGTAGCAGGAAGTTAAGTGAAGGGCATCATCTAGGTTTAGTTTTAGCAGGCTTGCTTCTAGTAAGTTAGGCTCTAGAGCAGATAAACAAAATATTGAATCTCATTATTGTGGTACATTTGTGCATTACAAGTCTAACTGTCCCACTTTTCAAAAACAAAGACAAGAACATGAAATCACAAGAAGCTTCAAGGAAGATTCGGTTCAGATTAGAACCCTAAACCCCAGTGATGATGGTATTGACAAAACCCTTACAAATGTTCAATATATACCAAAAATGAAGACAAATTTGATCTATATGAGTACTTTGGATAAGTAAGGGCACACCTACTAAGAAACAAGTGCAATACTTAAGGTAAAAAGGGTAGCTTAGTTGATGCAGTGGTAACGCAAACACATTGAACGTGCTAAATGTAGCCTACGATGAAATGCAGAGAAGGGCTAATGCAGAGAGCGGTCCGCTCAAATTAAAACCAGTAGTTAATATTATGTAAATTAGCAGAGACACGCGCGTTTACAAATAATTAAACAAGCAAACAAGCATCAACTGTAATTCACTAGAGGTGCAAATAATTAAGCATATGCAGAAGGGGCACTGCAAGTCATATGGTGGGCAATACTAATAGTAACGAAGCAAAATCCAACACATAGTACAGGTGCCAAATAAACAACTAATAAAGGAACAATAACTGTTACCACGGTTCACACGTGTAAGCGGCGGCGGTGGGTGTTGAGGCTGTTGTAGCGGTTGACTGGCGACAATAGAGAGAGAGGGTGGGAGAGGTTGGGGGGGGGGGGGCTTTGGGGAGTTGCTGGGTGGGGAGTGTGGGGGTTACGGGGTGGGGAAGAGGTGGAGGTTGCTGGATGGGGAGTGTGAGAAGGGTGTCTAGGTACGGAGGAGAGGTGTAGGTTGTTGGATGTGGAGTGTGAGAAGGGTGGCTAGGTACGGAGGGGAGGTGGAGGCGGGAGGTGGCTGGCCGTCGGGGGAAGCGGAGGCTGGAGGTGGTGGATCTGGGCGGGATAGGGCTGGCGCTGTGAAGAAGGAAGGAGGAAGGCAGAGGGTTACCGGAACTGGGGAATCAGGACGGGGCGGGCTGCACGGGAAAGAGAGGAAGGAGGAAGGCGGAGGGGAAGGTGGAGGGTTTACCGGGAATGGGGAAGAGGGAGGAGGCGGGCTCGCCGGCGTCGCACCAGACAAAGCGGGAAGAAGGAATCGCTCCTTCTGGATCGAGCGGTTGCTAAGCTTTGCTGCAAAACATCTGATGCCCCACAATCAAAACCACCGGGTTTTATAACCCTAGGGGTGAACCGCTGCATCCCCCCACCGAACCAGCAACACCTTTTACACAATACAAAAATAAATAAAACTACCCCGATCGGACGGCTCACAATGTTTGGTCTGATCGGGGGTTGAATACACATCCAAACAAAAAACACAAAATATGAAAGTGATTGGAATCGGGCAGCCGGGCGCGATCATGGACTTTGATCGCCCATCCGGGTAGCGGATCACCACCTCCTGCGGGTGTACACGCGAGTGGGTCGTGGCGCGCCGTCATTAGTGGTGTTGAAAGGGAAGATGACCAATGGTCTTTATGTGCTAACGAGAACATGGTGACATGCACTGCAGTCTACAAGTGTCCATTGGTTTAAAGGCAGATACTATAAGGTTGCGGCATATGCGGCTTGGTCACATGAATGAGAGGGGAATGATTGTAAACAGGTGTGGATTGCTCTGTGGTAGAAAACTAGTCTTCTGATTGTTGTGAGCATTGTGTAAAGTTCAAATTGCGATACACACTACCAATAGTATTGTGGACTACATTCATTTTGACTTACGAGGATCATCTCATGTAGGTACATGACACCTATTGGTTTTCGACAATGAGTATTCAAGAAAAAGTTTAGGTGTTTTAAAAAATAATTTATTGTGTGCTTTTGAAATACAAAAGTGGAAAACTTTGATAGAAAACCAGACATGAATGGAAAGCATCTCAGAGCAGGACATGGTCAAAAGTTTTGGAGAGGTTCATCAATGTCTTTTATATGTGTAAAGAGAGGCTCAAAACCTTGTATATACTTCTTGAATTAATAGTTACAAGTATGAATACATTTATATAGTAAAGGAGAAAGAGGAGAAATCTCAATCTAACATGTGAGACTAATACAATGAGGAAAAGACGGAAAAATTAGGCCACTAGATGAGCCCTAAACTGGGCTTCTCTAACACTCCCCCGCAAGCTGGAGCATACAAGTCGTAGGCACCAAGCTTGGATAAAAACTGATAGTATAGCGGCCGGGAGAGAGCTTTAGTCAAGATGTCAGCAACTTGGTTTGTAGCAGGGACATGCTCCAACTCTATCTTCTTTGACTGTACTTTTTACCGGATAAAATGACAGTCAACTTCAATATGTTTTGTGCGTTCGTGAAAGACCGGATTCTTGGCAATATGTATGGCGGCTTGGCTGTCACAGAATAGGGTCGTCGGTGATGAGAGACAAACACCTAAGTCACTCAGAAGGCCCTCAAGCAAAGTTAACTCAGAAACGACAGCGGCCATAGCCCGGTACTTGGCTTCAGCAGAAGAGCGAGCAACCACGGTTTGTTTCTTGCTACTCCAAGTTATTAGATGTCCTCCAAAGTAGGTACAGAAACCCGTTGTGGAGCGCCTATCATCAATGGATCCAGCATAGTTAGCGTCAGAGTATGCGACAAGAGATAGAGATGTGGATGGCTTGTACACCAGCCTTTGTCCTGGAGCGGTCTTGAGATATCGAAGAATGCGCTCAACAGCCTGAAGATGAGATGTCCGGGAGCATGCATAAAACGACTCACGACTCCTACAACAAAAGAGATGTTTGGGCGAGTAACCGTGAGATAGATCAGCTTCCCAAACAAGCATCTATAGTATTCTGGATTTGTAAGCGGCTCATCGGAGTTAGAGTTGTGGGCTGAGAGCTTGTGATTAGTGTCCATAGGAGTATCCGCAGGTTTGCATCCAGAATAGCCGACATCATGAAAAAGATCCATACAGTATTTCCTCTGTGATAACATAAGACCATCAGGGCGTTGAGCAACCTCAAGGCCAAGAATGTATCGAAGGTTGCCAAGGGCTTTTGTCTGAAAGGCAGAGTTTAATTGTTACTTAATATGTTGTATCCTTGTAGTATCGTCGCCAGTAATGAGGATATCATCAACATAGACAAGTAGGATCACAATTCCAGTTGCCCGGTGTCGGGTGAAGAGAGAGAAATCAATCGAGCTCCGAATAAAACCAATATCACAGACAACCTTTCTGAATTTTTCAAACCAAGCCCGCGGGGACTGTTTGAGACCATAAATAGACTTCCGAAGAAGACAGACCCGAGACTCCCCCGTGGTCTCATACCCGGGAGGTTGGTGCATGTAAACAGTCTCCTGCAGATCACCATTGAGGAAGGCGTTCTTAACATCCAGCTGATAAAGAGGTCAATGTCGATGAACAGCCAAGGAGAGAAGAACGTGAACGGTGTTCAATTTGGCCACCGGAGAGAAGGTTTCCTCATAATCCTAACCATGTTGCTGAGTAAAACCCCGGGCCATGAGGCGGTCCTTGAGTCGCTCAACGGTGTCATCCGCCGCATGTTCAACCAGATTTAGATGCAGGTAAACAAAGACTCACTTGCAGCTCACACAGTGCTGTCCTGCGGGAAGAGGAACCAGATCCCAAGTCCGGTTAGCCTATAGAGCCCGCATTTCATCGTCCATGACCGCCCGCCACCCCGGTTGTTGCAGCGCCTCTGCACAGTGTTAGGAATAGAGAGAGGGGAAAGAGAGGTGGCAAAGGTATAGAGAGGTGAACTCGGCCGATGGAGAGAAACATAGTTAGCCAAGGGATGAGCTATAGAGGCGGGAGCTGGATCTGTCGTTGTCGGGGTGTCGCTGGAGGGTGGTAGCTGGTGCAGGGAAGCATCCTTGAAGCGACGGGTGTAGACACTGATAAGGGGTGGAGGAACTCGAGGGGGGTCAGGGAGAGAGGTGGTTGGAGATGGCAGAGAAGAGGATGTGACAGGTATAGCAGGCCGGGGAAAAGGAGGAGAGGAAGTCGAAGTGGGTGAAGGTAAGTGGAAGGGCTGATTTCGCAGAACGTGACATCCGCCGAGACGACCAACTTGCCATCAGAAGGAGAGTAACAAACATACCCCTTCTGAGTACGAGAGTAGACAACAAACATATATTTGGCCGCCCGAGAAGCAAGTTTGTTGGAAGGTGAGCCAAAAAGATGAACATAACAAACACACCCGAATACTCGCGGGGTGAGAGAGGTGGGATTCGCGGAAGGATATAGAAGTTGAATAGGTATGGCAAAGTCAAGAACAGAAGAGGGTAGGCGGTTGATGAGATGACATGCTGTGGAGACAACAAAATTTCAATAGTCGGTCGGAACCTGCATTTGAAACATAAGGGACCGAGCAACATCAAGGAGGTGACGATTTTTTCGTTCAGCCACCCCATTTTGTTGAGGGGTGTACGCACATGAAGTTTGATGGATGACGCCAAATTCGGTGCAAAGAGTGGAGAAGATGCGACCAGTATACTCGCGAGCGTTATCAGTGCGAATGACTTTGAGAGGGGTGGCAAACTGCGTACGCATTTATGTTATAAAGGCACGAAACACAGAGGTAAGTTCAGTACGATCATGCAGTAAATATAGTCATGTAACACGCGAGTTGTCATCAATAAACGTGACAAAATAGCGGAATCCAAAGATACTGGGGACTTTATAGGGACCCATACATCAGAATGAACTAGAGATAAATGAGTACTACTCTGGGTACATGCAGTGGGGAAGGAAGAACGATGCTGTTTACCGTAGATACACGATTCATAAGAGAACTCCCGTAGAGGAACATCGGGAAGAGCTCGCTTGAGGATCGGAAGAGGAGCATGGCCAAGACGGCGATGTCAGTCGACGGTGGAGACATCGGAAAGAAGAGTGGATGGTATATCCAAGATGTAGGGACCATTCACCAGCTGCCCCTCACCAATGATACTCCGGATGCGGCGATCCTGCATAAGAAAAGAGGAAGGGAAAAAGGTTATGCAACAATCAAGTTCATGTGTTAGGCGACTAACAGAGAGTAAATTGAAGGGCGACCCCGAAACATGAAGAACCGAGGAGAGAGAAAGGGACGGGGTAAGTTGGAGAGCTGCAGCGCCAGAGACCGGTAAGGTGTCACTATTGGCCACAGTGATATGCGAAGGATGAGCCGTCTGGAGATACTGGGAAGGCTTCTGGGAGGTAATATTGTGTGTTGCTCCAGAATCAACGATCCAGCGGGGGCTATGAGAGAGACATGTTAAACCTTCCGCAGAAAAAGACACAACTGAGCCGAAGGAGTGGTCGAGGACACCCTGTAGCTGTTGGAGTTGGGTGTGGAGCTCATCGATATGTTGGCGAGTAGTAGGCGTCGAATCCTAAGTAGAAGCCCCAGTGGGAGCAGAAGCAGTAGAGGAAGTAGCCGCAAGGTGGGGAGGTAGACCATGTTTGCGGTAACAAGTAGCCTCGAGATGACCATCCCGGTCACAGTAGGTGCATTTCATAGAAGAACGACCCTCACGCCCTCGTCCCCAAGACGGAGGTCCCCCCCCCCCCCCGGTGGAAGAGCCACGAGCAGGAGGAGGGTCGGAAAGAGAGGTTGCTGAAGGAGAGCAGGTGCAAATCCTGAAGGAGCCTCAGTAGGAGGCGTAACTTTAAGCAGCATGGAGCAGGCATCTGACAACAAAGGAGTCGTCGTAGAAGAGAGAATCTGGGCCCGAACACTATGTAGGTGGGGAGGAACATGGGACATCATCATCGCGATGGTGACAGCCTCTTTCTGGGCCCGTTGAGTAGCGAGATCAGTGGTTGGAGGCTGATGTTGAAGCCAGGCCTCGGTCAGGGTCTTGGCTTGGGCAACAAAAGATATCATATCACCGGGAGCACCTGGAGTGAGGTTCTGAAGGTCGGAGAGAATATCATATAGGTGCTGAAGACTGTTGTGTCCAGAGTAAAAAAGAGTGTAGTTCCTCCCACATGGCCTTGGTCATGTCATGATACATGGACATCCTGTAAGGCTCAGTATCCATAGAATTTAGGAGCCAGGACTGGACCCGACCATCATCGCGAAGCCAGTCATCGGAGGGAGCATCGGGGGTAGCTCGGGTCAAGTGGTGAAGAAGACCTTGATCTGCAGGACACGTCGAACCGAGTGAACCCACTCAACGAAGTTCCGTTTCCCAGTCAGTGAAATGGTAGTAATTTGGAGCTCATCGCAGAGTTTGGAAGCCGTGGTAGCCGCACGGGCTAGAGGAGCAGAGGTGGCAGCGGAATCATCAGAAGCCATGCGGTTATTAGAAGAGACCGGGCGGCTAGCAGGGGGGAAGACCAGGCGGTGAGTAAGGAGAAGACCGGGGTAGCAAGGAGAAGGTCGGGCGGCTAGCAGGAGGAGGTCGAGCGGCTAGCATGAGAAGGCGCTCGGCTTGGTAGAGAAGGCCAAACGGCTAAAACAGAAAGTCGGGCAGCTAAAACAACAAGCTGGGCGGCTAGAGGGAGGCCGAATAGAGAGATAAGGAGCGGTAGAAACAGAAGTCGCACGGTCTCGGCGGACACACCAGCGACAAGGAGAGTCGTGACCAGGATGCGGCTTGCGGGAAGAGAAGAGACCGCTAACGGCAAGACAAGTCGCAGCGGCTAGCCAATGTAGAGGCAGGATAGGGAGTCTGCACGGTCAAGGTGAGGCCACCAGCGGCAAGTAGAGGTGTCACGACCTAGATGCGGACACTCGGCAAGAGGAGAGACCGCGGAAACGAGAGAGAAGTCGCGACCAGCGGGAAGAGGGAAAGCCGGGAAGAAGGGGGGGCGCGGATAGCAAGAGAGACCGCTCGGTCAAAGACAGCGGGAGATCGTGGCGACTAGAGAAGTGACAGAAGACGGAAAGGAGAGAAAAACAGGCTGCGTGGATAGTGAGGAAGACCGCGCGGACAGATACAAGAGAAGGTGGGCCCCACATGAGAGTTTATAAAAGAGAGGGAGGAGGAGGAGGAGGAGTGGAAGCCACAAGGAGACAAAGTAGAGAGAGCGGTTAGAAGGAGACAGGCCGCACGATACGGCGGCTAAGAGGGAGGAGGATAGGCCGGATAAGCAAGTCCTGGCGGACAGAAGCGGGAGACCGCAAACAGTAGACTGAAAACAAATACAAGGAGTAGACCGGTTGCCTCTGATACTATGTAAAGAGAGGCCCAAAACCTTATATATACTTCTTGAATTAATAGTTACAAGTATGAATACATTTATATAGGAAAGGAGAAAGAGGAGAAATCCCAATCTAACATGTGGGACTACTACAATGAGGAGGAAAAGAGGGAAAAGTTGAGCTACTAGATGGGCCCTAAACTAGGCTTCTCTAACAATATGGACAAGGGCATTGCCAAAAACGAACAATTAGGAAGACTCCATAACAAAATAGGATTGCAATATACATGAATCATACATTTATTAAGAGAGCTTGATGCATGATGGTTGCAAACAAAAGAACAAACACAAGACAGATTGCATTAACTGAAATGAACACAAAATACAATTCGGAGCAAGCTCCGTCCAAGCTCAAGGAGGTTGTGTCCTCCAAGAATCTTAAATGAGATCCCAAAAGACCTAGAACATCCAAGAGTCCTTCACATATAAACCCCACTTCTTATATATATGAGGGAGGACAATTGTTGAAACCAAGATACAAATAAAATACAGAATAATTTACTTAATTAATTAATCTAATTATTATTCATTAATTAATATCAATTATTTCATACAAATTAATTACAAGAGCAAAAATCATGGTGGCAACCAATTGCACACTCCGGTGGTCCTGACGAGGAGTGGCCTCCCCAGTGAATGTGATGGGTAACACTACGACCCTCAAAAATCGACATTGTCCTCAAGTCGAGTTTTAATTTTTTGTCATGGTCGTTTGAACGCCGATCGTCGGGGGGGGGGGGGGGGGGGGGTCTTCAGAAAAAGGAAAATTGTGGACTAGTAGGGGGTTCAAGGAGGGAGAAAATAAAAGCAAAATGAACAGGAGGGAGGGTGGAGCATTGGGTGAAAAAGCAAAGTCAGGAAAAACAAGAATGGGGGTGAAAATAGGTAGTAGTTAGACTGTGCATGTGAAAATAGGAAACGATAGGTAGTAGAGGCTATTGAGGTGTAGACTTGGGAGGTGATGTGTGCAGGGAAAGCAAGATGTTGGTGTTATTAAAATAATGCCTAAAATAATTAAATGTTTGATGACACCTGAGAGAATTGGTAGAGCAGGTGACAGTTAGGGAAAAGCAAAAAAAAGGGGTACGGCCGGAGAGGAATTTAAATAGAAGGGATGTGAAAAGAGGAGTGTGAAAGGTGGAGTTTGGCATTAAGTGGCGGAAAAATGAGTTGGTAGCCGGCGGTGTGGGCAAGGAGGGGTTCTTTTCAGGGTGGTGCAAGAGGAGGGGGTTGAAATGGGTGCTTCCCTAGAAGGGCGGGGTGAGGGGTAAAGAAAGAAGAATAGGCGGACGGCGTCCATCAATGCGATTGTTAG